>VZTG01007349.1:810647-855531 GCA_013397845.1 Melanocharis versteri | reverse complement strand
AAAAAAAAAAAAAAAAAAAAAAAAACACCAAAAAAAAAACCTTTTGGCTGCATACTTCATTGCCCAGTCACAAAATAAATAAAAAGTAGATGCCTAAATAAGAGCTTGAGGTTAACTTGTTTAGTGATAAAATACGGCCTCCAGTGATCCCCTATGGATGTTCCTTGATTAGACAACTAGACAACCTTTAAATGTTCCTCCCAGCCCAAACTCTTCCATGGCTCTATGATTCTATGTTGTAATGAAAAGTATCTGCTCATTTCCTTTTACTGAAAAAGCTGAGGATGAGCAATATATGTTTAGATTTGGTGAAGATGAAACTAAATATATGCTTGAAAACATACGTGTCAAAATCAGTGCATTAGTTTTCACATGTTCAGGATATTCTATATCAGGATAACAATATCATTACTTCTGAAGCAATTCTGCATTAAAAATATTGAAAATTATTCAAGACATTTGCTTTTATCATTATTTACTAAAGATATAAATAAAAATATGTAATTTTAAAGGTTTGTAACTATTGTCCCTTAATTGATACTTTAAGCTTCTGTTCTTCTGTAAACTATTGGAATATTTATTCCAGATATTTTTTCTGTGCATCTCTTCTTTTCACATACTAAATATTTAGCAGAGGAATAAGAAAAGAATAGAGTAAGATCATAGGTTAGTCTACTAAACCACACAGTGATTTCAGAGGCACCTGAGAAGAAAAGAAAACTTCAGTAGAAAGTAGAAATCTTTCCAGTAGATCAATAAACAATTGATGCCAGCACAGCAACTTGGAATTAATGGACAGAAGAATTTTATAACTATGTCTTCCATTTAAAACACAGTAGATCCATTTTTAAACAATAATAAGACCCAGGAAATTCAGCCTTGAAACCAAAATATCTTCAGCTGAACATTTTTCTGAACAAAAGCCACTCAAGTGAAATTAATTATTTCCACACAGCCAAGGGGAACTGGGTAATGGAGCCCTTGGGATAGGTTCCACTCCTGGAGGAAAAAAACCCTACAGATTTGTTAAGGTAGCCTGAGCAGTATTTTTCACATGGACTACTCTGAGCAGCTCTGCAACCTAATGAGGCATCCTGTGAAAGGCACAGTGATGGGGACTTCAGAAGGTAAAAAGGAGATTTTGTACACCGAAATTGAATCTTTAAGTGTTCTTTTACCTCAGCAGATACAAGTGGCTGACTGTTGGCAGATTAATTTATTCTTCTCAATTCTTTGTTATAGTCTCTGGAAAGTGCTACAAATGATACATGCTTTAGTCTTTTTGGGAGCCTGCTTTAAAATCCCAGACAAGACAAATGGCTGGAGGGACACTATTGTGAGTTACTGAGACAGGAAATCCCTCAGACCGGTTATCATTCAGGAGCAGGGCTGGCATTCTCATAATGGTTACCTCAATCCATAAACAATGGGGCTTTATAAAACCCATCATTTTTTACATCTCCTTTGCGTCCCTGCTTCCCGTGGCTCTGAAATGGACAAGTTTCACATGTACCTTTTGGTCAGATGCAGCATTGTCTGGGTAGGCAAGACTGAGCCTGGTCTCCAGATCAAAGCCATCCTGAGAAGGCAGAACTGCCACGCAGTCTCCTGTATATGATGGAAGAGATGCACCCACGGTTCTGCTGCTCTTCCCAGGGCTCTCGGGGCATGGAAGCACCGCCCTTCCAGCTGTCCCTGTGCTCAGTCTGCCACCATGGTCCCAAGCGTGTCACCAGTGCTGGCTCCTCAGCTCGCTGTCACACAGCAGCCCCAGCTGCAGGATCAGGGAACCGCTTCCTGACTTCAGCTGGGATTTTCATGGCCCCTCTAACACAGTGCAAAGAGCTCAATGAGCACCCAGTTCATAACCTGTAACCATCAGAGTGCCATTGATTCTGTTTTTACATATCCTCAAGATTCCTTTCATCAGGTAAAACAGGGCAAACCTTACTTCTTCATAATAGCGCCAGGAAGTCTATTCAAATATTACAGATGCCTTGTGGAATGTGGTATATGTGAAAGAATTTCAGTCTTTTCAATCTGTGCTCTTACACACCTCTGCCTTACTGAGTATTATTTTAAAGAGTATCATAAAATTGCAGAAACACCTGGAACTGCCAAGTTATGATGATAGAAACACTCGTAATTCAATATAGAGTAGTTTGAAGAGCAGTAGCCTACATTTTGAAGAAATAAAAATAAAGACTTTGATGCTTTTTGTAAGTGAGAAATTGCTGGAGTTCAAAACAGAGCTGAAGAAAAAAAAAGATAAAAAAATAATTTTCAAGGTTAATCTTTGAGGACATTTATTCTAGAACAATTTAGATAATGCCTAATACTGTTATAATACTTAAAAGTTTAGCTAATATTATTTTTAAAGTGTGAAATTTCCTGATATTAAGTCTCTATTAAAATAATATTTATCAGTTACTATTTCTTTGCTTTTCTGTGTCATTAAAGTTGAATGATGAGGCATATTGGATTTGGATGGGTTGGAAAAAGCTGTAGGCCCATAATGTCAGCCTTTTCTCTTGAGCTCTTAAATAAGTATACAGTGCATTTTATCAGAAAGAGGCTGAAATTTCTTTCTTTAATTGCACAATATTGAGAAGACAGTGAGCCAAATCTGTGCCAGTCATAATACGGATTTGAGAACTATGAGAACAGTAAGACCTACAATGAAAACTTAAACATGGGAATAATTTCCCTGGCCAGGAGGCTTCAAGGAAAGAAATTCTTTTACAGATGAATACCAGGAAATAACCAGAAAGGAAAACAAAATTCCAAATATTAATTTTTTTTGTTTGAAAAAACATTTCTGACTTGATCACTGTTCAGTTGGAAGTTTAGTTCCATGATCTCAAAGTATTGATGTTAGTAGAATATTTCAAAAACTTTCAGGGGGAAAAAAAATAGAAAAGAAGTTATCTTCTTTTGTCAATGTCTTGATACCTTCTGGAAGAAATTGTTTTTCATGCCTGGTTTTGTTAATTTTATTTTTTAATTAATAAAATGTCTGACTGTATTCCATTGGAAATATTGCAGTCATAATGAAATGCAGTGAAAATACTCATTTTTGTAGTTGTCCTTATTATTCTCTACTATGGTGACATACTATCTTTCAGCGTGTTCAACCAGAATCTGACCTCTAATATAGCAGTAAGGCATCCTTTGAATATAATTCAGAAATATGGTCTTTCATGTAGAGATACATTTAATCACACAGTGAAGACGTAGTACTTATCTTTTTAAATTAAAAATAGAAATATAAAAAAACCCCTAGACTTTCTTATTGTCATTAAAGCAGTGGTAATTATTTGCCTGCATTTGTAGCTTTCCAGTTAGAGTTGAACAAAATAAGGTTTTCCCTACTGAAAAACTTTGAGATTAAACTTTCCTTAGTCTAAGACAGCACAAAAAGGACAAATTTCAGTGTTTCAAATAGTTTTTTTCTTCATCCACTATCCATTTCTTTCCATTTTTTTATGAAACAAATCCTACTTCCAGACTCTTTTTTTTTAATTTTTATGTTCTTATATATCAGCCAATGAGACAAGTTAATAGTTATCAATTCAGATAAAATTGATTCTTAAGAGTCCAAATAAATTAAGAAGCAAACTCAACATGCATTATTATTGGAATGAAATAAAAGGTCTTGCAGAGCCAAATTTTCATAGAAATTTAGTATTTCTTTTCGTTTTGTATTTAAAGTTACTATCATTTGGCAGAAAAAACCTCCCAATATTTATTAAAGGAAAGAACTTGGTAAAAATTAGGATGAACCATTCCTCACACTATACTAGGAGTTAAATAAATTGTAAAATAAATTGTTTTATGAGTCCCAAAAAGAATTTGTTTCACCATGTGGTGGATATTAATTTATTTCTTTATATAAAAGTTCTGTGTTTACAGCATCTTTAGGGTTCCACTGCCATTGAAAATATCAAATTTCTTAATCATGCGTCCTTGAAAAAGCCTTTTTTATGAAAAAAAGACAAAACACTTTTTTATTATACTTGAGAAAAGAATTGTAAACTCTTACAAAAGAAAAAGATGAAAAAAATAGAGAAGGAAAAATTAATCTTGATCTTTTTACCTGAAATTTTAAATGAGAAAGCTCTCTCTTCCTGAAATGAGCTAGTTTTTCTGATAGTCTTTCAACTGAAAATTCCTCCCCCAGGTTACATTGTGTCTCAAGTTGCACTTATTAGAAAAAACACCTTCTTTGTGGAGTACGTTAATTTTGTAGCTGTTTGCCATAGCTGAACTTTCCAGGAAGCCTAGGTATGTTTAATCTTTCCTATACTTCCTTTCATAATTATTTCTTCCTTATTCAAAAGCATGCTCGGAATGTTTCTCACTAGTTGAAGGACTGCTTCACCTCTCTGCAGATACATAAATACCACTTATTCAGACCAGGTCCTTCTCATGTACCAGACGCATTAATTAACAATTCCTTTACACAACAATGGTAAAATCCTTCTTTTCTCTCAGCGACTCATGGCATACATTTAATTATGAAGTGTGTCCATGTCCTGAACCTTCAGTTGTAACAGTATGAAATTCGCAGCATCCCTGGGTGCTGGTTTTGTGCTGGGATAGAGTTACTTTTCTTCATAGTACCTATGACGGGCTGTGTTTTGGATTTGTGCTGGAAGCAGTGTTGGTAACACGGGGGTGTTTGAGCTATTGCTGAGCAGCACTTGAACAGCTTCAAGGCCTTTTCTGTCTCTCATCACACCCCACCAGGAGGGGTCTGGGGGTGCCCAAGGAGCTGGGAGGGGACACAACCAGGACAGCTGACCCCAAATGAGCCGAGGGTTCACCCACACCATATGGCATCATGCTCAGCATATAAACCTGGGGGAAGAAGAAAGAAGGGGGGACATTCAGAGCGACAGCGTCCTGGCTGAAGACCTGCCTGCCCAAGGGAAGTGGTGAGTGAATTCCTTGTTTTATTTTGCTGGCATATATAGCCTTTGCTTTACCTATTAAACTGTCTTTATCTCAACCCATGAGTTTTCCCATTTTCACTCTTCTGATTCTCTCCCTCATCCTGACTGGAGGGAATGAGCAAGTGGCTGTGTAGGGCTTAAGCTGATGGTTGGGGTTAAACTATGGAGCTTTGTATTAACAGCCAAATGGGATAAAATAAAATAGCTCATTACTGTTTGGTTTTTTGGGGGTTTATCACAACCAAATATGATTGTAATTGGCTAAATATAACTGTGAAAAAGCTGACCCTTTCACCAGCAGTACTATTGTAATATTTTCATATAGTCTGCAATTACATTAATTAAATTGTTTCTCTTGCACTCGGGATGCTACTGTATCTATTTCTTAAATGTTTTCCTAATCTGTACAAACTATTAATAAAATTTTTGTGCCATATGTGTACTTTTGTTCTTTTTGGGTAGTGTAGTATTTTTCTACATTTTTTGCATGATTTTCTGTTCAAATGCAACAGTTTTGCTGAGCAACCAAGCAGTACTTATTTAAGTGATTTTTTCCCCAGCTTAATCAGTCATTCATATTGTTTCTTTTGAACACATATATCTCCTTCTAAAAAATTTTTTCTTTCATATGCTTCTGTTGCTGCAATCCATATTTCTCATTTAATCCCCTCTGTTATAACATTGTCTTGTTTTTCTTCCAGCATCTTGCTTCATTCTTTTCTGCATTCTGGGAAAGTCTTAAATTTCTATCAAGCCCAAACAGGAGCTGATCTGAATCAGAATCATCTTTTTCCAGCTTGTAGCTGGGATTACTACTGTACTTTTTTACTGTTTTAGGGATTTCCTAAACCATCCAATATTACAAGGGTGAATTTAAATTTGTTCCAGTCATGTATTGCATTCCTCAGAGTACCACCTTCAAGGCAGCTGCTGTTAACATCACCCTACAATGCTCATATTCTTCCTGTCCCTCTGTTTTTGCTTAGACACTTTTGTTTGTCACTCTTCTGCTCTACTGCCAGCATAATGTGCTGTTCTAAATGGATGGTTATGGAAAACTGCAAGCTTACAGTAAACTGCAGCACTGCCGCATTTATTACAGCAAACAAGGAAGCAAATGAACAATGAAAAAACTTGCCAAAGAAGAAGCAAATGGATCTTTTCTTACATCTGTACTCCTAAATAAAACAGACAAGTGACATGTATCGTGTTTAAGCTCATGTCCACACTGCTTATAGCTAGCAGCATCTGAAGCAGACTGGCCACATGCACATCACCTTCCACCCCTCTCAGGACTCTCTATGATGCACATGTGACATGGAGACAGAATAATTGTTTCCTGTTTTCCAGCTCCAAATCAGATTTAACATGCAGCACACAAGAGAAATTATTTTTAGCCATGAACCAGTGTATTTGGGGATATGGATGGAAATGGGATGGCAGCAAATGCAAGGATTTCTGGGATAGGATTGGATGGCTACGGAGGGAGCCAAATCTAGCGCAGGAGTCAAATCTAGCATGGTTTCATCCCTCATCAGGAGTCTGAACTGGAAATGTGCTGGCACAGCCAAATGGAAAGCACCCAAGTTGGGAGAGAGATGTTCAGGACTTAGCCTAAGCAGCAAGAGACTGAGCCCTTGAGCTCCCTTTATGGACTGCTTTTGTTTTGCTCTGTAATCAGGACTCTTGGCAGGCTGCTCATTCTGCCTCTTGGTTCAAAGCACAAAATTACTGTCTCTTAAAGGCATCACTCAATAGTGGGCTACAAGTGCAGCCTCCCTCTCTGTGCTCTCTCTCCCGGACCCATTCATCTTCCACTCAGCTCTATGCAGAGACCCAGCATCTGCCCAGCATCAATTATCCAGATTATTTCTTAGCCTGAGGTTTTTCGGTAGTATTCAAAATGTAAACTATGGTTTAGGACCATCTCTGAAAAAATGGGTTCAAAATGAACCCTACAACTATTATAAGTGTGTTTAAAACTATAAAATCCACCCTTTCTCCCCAAATGCTTACCTTTACAGTTCAGAATCATAACATCTTCTGAAAAAGACATGCATAGTTTTTTTATATTTCATACTGGTTTGGCTTTTTTATTTAGTGTACAGAATAATTCTGAGGCATTCTGCAGCATAAAATTCTCACTATTTAAGACTGACACTTTCAGAACTATGTGCATTCAGCTTTCAGCATCTTTTTACATCAGCATGAAAAGTGTTGGATCTTCTTGTGAGTTTAGGTCTCCTGGCTTTACTAGAGTTACTGGATGAGCTATGGGGTATTATCTATAAGGCATTTATATAGGGTCATCATGTGAAAATGACTGTACTTAATGTTTTTATTCTTGAAATTTAGAAAATTGAGGCAATTTTTATAGATTCTTGTTTGTTTCCCATTTTTACTTTCTTGACCTTAAGTAAGGTCAAGAAATTGGCTTATTGCAGCCACAGAAATGCAGTTGTCTTTGCTGTATTTTCATAATCAGGCCTTTAACTTGGGAAATGTATGATAAAAACAGAATGTAGGAAATTAATTATTGCTGCTAACCCCAAACGTTCAATATGCCCACTGATGCCCAAAGATGAAAAGCTTCGCTGTTTACTTACACGCTCATTTTTTCTTCATGTTTCCATTCAGACCAGGCTCATGTTTCAATCCCCAATGTTAGCTTAAAAAAAATCAACTCCATTGCTCAGAAGCATTACTCATAATTTTTTTCCAGTGTACCTTTTATTATGATATTAAAAAATAACTATTTTTATCCCAAGCATGTGTACCTCTTGTCTGTACTTCTCTAAGTAAAGCAAGGACATAAAATGGGAGCCATCTGTTTTTTCCATGTGAAAAATCTATTTTTTTAACCTGACAAACATCAACAGGATAAAGAAAATATTTTCAAAGCATATTTAACTTCACTTTCAACATGGTTTGAAAATCATAAAGTCTCAAAGACTCACCCATTTCCTCCATTTTCTCCTGCTACCATGTTGAGGCCCGAGTTCCTGCAGCAAAACACAAAGCATCACCTGAAATTCTCTACAAAATGTCTCTCAGTGTTTTTCTGAGTTTTTCTGTTTTTCAGGTTTAGCTGAAACCCTGTTAATTGTGTTGTAGGTGTCCTTGAAATTCGGGTATGTGTCACTGCTATGAAGTAGTTATGGAAGTGGTTCAGGATCCGAAACAAAATGCTGTTAAGTTAAATGCTGCCTGTGTAATTAGCCTGTGGGTAATTTATTTTATTTAAGCTGATTTCTTTTTTCAATATTAATTTTTTTGAGCCAGGCTCTGTTACAGATGTCTCCAATGACAAATTCTCTCTTGGCAGAAAGACAGCAGTATCCGTGAAGTTTGACCACATTCTGACAGTCATCTCACACAAATCACCATGAACAAATAAAGAAGCTGTAGTTCCCCCTTCATGAAAATCCCCTTTTCCTTTCACGAGGTGAGTGAGGTCTTATCCATTCCATTATTAAAATTGGCCAGCTTTTTTTCTTGGTTGCTACTTAAGTCCTTTTCTTTATTACTAGATCTAATCAGTCAAGGTAGAAAATGTGCAGAAGATAATACATGGCAAAGTGAATTTTTAGAGACTTGGAGTGTGAATTCTCTTGATAGAGTACTTCAGTGTCTAGGAAAATAACTTTCTGTTTTTAAGAATGAAAATAAAACCCAGAAACTATAAACACTGCCAGCATGGTCTTTATGACAGTAATTTTATATATCTTGCATAGTTTGTAGCCACAGACTTCTGCAGATTTCAAAAACTTTGTGGTCTTATAGTGTGGAATTGTCATGTTGCATTGCTTTTGTTAAATTCTTCTGAAGAGCAAAGGTCTAACTGCATAGAGCTGATAGGGGTTACAGCTATTATGGATTTAATTTTTTTTTTATATTTAATGCACTTTTCTTTTTCAGTGAGATTTTTATTTAATGTTCTGATCTCAATGATCTCTGTCTCCAAGGACATGTTAATGAGAGTCCATTGTTTACAGAGAGCTGGGTTTGTGGGAAGTTCCTCCAATAAGTCATCTACATACAACTGATTTTCTTCTGGGTTTTCTTTTTTTCCTACTTTTCCCCAGATTATTTCTGTATCGAAGTGTCATGATAGCTAGATCTGCCTAAACTCCCTTAGCAACCTTCCTCCCACCATCAATCTTCATCTCTCTGCTGGGGTAAGGTAAATGCCGTTTCAGAAAGACAAAGTCAAGGACTCAGAGCATGGTTTTTCTCCATGTAAAAATACTATGTTAATGTGACCTAAATTTGAAAACCAGACAGTAATTAAAAAACAATGACAACATGCTAAGCAAATTTGTGCATACACAAAACTAGTCAGAAGTATGAACATTGACATTGGACACTGATTTTACTCCATTCATCATTTACCATGTTCTCAACAGTTACACATTTTATTTAAGAATGGAGCATTTCAGAAGACAGACAGCCCAGGAATTATCACATATTATGCAGTTTCCATTGAAAGGAAGATCAGTGAAAGCCCCAAGATGTGGATCCTTCTGCATAACAGGACCAGCCAGTGAGAAAGTCATTGTTAATTGGTCATTACTGATCATGGGAATAGTCCTACGAAAATTTGGGAATAATTAGTGCCATCTACAGTAGAGTGTAAGAACATTGTCAGTTCCTGGACAATGGATTTAGTGTCACACCAGTCACATTTTTTTTACAAGCCACTGAGTCTATAGATTGATGACACAATTTTCATTGGTGTTGAAAACTGATCAGCACTAAATGGAACTAATTGATTGCAAAGATTTTAAGGGAAAGCCTATGAGCTTTGAAACCTTTTTTTTTTTTGTTGTTTAATTGTGTCTGTTGTCAGCATGGCCTAAGACTATGAATCTTTAAAACAAGCTACAATGCCACTCTCTTACATCATTGAAAACGGTTTTGCTTTAGAACAAACCTTGTAACACCAGAGTTAATAATCACTGGTTTTTTGTAAAAATGGGGGAAAAGGGAATTCAAGAAGTATTTCTGGTTTACTGACAAGATTTCTTATTTGTAATAAGCAGATCCTTGAGAAACCAGATACAGAAACCCTGCTAACCTTTTTCTGGTTTCCAGTGAGATTTCCAATTTGAATCAAAATTACATTGATTGCTTCTTTGCTTTAAGCTTATTAAATTCTATGATACTCGTTCAGATTTTTGTTCATATGGGCTCGAGGGAAGCAGCATCTTATCTCATTCAAGGATTATAAGATTCAAAATTAGAAGGCTGAATGCTTTTTAATAATAATGGAATGTCACAAAAGAATTTATTTGGATGGGTTCTCACAGTTTTTCTTTAATTAAAAAAATCCTTTTAATGCTTTTCACTTTGAGTTTAGCTGCAATAAAAAATCCTTTTATTACTTTTTTTATTTTTGGAAAAATTATTTGAGAAGTATTTATTAAGTTTTCCTTAGCAAGACTGTTTCTCTTGTTTTAGGTAATGGACTTAGACTGGTATTTGTATATCAAAGTGTGGGGATTGGAGTTCCTTTTTAATTTTCTTCAAAAATATTTTCATTATTATTCTAGCTTATTTTTATAAATTAAAAAAAAAAAAAAGCCAGCTATCAAATAGGATGGGACATCACTATTTTTTTGGGTTTTCGGTACAAGGAAAGAGCAAACACACTGTTTCTTGCCTGAAAAATGCTTACAAACCTTCCAAAGAAGACCCTCACTGGATTCTGAACTATACAGAAGCCAGGGGTGATAGAGGAAACAGTGTGATGCCAGCACACCTCTTCTGGGCACCTGTCTGAAGTCAGGCAAAATCTGTGGAGGTCTTTGAATGATTAGGAGTTAATGTTCTACAAATAAATGAATTTTTAAGAATTTCTGATTTTAAAATCACATGTTCTGTCATTATTTCTGAAAAAGAGAAAAAGGCTGGTTTGGGTGACTCATGCACTTTTAGCAACAATCCTGGAAAAATGCCAGGAAAGGCTAAAGGCTGGAATGGTATGTCATTAAGAAATGTTAATGGAATTTTAATGATTATGCATCTATATATAGAAGAATATTTATGTGTAAATATAATAATTTTTAGTTTAAAATAAATCTGGAGAAGGTTTTTTTTTTTAATTATTATTTTCTTCCTCACAGAAAGAGGATTTGTTAAAAGGAATATTTTTTGATATCTTGGAATATGGGAGGGATCATAGTGGAAATCAAATCTCTTGAACAAGATTATCTGTTGATGGTCTGTTGCTGTCTGGATAGTGTCCTAGCTTTGGCCAGGGCCTGGAGGTTATTCTACAACACCTCATGTCATTGCTGGGAGCAGGGGGAAGGGGCTCTGGCTTCTGAGGAGAAGGGCTTGGCTTCCAGTCGAAAAAATGTGGCAGCGTTGTTTCAGGGTTCATATGAGTATTTTTGCATGTGCATCGCTCTTTTTTTATACTTTTGACATTAATATTGTTGCTGTTATTTTTCATTTTCTTGTTCCATGATTTCACCTTTTGTGCCTCCAATTCTTATCTTCATTCTTATGGAGAGGGAAATGGGAGGGGAAGAGGGGAGCAAGCTAGCAGCAGTGTGGTTTGGAGTCTCTGGGAGAAATAAACTGGGGGGTAACGTTCCCAAATCACGACAATGGTGAGATCCTGGGAGGGTCCTTGCAACACCACCTTCAAGTGGAACAGGTGAGATTTACCTAGACCTGCTCTTCTGCTCACTCCTTAAAATCTAGCTGGACTGTAGCCCTACTACTCAAGAATAAGCATGGCTCATAACTGTTGAATATCTTAATCCACATTCAAGAAGTCTCTTCATTAGCTTAGCAAAGCACAAGAGGCTATTCTCGTGACAATTTCTACAGCTTCAGGAGCAGTTTCTACAGTCATTTACAAATGTCTTTTCTGTGCACAATCTGATCATTTTGCAGCAGAAAGCACTTGAGAGGAGAGGCCAATAGGGGTCAGATTCCCTACCAGGATGCCAATCAACACTTTTAAGAATATCAGTTGGTTTAAACACAGCAGGAGCTGCCTGAGAAGAATATACAGGACACTCTGAAAGTCCCAAAAGGAGTGCTCCTGCACTGATTAATCAAATAGTTTGTTGTGAAGGTGGCTAGGGATTCAGTCACTGCCGTCACCTGGTTTTAAGTCAATGCATAGTCTAATCTATGAAAATGCCTAGCAGAGGATTTCCTGACAACCCAGGGAATTAACAGCTTAAAGGCAGACACGCACAGACACAGCCTTGATACTGAGTTGCATCACAGCAGTGAATAAAGAACAAACTTGAATTTCGTATTTATAAGTGAAGTTCCAGAGTCCTTGCCACAGCACCGTTAATGGTATTGCTGTAATATCTTAAATTATGTAACTCATAATTCTGAGTCCTGAAAATTCTGATAACAAGAACATTGCTACACAAAATCAATGAGCCTAGAATAAATGTATTTAAAACAAACAAAGCTGTTTTAATGATAGATCAAAATCTTTCATTTAAAAATTATTGTGTTTTGAGAATATCTATTACTATTATGATCAGATTCCTGTTTATATTGCAAACTAACTGGATCAATATTTTTATCAATAATTTTGAATTGAATAATAAAATGTTTGCTGGCAAATTTTATAAAAGTGTTGGAGGATAAGAATATGAAGAAGATAATAGATTAGTTATACAAGCATTTTTAGTCATGTACAAACATAAGCTCAACTCAACAAATTGTATTTTAAATAGAGCTTTGACGTGATTAGGAAGCCCAAGTTTAAAAGGACTAAAATTTCAATCTTCATAATATAATTTTACTCTAATTCAGAACAAAGTCAAGATATTTCAAAGCTTCCAGCTACAGTTAATTGCTGCTGTCTTCTCAGTTCTAAGAAACTATTGACTGCCTCAGAACCAGCAAGCCAAATAGAAGCTGTATCTGTGCTGGAAATGAAGCCAAGTATTGGAAATTTCAAGGCTCCTAACATCTTCCCCTTCTGATATCTTTCAAAGAGATGTACTGGGAGCCTGAGCTCCTCAGTGGCCTGCCAAATGGAGGAACCAGTCAGAAGTGGTAAGAATTCCCAAAATATATCAGGAATTTTGTCAACATCATAGCCTGGCAGAAGATTTCAATATTGATCAAATGACAAAATCCAATGAAAGATTCTTTTTTAAAATACTCATTAATATTGACACAAGGCCAGACATCAAGGAGGGATTCCCCCGACAAATTTAGACATCCACAGTGTAGGTATCTTTCTGACGGTGTGGGTAGATGTCTAGATTCGGTTTGTGATCATTGGGAACATGTGACCAGGTGGATCATAGTAACCAGAAATTTCTATAATGAGATTTAGATGTTTAAAGCAAACATCATGGACAAAAGTTCTTATTTTAAAAAGCACTGGTACATGGTAAAATTAAAATGTTTAAGATTCTTAGTCAATGATTGGTAGAATACAAGATACATATGAGGTGCTCCAACAGAGAGAAACAAGAATTCTGGAGTGCACTGAAGGGGAATTTCTTGGAAGAACAATTAAATTACGTTGAATAGCATTATGAAAATCAAAATCTGGATACTATGGTCTCTTCTGTTCTGGAGCTCTTTTCTGAAAAGGATATTGAAAAATAGGATTGAACTAAGAAAAGAAATGCATCATATTTTATGGTTTGGACTGTTGAGGTGGATTCCTGTCACTTGATGTGATATTGGATCTTAAGGCGAAGTCCTATGTAAAATCAGAGTTCACTGGAGGTTTCTGTGCCTGTTTATAAACTACAGAAGATTCACTGTGCTTACACCAGATAAAAAAGTTTTTATTGCACTCATCCCAATTAGGGAATAAATACTGTATCATTTGGCTACTAATATTGATTTTTGTCTACAGTGTCTGTTATCAATCTCAGAGCATAGTTAATATGTGTGATTTTATCAGCATTGAGCCTATAGCTACTAACAGATAAACAAAACGGTCTTGTATAAATCCTGTGTGTTTTTTCCTGTCAATGTATCTGTTTGCCTATAACAAGAAAATGCTGTTAAATATTTACGTTAAATGACTAAAAATTACTTGGTAGACTATCATAGATCAACCCAAATAATGCAATGAAACAAATAAACAATGCAGAATGAGTATTTTATGAAAACAAAGAAAACACACGTTTACCTTATCTAATCTGATTTAACAAGATTTAATGAGGGATGTTGGATGTTTTGAATATATATATGATATTATATTAAACATGAATTAAAAACCTCCCTGTTATCTTTTGCTGTCAAGCAGCTAAAACTCTGCCTTTTTTTGGCCAGGTGTTCCTTTTTTTTTCTGTCAGCGGATCTAAGACATAGTCTTCTGTGTCAAACATAGCAATCTTTTTTCCTTTTTCACTGGTCTTGAGTTTCTGAGTCTTTTTGATGTGTTATAGCAATCTTAGGCCATTACTCTTTCGACCATGTAGCTACAATGAGCAATGTAATAAATTCACCTGGATAATTTTGTCCTGCAAGCTATACCTTCCATGACAGCCCTGGAAGTGTTTTTAGATTTTTAAAATCTGCCATTCTGTCCTGCATCTTTTCTTCCTCTTTGTCAGGCTGTATGTGAAAAGAGCTGGAACCTACCAGCTATATTATTTAATCTTTTCAAAAGCATTAGGCTGGATCTCTGAAGCAACAGGATTTATGTGTTTTTGTTGAGCTTCACTTTCATAGCTTTCACAGCTTTCTTTTTCAATGTAAAATTTAGACAATCAACAGACTAAAATCATAATGAAAAAGTCATTTTGGTTTCTCTTTTTCCGTAGAATGATAAGGTTTTATGTTAATAAAAATGTATGCATTTGTTATTAATGATTGAATGCATCAGTTTATCTTCTTTGTAAAGAGATGTACTTGGTAACTCTAGGAGTGGAGAAAGACACTAAAGTTAATTGCATGAAAATATAGCTACCTGAGAATTAGAGAAATATTATAATCCTTTTACTGCAGCAAATGAAATATCACCCTTCAGAAACTGCAGGACTCCATGCTGTTAGATTAAGAATTCTGTAGTTGTAATTCATTAGCACTTAGGAAAACTACTAATCAGTATATGATGGATTGTAACTTAAGTGTATGTGATGACATTAATGCATGAGTTGATTACTTTTGGTAGTAATACCTTCTTTTTTATTATAAGTGGATTTCATATTTGAATAAGTGTTTCAGTTTTCAAAAAATAGCCCAAATGCCTGATTCCTTTCTGTTCTACCTATAATATTGCTTTTATTATATTTTTTTGCCACGGTTGGTATTTATCATATAATGCAGTATTGTACATTGGCACCCAATATAACCCCTCATCCATTGTGTTCTGTTTTACACTGCTCTGAAGAGCTCACAAGTGAAGGCAAGAGAGAAACAACCACACTCACCACGAAGGGGTCTAGCAGTGGAAGGCAATAGCAATAAGATGTTGTTCTATATAACAAAGCACCACAGGGTTTTATGCAGTGGAGACATCTGTGTCTGAGCTGGTCACCCGAGATCATTTTGAAGTAAAAAAATAGAAGGATAGTTAGAACATGGCTCATACTAAGGCACAATCAAAAACAGATCAAAATAATTACACAGTATTTTTTTTTCCCATTGGTTCTAAAGAAAATTTCAGATAACTAGATCAGATATAAACATCAATAGCTGACTGAAATTAAACCCTATAATTTCAGTTCAGTCGCTGACAAGTCTATTTAAAACTCTTTTAAATAAGACACTTAATAGACAATAATCTGGCTTTGTGGAATGTTACAGATCTTCCAGTTGCTGAATGAGATACCAAATATCTAATTGGTGCCTGGCAGACAATACCTGTGTTTTGGGCTTAAAAATTGATTCTTTTTTGAGAGGTAGTTATAAATCATCGTAATCAAGGAAAATTCAGTGGTTGAGGGGAATATCAAGGGTAAAAAAATTCTCTGAATAGAGAAAACAGGTTTGAAAAGGAAAGAAGACAGGAAACTTCTGCAGCAGTTCTCAGAGCCTGGAATTTATCTCCTCTAGTTTTACACCTGAGCTAATCAAATTAGAAACCTTACATAAGGATTCAAGGGAAATAAACTGGCACTTTTATTTGCATGATATACTTAAGATGTCTGGCATAAGTTATGCGATACTTGTGATATTTTTTTCCTAATGACTAACAGTCTAGAAAACCACAGTGTAGATATCAGAAGTTAAACTACTTTTAAACAGTTTATTGGGGAAGAGACATGAAAGAAAATGATAGAAGGGTAATACAAGCGCCTTGTAAGACCAGTAAGATGTTTTCAAATCTTTCTCCATGGGAAGCAGTTTGATGGTTAAACACCACTCTTTGTAAAGCAAACAGAATCATAAATGTTTAAGATCAAAACTGGAGCATATTTTTGATAAAATACTATCCGTCTTCTTTGATACTACGCTCTGATAAATATAAATGGGAAACAAATAGAACAAACAAATAAAAAGCTTTCAGCAGGAACGCTCATTCTCATCATAGATTTTTGTTCTTTTTCTATTTTCTAAATCAAGATTGCTATTTTCTCTGCTCTTTCTTTTGGGGATTTTATGTTTCCTGCTACTGATTGTTAGAGGACTCTGTGGTATATATATCAGCTACTTTTCCTGTAACATTTAAGAAAAATAGCAACCCTCTAGAGCTTTGGTAGGAAATTTTTATGAAGCATTTGAAGAAAGGAAAAAGGCTTTGAATAAGGCAAAACATGTGTTAAGACTTCAGGATTTGGTAGATTGTAAAAGAAAAACATTCAGACTCAAGAGGTTATTAGAAGATCTAAGAAATATTGCTGGCAAAACTTCTGTAGCTCTATAAACACCATATTTCAGCAGAAAAGACATGGAATAAGATAAAAGGAATAAATGAGGAAAGGAACAAGTCTTTTGCAATACCTACTTTAATTAAGGGTGAAATCACTGTTGATTCACATGTACAGAAAGTTAACATGCCAGGTGGGAGCTCTGCTAATACTCATGATAACTATAGATTGATTTTATCCACAGTAGAAGAGCTTTCATTATGTAAGGGTTTTTTGTTCAGATTTTTTTTTTTCCTTTTGAAACATGTAATTACATTCTGAAGGGCTTACATGAGACTATTAGTGCTATTGTGTAAGTTTTCTGGTTAATTTATTTGGGTTATTTGTCTCCAGTAATATTATTCGTGAAATCTAAAAATTGTAGAAGGTGAGAGTTGGAACAGTTTCCTGAATTTAACTATCATTGTTTGATGATATAAAACAAAGAAATTTTATCTTCTTTGGTCATTTTCATAATTGAAGTATTTGTTGAATTGTTTATTTAGGTTTTTTCTTTAAGAAAATGTTATGTGTATAAACAACAATATTTTCTGTAAAAGGAAATCATGTTTTGTTTCCAATTACATGAATTCTTTGTTAAACCATATAGGTCAGTTAAAAGCAAAATAATATTTTTATAGAATTTTCTAAGTTCCTTTTATATTCTCTACGTTTCCTCAAGAAAAGGTTTTGTGATTTGGTTGGATTCAGCTATCTCTTATCAGAAATGCACCCCCGTATATGTGTTTATCATGCTGATGTTATGATACAAACAAATTAGTTAGAAATCAGGATCATGATTTTTCAAGCTACTTGAATATTATGCAGCACTAGGTTTGCATTTCATAGGAAAAAAGGAAGGTCTTGCTTCCTCCTTGTTAGAATGCCTTTGTTTGTTTCAGATTTTTGTATAACCTTGTTGTTCACTAAGGCCCCAGGCAGCCTTGAAGCTAATCCCTGTGAGAGAAGGAAACTGGTCTGACTGCTGCTGATTACAAAGCTTTGATGCCAGCAATTCAGACAGTTTTTGATCCACTCACCATCTCTTTTTCTAACCTTTACTTTTTCAGTTTGCTTTGACAATGTTACTGAAGATGGTGTCAAAACCCTTGCTAGTCAAGATAAACAGAATTCACTGTTCCCTTCTCATGCACCAAGACAGTCTCATCACAGAAAACGATCAGGCTGATTAGGCAAGATATCCCCTTTGATGACTCCCCAGTAACCTTTTTTTCCTTCATGGGTCTGGAAATTATTTACAGGATGTTTTGCTCCATCACATTCCCAAGGATGAGGTGAGGCTGCCAGGTCTGCATTTCCCTGAGTGTGCATTCTCTGCCTTCTTGAGGTAGGGGCAACATTTTCTTTCTTGTAGTCCTCAGCAGTCTCTCCAAGTCACAGTGACCTCGCATAGATGACAACGGTGCCTCAGTGCCTGTTGTCTCCCTCAGCTCTTTTGGGTGCATCCTGTCAGGTCACTCGGACTTATGTCTGCCCAGAGTGTTTAAATGTTCCCTAGTCAGATACTTCTCCATGAGGGTGTTTTCCTTGCTTCAGACTTTCTCCCTTGTCTCAGAGATCTCATATTCATGAAAACCAATCTTACAAGTAAAGATTAAGTCAAGGAAGGCATTCAGTATCTTGGCCTCAGACAATGCTTTTCTATTCCCTCCAGGTCACCTGTCCTCGTTTCCACCTCTTTTACACTTCATTTTTATGTCTGAATTTTGTCATGAATCCTTTGTTCATCTATGCAAGTCTCCTGACAAATTTACTTGGCTTCCTGCCCATCAGTACAGACCGTTCTTGAGCTTGGACCAGGTGATGTTGAATACCAGTTCTTTTGGACTCTTCAGGGCTATCTCTCATGGGATCCTTCCGAGAAAATACAGGAACAGCACAAAATCTGTTTTTATAAAATCATGGCTTGGGATCCTGCTTTTTGCCTATTCTTCAGGGAAAATGTTCTTCAGGAAGAACCTTTTCTTCCTCATCAGGTTCTCTACAGAAGACACCCACAATATCACTGATCTTACTCTGCCTGAGTAATCCTGACTCACAAACTCAGCTGACTCATCACCTTTGCCATGACAAAGCTAAATACAACCAAGCTGCTCTCTCCTTTAAAGGGTGACTCCTTCTGCTTTCAGTCCCGGCTCATCCTCCCCAAAAATTCTATATCCATCCAGGATAATTTAGTCTGGGAGAAACCTCATGAAGTCTCTTGTTCGACCTTCTGGTCAAAGCAAAGCTGGCTCTGGGGTCAGAACCGACTGCTCAGGTCTTTCTCCACTCCAGTCTTGAAAACATCCATAGAAGGAGCCTACACAAACTCCTGGAGTACCTGTTCTGCTGCTCAACAGTCATGGTGAAACATACTAATTTCAAATTTAAAAAATAAAATATATAGCTTTAGTAACATTTAAAACTTTAATTTGATAAATGTAAACATCACTAAAACATTAATGGATCATATTAAAATTATTCTAATGCATCATTTGAAATAAATAATTTTTCACAAAAATATTTTAAATTCAATTCATTAATTTTCTGCAAGAAGTTTGTCACACTGAAATTCTTTCCTATCCATTAAAGTGACTCCACCAATAAGATCTGTGGAATATGGTATTTTCTCACTATAGTTTAGTTTTATACCATTAAACATTGTGTGTTCATACCCCTTCCATCCTCCTTTTAGATAAAAAGTTAATGCTATTTTAAAAAAGAGGATTTTATAGCTCCATGTGGTGGTTAATATATTTTTTATATGTTCTTTCTCATTTTGTTTGGTGCCTTCCTTCAAGACTTACAATGGGTGCAGATGAATCCTCCTGAAAGGAGGTGACCAGACTAACTGAAATTCCCCTCTCTTGAGCAGAGAAAGGTGCACCTTAAATTTTCACAGATTGGATTGAGACAGATGTAATCCAATCCCTTCAACAGAGTTTCTTCGCACAACCTGGATCTGACAAAGAGAAACTTCCTAGGGACTAGAATATGCAGAGATCTGATGAGCTTTGTTTTAAACAAATTACTTTTGAGCCCTCTGATGAACAACTGAAAGAGAATCAACGACTTCCTTATCACCAGACCTTTCTTAAATCCTCTGCTTTTCCATCTATAAATATATACTGTAATCGCGAAGGTAATTAATCCAATGTGTGAAGATGTTCTTGCAGCTCTGTACAGATAAATCACCTTTATCCAGAAACAACCATAAGTAAATTAATATTTTATAGCAAGTAGGTCAAATTTTAAATGATAATTGGGCATAAAAGACATGCAGACAGACACTGCCTGCAAGGCAGTTTTTCATCATTCTTGAAAATACATCTGGATGCCCAACTACATCTCATGTCTACATTTGCATCCTTTGAAAGCCTGGGTCCTGTGAACTGGACAAGTCTCAGAGGGGTTACCTCTCCAAGGGGTCTAAGCATGACCATGTTGTGCAGTGCATAGATAAACACAAGCTCAGTGAAAGGATAGTTAAGCTCATCAAAGACTTGAATTGCCCTTTGGAGGGTCTAAACTTTTTCCTTCAGCCTAAAGACATCTAAGAGCAACTATGACCCAATACAGGTGCTGAGAACATTTGAGATATCCAGGTTCTCAATACCTTTGTGAGGCAGGATCAACATTATTTGTAGAGTTAAGACATTTACAGCCTGGACAAAGAAGCAGATTATCAGGGAGGGCAATTAGAGTATTGCACTTTCCTCTTGCCATCTGTTCAGGCAAGTGAAATACAACCTAGGCATACATAATCTGTCCAAATAATTGAATTAATCTACCCAGCGAGGCAAAATCTCCAGACTAGCTCATTTACCACCCCAGAGATTAGAATTTTTTCACCCCTTGATAAAGTTGTTTGGCATCTAGGCTTCAACCTCTTTGCAAAACAGCCATGCTGCTTTACAATCTACAAAAGTGAACCCGTAAGACAGTTAATAAACCTGAGTTCTTCAATAGATGAAAATTCCAGTTTCAACTGGAATTGGGCTACCTGCAATAATAAAGAAGTGTCATTAAAATCAGCCTGTTTCCTGTACGACAGCTATTACATGCTACATAAAATCCCATTTCTTCTCCCTTTCATATGGAGTAATTGAAGCCCAAAGACGTAAATAAGCTTCTTGGTGTCAGTTAAACGTACATCACAAAAACTGCTTTATATGTATGAACACTGAAATTGCTGGTCTGCTGAATTTTATATGCCCAGGACTCTAGAGCAGGATTTTGTCATTTAAGGAATATAGCCCTTTTTATAAAAATTCTATTTATTTGTTGCTATTAAGAGCCTGACAATCTATTTCAATAAGAAATTCATCCATTGTATGTCAGTTTTGCACAGTCTCTTTTTGTTCTGGAATATAGACCTTGACACATGTAAGCAGATAGGGTTTTGAATATTTTCCAGCCCTCATATCATAACATTTACATTTCCTCTTGTAGAAAGAAATGGCTTATACAAAATGACACTTGTGAAGTTTTCAGATTACTAACAGCTTGCTAAATCTGACGGAAAGGATGTCTTCAGTTTAGCAGTAGTAAGCCTCAGCACTCCCGCAGGAGAAGGCTTATGTGTGCCAGCTTTGGAAGCAGGGAGGGTGCTTTATTTCTCCTCAGGTTATGGATTTTAAGGATATATAATCCTAAAATTTTGCTCTACCTCCCATCCAAATTCATAAATGCATGCACTGCATCTTACTTTCTCCTTCAACTCTACCATCTCTCTTGTGCTGCACTGTGGGACGCAACACTGGTTATCTTGGAAGCCAGAGGGCTGTCAAAGGACTCACTGAGAAGGCTGTAAAAGAAGTTCATATAATTGTGCATTGATGTGGAATGAAGGGGCACAGAACAGAAATCTGTGTGCATCTGAAACAAAACAATTCTTTAAATTATTAAATTCAGTTAATTCACCTTACACAGCACTACAGCCAGATCTTAAAACCTTACTTAAATTTTCACTACATTGCTACTGATTGTGTCATGTAATTTGTAACTGGGATTTGACAGTAACCAGGTAAAAATACAGGCATGCCTAGAAATAAGTTTGGCTAATACTATCTGAAACAAAAATTCCCCAGCACAGCAGTATGTTTTCTGAATGTGATTTTCTTAGGTGATTCAAACTACCTGTACTGATTTTCCTCCAAACTAAAGGAGCCTTCTCTGGCTTTTCTGTTCAAGTGAGTACATTGAGATAGCTCTATGTGCACTGGAAAAGTTTCCTGATTGACCTGGTACCAAAAAACAAGTAGCCCTGTGGGAGACTATAGGGCTATTGCACTGAGCTGCATTTATGCAAATTCAAGTAATGCAACTTAATGTGCAGTGAAACACATGAGGAGTAATGGCACGGGAACAGTGTTGCAGCCTTGTTCAAAATTCCTCCCTCCACACGATCAGTTCCGAATGAAGGCAGAGTTTTTTGTTACAATGGACTGATTTTACCCACTGAGAGGTGAGGAATTAAAAAAAAAGTCACTATAAAAATAACGGACAATGTCATTAGTTATTGGTACTATCTGTAGTTTTTAACTGGAGACTGAATCTCTCACATATGACTCATAACACTGGGAATATATAACAAAGGTTATTTTAATTATTTGTCAGCAAAAGTGCAATGACTGATTTTGATTTCATAGTAGTTATTATGCAAAAATAAACAAAAGAAAAACCCACAGAAGGAGCATTTATAACGACTTAAACTCTGGGCATGGATTAATTTCTTTCACTCAGTAAAGAAAGGCCAACTGAACCTAAAAGTCATTTTAGTCAGGACCAAAACTACTTGCTAGTTCATCTCATACCAGTTCTGAGGGTAACTTGAATGGAGGACAACAAAGGCATCAGTGACACCAGGTTGCATGGAGCATTGAGCAACCTGATCTAGTGGGAGATGTCCCTGCCCATGGCAGGGGTGTTGGAGCTAGAGAATCTTAAATGTCCCCTCTAACCCAAACTATTCCATGATTCTACTTGACATAATTTTTCTAAAATAATTTTTCTTGAGAAAAATCAATGCTTTATTTTTATACAATGTCAAAATATTAATTTGCTTAATGAGGAAAGGATACAGAATTAAATAAGCATTTCATATTTTCTAGGTTGGAATTTCTGTTTCACTAAGTATAGAGTTTGAATCAAAGTGAAGTGGAACAAAAGCCTCTAAAAGGGCAAGCTATAAACTGAGGAGATGATAGATTTCAAAGAGTTTTTTAGCAAATAATAGTCAAAGGGCAAAATGCATAATATGTGCAAGTCCCAGTGGAGTCAATGTGTTGTGACGGATGCTCATGTACCACTGAGAGCCTCAGACACACAACAGCTCAAGTCAGTCCTCTAATTTAAATGAGATTCTACCAAGAAAAGGGCTCAAAAATGATTACAAGGGGAAGAAGAATACAGGTTTTGGGATCACAGATGCTCAGCACTTCATCTTTTAAATCATATTAAATATTTCAGTCACACACTTGGCAGAGATGGTCTCTGTTCATTGGGAGTTCTGCTATTGGTACATATTTTGCCCCTATCTTCTAATAATTATAATAAAAATAAAAGAACAAAAAAGAAAGAGAGAAGAAAGAGAAAAATGAAAGGGAGATCAGATAGTAGAGGAAAGGGCATCACCAGTCCTTGGCTCAGGGTTGATCTAGATGACAGAGTGCCCAGGGTTCTGGGGGTGCCACCCGGGCTTTGCATGAGTACCTTCTTATAGGTCAAACTTCCCCAGCCCTGGGACTGGGTACCTCTCTCTTCATGATCATGAGTTAGTGCGTGCAGTCCAGTCCTCTGGGCTTTTCTGCAAAGGGGTCCAGGGCCTTTGAGGTCTCAGTCTTTTGGCTGGTCTCAGTCTTTGAGGTCTCAATCCCCTTCTACGGGTCTTGCCCACTCCTCGCCCCGTTCTGCGCTTGCCCTGCACGTTGTGCAGTCACCGTGGATCTGAAGAGGAAAACTGTCTCTGCGAAGGTGCTCCCCTACCTTCCTACGGCCCCGCCTTGCCAGGCACAGCCTGTCCCCTTGAAAGGCCATCAGCGTTTGAGGCATAGCAATGCATTAACTCCTTGCTGCCCAGGCTTCTACAGTGATTATATAGCACTACAGGAAAAAGGGAAAATGACTGAGGTGGAAAATTCATGACTTCTTCAGAAAGGTCTTCCAGGTCAATGATTAAATAACAATTTTTGCATGTTTCTCTTTCTAATTTTAAATATGGCATAACCTAGAAAGGAAATAACCTTACAAGTAGAATCTTATGTTTGATTCTGATTTACACTAAGTTTTCCAAGAAACCAAGATCAAGTTGTAAATAAGTGCAGGTAAGTGGATAGCCTAGATTCTGCTGAGAAAAGAAAAAAAAAAAAAGGAAAAAGAAAAAAAAAGATAAATGTATAATTCTATGTTTCTAGATAAAATGAGGAACTAAAAAGGTAGAGAATAATGCCAGTAAAAATGTTTGCCTTAATTGTAGACAGGCAATTAAACAAGTGTCTCCTGGATATGATTATCTAAATCTAAAGAGGGCCTTTGGAAAAAGGAACTCCAAATACTTGCTCTGCCCAATCAAATAAAACTAATGCAGCTAATTTATTGTGTTCAATATCTTTAAATCACTTAATCACAGACTTGACTTGTGATATGTGCAAAATTCAATAAACTAATGCCAGTAAATTGACAAAGGTTCACTAGAATAAAAATTATATAAGCAACAAAAAATATCCTTAATATGCTACATTCAATGTCGTACTAATGACAGTGAGAGACTGCAGAGAGGAAGGTGAGTACTAAAAGACTCTTGTGGGAATTTTCCTTTTGTGATTAAACAAGGCAGAGCTATTACAAAAAAAAAAAAAAAGAGCTTCACAAAATATTCATAAGTTTTATTTCTGCTCTAGGAGAAAATATTTTTTTTCCAAAACCCTAAATTTTCCTCAACTACAAAGTGGTTTATTATAGCTCTATCCTATCTCAGGAAAAAAAAAATATTCAGAGAGTAGCTAAAAAAAGTGGCAAAAAATGGAATTACTCTAGTATTATGATACAGACTATTTTATGTACAAAGATGAAGTACATGTCATTTTGCCATAACCTGAAATGGTAAAAAAAATATATTAAATGGAAAAATCTCATTTTGTATCCAGCACAACTTAGTGAATAGGAAAAAAACAGAATGGATGTAAGCTTTTGCTTATTCAGATGCTCTCAAACTTTGTTCTGGCATGGTCAGAGATAAAGAGCAAGGCTGATTTTTTGTAGTCATTCTCTCTGAAAACAGAACATGTTTACTGTGAACAGAATGACATTGTTTGCTGACTTCTGTAATGCTGCTCTTGCTTGAGAAAGGAGCAAACATGAAAGGAAAGTGGAATTGTGTTTTGGTTCAGAGAAGTGGATTAGCAAACTGTGTAAATATGATGCACTGTTTGTTTAAAGAATTTCTGATCTATAAACACACAAGGCTAAGCCCTGGTACTATTGAAGGCAAAGCCATAATTCTCCCCTGACTTTAGTAGATCCGAAGATTGGCTCAGCACATTTTAATGCCATAAAATTTCTCACTTCAGGAGAAAACTTGAATGGATTTTCTGTTTTCACAACTCTGCTTTTCCATATCCCAAAATCATCGATGTGAAGAGTGTATATGAGTTCCTCATGGAAACACTATATAGACCTTTCCTCTGAGAAACAAAGAAGGTCGAGTTTGAATCCACAGTATTTCTTCCCAGTATTTAGTGAGTAGACTAGCATCATCCTATCAAAAACAGATGCACAGATTTTTTAATACCTTTTTCTAAACAGAATCAGTTAGTGACCTATGTTTTCAAAGATCAAGCAGCAAAATTACACTGTCACTAAAACACATATTTTCTGCTATTTTCTTATTTAATCTTATATTCAGTAGAGAAATAAAGGCACAAAAAAGGTGATAAACAAAGAAACAAACAAAAAGGACACATATTATTATCTGAGAAGTCCATTTGAGCCCCTTCTTTAACTATGTATAACATAAAATAATTCTCTGTCCTTGGCAAATTTGTTCCCCCACAGAATTCTTAAAACATTTCAGTCTTCCTAGTGCCCCTTGTTTTCCTACTCAGTTTTTTTTGGTTTTTTTTTTTTTTTTTTTTCAATTAAACAACTTGACTATATCAATTGTGACTCTACTTTTTATCTGGCTGCATACTAGCATTCCTTTTCAATCTTCTGTGATGGACTTTCTCAAAAGGTTTTTCAAGCCCAGATAAATGTCACCTTGTCCTCCTTTATCTCTGTAATCTGCAAACATGTTCTCACACGCAGCAGTTCAGTCACGTCACTCACAGTGTTTTATAACTTTGGCTTGCCATCCCTTAACATATGTTTTGACACACCATATCCTGTGAGGAAACAAGTTCATACACTTTATGGAGCTAGAGAAGCATATCAGTCCAGAGTCATTATGCTAATACATATAAATAGTCTTTATTTATATAGGTTGGTGACTATTTAGATTTTCTGACTATTGGTGAAATCAAGTCTTTGACCAAAACTATGATCTACAACTACTGGAAAAATAAATACAATTTAGGAACATAGAGTGCAGTGTATTTAGTTACTCAAAATCCTGACTCAACATGATTAGACATAGTCTAATTCATAAAGTTGCCACCTATTCTCACAAGGTAAACTACACAAATGGTTGGAGATTTCAGCATTAATATGTAGCAAAAAGTCAGATGCATAAAAAAATTCTATTTATTACTTGTCATAGCCCTCTAAATTCAAATTACAATAGGTTACATACCCAAAAATATGATAACGAAAGGAGACAAGTACATACTGCAAACCCAGCTGCAGTTCCAAACACACACTGCAAACAGTCAGAGAGACATGATCACAGTCATCATCCTGGAGTTTGCTGAAGGCCTCAAGACCTTCCCTAGGGTCGCCTTCCACATCCTGATTTCACAAATGCTACACCAAGAAAGCATATAAAACTAAGGTATATCTCACACAGTTAACCTTGAAAAACAAAAAGGCATAGGTTTTTTAAGGTAATGTCATGGAGTTATTCCACAAAATGAAATTCCAGTATATAGTTTGGCAATTAAAGTACCTTAGTTACATTATTAGTTGTATAAAATTCACATTAGTTACTTCATCAGTTCTGTGAAACTAACCTGTATTGTGTAAGGAACAAACTCATCCAAAAATTACCCGACCAGCAAGGTCCAAGCAGGTAATGACATTCTGATATTCACACACTAGCATCTCAGGAGCTTTTTTAAGCCAAGACTGGCTGGAACCTCAGAGAAAATGTCTGTAGCAGACATCTTTATGCATAGCTTTAGGAATAGTGATTTATCATTCTCGTGTGCGTGTGTGTGTTTGTGTGTGTGTGTGTATCACCTGGTCTTGCATAATAAGCTCAGGCATGCAGATATCTGGAAGCATTTGGAGCCAATCCAGACATATATTATGAAGCACCGAGGACAGTTAACTTGAGAAGAGGTGGGAGAACAGACAAAGAAAGATTTGTGTCCAGCATTATGGACACAAGAACTCTTTCAGAGGGGATGCTGATTACAGATAGAACATTTTAGCCCTGCTGACCTTACAGAGCACACAGAAGGAGTTAGTCACAAATGAAAAAAGGGATATAAAAATCAAGAGCCTCAAATGAGTACCCAAGGTACCCAAATGAACTTAGGAGGATGAAGAATAGAAGGATAAGGCTTGTGGCAAATTTGAGATATGAGAATTCTCATTCACTTAAATGTACTCAGAAGCAGAAAACAAAGTTTGTGCAAATAACATCAGTACATAAATACCGGTGGGAGGAGAAGGCAGCCATGGGAGCAGAGCAGGTCTTGGTAAAAAAACCCACTCCTTAGGACCTTATTACCAGACCAACAGCAGCACCTTGTGCAGCTGAACCCCAGCAGCGATTGCCTTAAACTTCCTTGACCCAGGTGTGTTTTTCAGGCTCAACATCTTGGTACAGTACAGGTTCTGATTAATGCTACTGAGCAGAGATACTTGGCATACACTGCCCATGTGGGATCCCCAGAGCTCAGTGTCCAGTTTGATGTGCAGCGTCACTGTGGATGTGTGGGACGTTTCTGCCCTGTGGGCCCCAGACAGCATGAGGGTCACCACACCTCCCTGCAGGCACAATCTGCCACAAGGTATATCGGGTGCTGAGGCTTCAACTTCACACCACCCCTTCTCAGATCCAGGGAGTAAAAAGAGAAGAACATAGGTAGTCCCTAGAGATGGGAATTACCCTCTCATCTGGATTCACTGAGGCCACACTACAGTAAAATGGCTTTTCCTCCATATGTTTAACAAACCAAAACAATCACTACCAACATCAATCATTTCTCCGAGCCTTCAGCAGACCTGAGTAGAACTGACTCCATCCAATTATTAGTAAATATATCAGTAAATGGGAACAAACAGCACAACCAAGAGACAATTTTAAGTCTGTAGAAGATCATCTTGCTGCAAAGGCCCTCCTAGCTCACCCTTACTTTCTAAAGAACTGAAAACCATGAGAGTTAGTAGTGAGAGCAAAGATGAAACTCGGTGGGGAGATTTTCAAAGATACAAAGGATGCTTTTTTTGCCCAGTTCCTATAAGCAGGAACAATTTCTATGTCTTTCAAAATCTTCCCGAGTGTGACATAAACCTGTGTTTAGTAAGTCAGACTTTTTGATCATATTTCTTCTGTTATATGGAGAGGACTAAAAATAAAAAAAAAAACACTTCATGAAAATTTATGACAGAGATATAGGAAATTGTAACAACATTATCATAACATTTAGCTTTAATTTGATTTTTTTTTAACACTGACTTTTCTACAGCTGTTTCAGAAGGCTTCAACCTGAAAACAGAAACAACTTCAATTAGACTTTTGCACAGAAGAGGACATTGTTGCATTAGCAAAATGGTGTGGGATGATTTGGGCGTAAAGGTTGCAAGTAACACAGTTATTCACATTCTGAAGGAATATCAAGCGACATTTTGGTCATAAGAGCACTTTGGTAAGAATAGAAAATAGGAGTTTCTAGACTCTACCAAGTTATATGGCTAAAGAAAGAAATTGGAAATATCCAAGTGTGCTGTCAAATCTCCTAGCAAAAAATGAACAAAGCATATTTTAAAATATTTCTTTTATTCAAAGAGTAAAAAAGAATGAGAATTCTCTTCAAAAACAAGGTAAGGATTTGGTTTGTGAAAGCATTACTATATAAAAGTATGTGCTTCTGGTGCTTCCAACAAAAAGACCTTGCTGGATATCTTTAGTTTGATAAGATAAATTGTGAGTGTTAGCACGAGGGATTGGTTTGTGTTAAAGATAAAAGATCTGTTCACAAAAAATTACAAGAGCTAAAACTCTCTTTTACTATAAATAGTTTAATGCTGCAGAATTTTCTTGCCATCAAAAAAAGATTTGCAGAGCTAAGTGTGACAACAGAGCTTAAATTCACACAGATGAAATCAAATTGTAAGGAGGGCTGGCAGAAAAGCACTTTTCTAATAATGTGGAAGATGCCTAAGGTGCAAGCACACTAGGCAGATTATTGGCAACAATACACTCCAGGCACATAAATAAAATTCCTCTGTCATACTTTTTGCTGCCAAATTAGTACAGCTACTATACAGTCACTGACCCTTGCTTTTCTTTGGAAACCATAACTTATTGCCATCACTGATGGTAAGAAAAGAAAAAAAAATTCAAGCTATGCCTTTGTGTCTCTTTGTGTTAAACAAAAAATAACTGATATATTTCACACATGAGATTAACTGTACGCCTCTGTCGTACCCATGCCCAGCAAGCTACTAACAGTCAGATTGCAGTCCTCAGAAGTATAGGAATATTATGACTTGCTACTTGGTTCCAGCTGTGTGTCAGATCATGCTTTTAACTTACTTTCTATGGATTCCGGGGAGAGAAGGATTGAATACAGCTTCCTGTGTGGAAGTCTTCTATTATAAATCAGCCATGATATTTGAGCCCCTGAGTCCATCCTAACATTTTTGTTAGCAGAGTATGTCTCTTGACTTGCAGCTTATAAGGCACTTTTTTATTCCAGAGCCAAAACCAATTTAGTGTTATTGTAGTTTACTACTGCTGCTTAATTGTTGAGGATGGAGTGATGCACTTCACTTGTTAAAGAGAAGCACCAATATATTTATTGATACAAACAGCGATTTGGCAAAGCTGGATAGCAAAAGCCACAGTGGTTTAACAAGATTTGATTGCATGGTGCACTGATTATTTACTGCATAGAGGGCAGGGTCAGACCCAACTGTTAGGGGCACTCTTCCATTGAGCCATGAGATTCAGAAAGGACCCTCTTGGACTCTAAACTCCTTCTGGGAGGGGAGTTTAGGTACAGCTGGATCCAGACTTAGTCCCAGACTTGGTCAGTTGTTTATGTTTAAAGGACTATGTGTGTCCAGTCAACCCTTTATAGCACTTAACTAACATGTCAAAGTTTAGCATGCTGGTGGTCACTTACCAAGACTCTGTTGTGGCAAGGAATCTCTCAGGCTCACAGAGTAACCCTGAGATGTGCCCCTGCTCAAGGGAAGATTCCAGCCTGCAGACCGTGGCCATGCAGGGGAGGTAATGAACCCTGGGCTGTCCACTATTGATGCGGCAAAATTATTGATTTCTAGTCATATTTGCATACCAACCATGTTTTGGATTGGCAGATGCTCAACTAGCCCTCATCTGTTGATCAAGACTGAAAGCTCTTAGCTGCTGCGGTGTTATATGTCTTCCCCAAGTTCAACTTAAGCCAGCTGCAGCCGTCGCATCCACTACTGGCTGCTATTGCTCAAGCAGAAAGGAGCAGAGCTGAGCACACTGCCCCACTAATTCACCACTGCACTGATCTCAGTGGGGTCATGCTACTACAGAGCTGCTACATTCAGAATTGTTATATGATTTTTTCAATGTTCATTGCAGCCATATATAGTCCTAGTACACACTATTTTTCTTGTATTAGACAGAGAAAAGGATGCTGTAGTCTTAAAATAGACCTCTTTTGATGTTGTTCCCAACAAAACAGCAACCATATAAACAGAGAGAAAGCCTTACGTATAAGTCACCGTTAAGAAAACAAAGGGCACCTTAGTGTGAATTCCACCCCCACTGATTTGCTTCCTATGAAGAACATTGTGCATGTCCCCACATTTTATGCAGATTGTTAAATGCTTTTGCTTAGTAATCCTGGTTTTATATGACTACATAAAAAAGAGTTGTTTACTTATTGCTTATTTAATTACTTAATTATTATACTTGCAGGTTGGTTTGAGAGGTATCACTATCACAGTATGACAGACAGGTTTCTTACAGTCTCAGAGAGGATGGTGGAGAAGATCAAGTTACCCAGGTCACATATTAAAGAAACCTTCCTGCATTCAGTTATTTTCCCCTGACACACCCTGTTTCTTCCACCACGAATCCTGACCACAGCCATACCACTGTACTTTCTATAACGTTTCCGAAACTGTAGCCACTGAGAACCAAAGTACCTCCTAAATATCACCACTTTGATATCACCAAAGTCGAGCAGAGGTCATGCCCTGAATAACGTTTTTCTGCAAGTGGTTTGACTTCTACTTCTGTCATCTTTAGATTTCCTGTCCATCCTTGCAAATTGTTTTATCCTTCTATACATTTCCTGCATTCAAATTTCAGGAGTCTTGCAGCAATTTGTGGTGCTGTATGTCCACTTCACTCAACAGTCTTCAGACATTACAGCTGGACAGGTGAAACTCAGCTGCTTTTTTTCTTCCCCATGGATAAATACAAACCACAAAATGCTTTTGGTGGCAATCACTCACTTCCTTATAAAAAACTGTGTTATTTCTAAAGTCAAAGGATTAATATGCTGCAATAAATCAGTTCAGGAGAAGTCAAGTCACATGGACAAAAAGGAAAAATCATTTCTTCTTTTCTCAGCAAGACCAGGAAGACTGAGTTTGGGTAGTATGCTTGGAGAGTGTAGAATTTACCTGAAATGACAAATGGTTACTTCAGCCTTGGCACCCACACGGTGGCACTGATCTACCAAATCACAAACACATCTCGCAGTGTGGAGCTTCTTTACATTCCCAGATGAGCTCCTACGTAACATCCACTGAAAGGCTGCTACCTGCACCTAAGTCAGGTACAGCAAATACGAAATTTTATCTTCTCAGGACCTCTGAGTTGAAAAGTGGAAGTATAGTAACAGCAAGGTTTAAAAATGAAGTAGCACTCTTCATCCACAGAAAATTAACAAAACAGAAAATAATTCTACATAAAAAAAAGTGGTACTAATATTTTAGAGACGGAAGATGAGTTGTAGTGGGCAACACAAAAAACTGACACAAATGAGGAGACTCTTCACTTGTCAGTGCTCCTCATGTATCTTGAACTACAAAGTGAAACACAGGAGCCACAAACTCTGACAAAGAGTTAATCCATTGTAAATTTGATCTGAAGTAAAACTGGTTTAGGTCTACCACCTTGGAAGGGTATGGCAATGGATGCTTCATGTGAGCTGAGCAAAGATATTCTTGTATTTCCACAGCAAATGTCATGCACAAACACGGACGTGAAGGTAAAAAGTGTGCTCAGCATTTTAGGATTAAATATGTAACCATGCAAGAACATAAGCAGGTATGGTACTTCCTTGTTTTTATGTTGGGCTGTAGAAAGTAATTTAGAATAGGCTTTTGGATCTTCATTGACTTTAGATCCTTCCAAGATTGCTTATATCATAGATGTAGAGACAAAGATGATTAAAGTTATTATTCTTCTGTCTCAACCATATGTACATATTCAGTATGCCACTATTTACTCCCACAAAAAAATGTCTAAGTGCAAGATTCAGCCGTTTCATGTAGTGACCTTGCTTTTTGATGCCACTTGAGCTCTGGCATCATCAACTGAAGGAGTGATTGCAACCTGTAGTACTTCTGAACTCAGGAGTGCTGCTACCTGTAGTTTGGTGCTGGATTTTTTTCTGAAAGGGAGCAGGCTTTTGTTCATGGGGAAACACTCCTGTCACGTACACTATGACTGTCGCAGTGGTAGCAATCTTCCTGTGGGCAGGCAGATTGCACAGGTCAGCAGGGTGTACTTGCAAACTGCATCTTTTGACTGCAATGCAGAGGAGAGAGCAGATACTGTTAGAATGCTTATTTCTGTTTCTAAGTAAGAAAGGGGCCTTAAGAATTATTTATGATTTTCATCTAGCTGCTGCTCAAAATAAAATGCATTAATACAATTTCTATTTTTCCTTGCATACAGGCTCTCCAACTTCAAACTAAATAACATGACCAATCGGCTACAGAAGCATTCTCAACTCTCTGTGAGAGCTTAATACTCCCAGCAGCATAAGAGCTCAGCTGTAACAGCAGTCGTGGAGAGCATTTATCCCTCCTTACAGCTGTAAATCTTATATCAAGGGTACTCCAGTGAGGCAGGAAAAGTGTGGTTGAATTCGCTCACATAGAACTGGGAACAGGACAAAGGACTGACTTTGGTCAGTGGGCTTGGAAAACACATAATATTACATTTACAATCATATTTTTAAAGAAAATAATAAAATAGCCTTATTCATGACGTTCAAAGCAAATTTGCAGATGACGGTCTTCAAGCAAGTTTCTGAACTATGATGCCCAGTCCTATGAAGGAACCTCCCCTGCAGTCCTGAGTCAGTCACCAAAGACAAGGAGATACCAGTACAGCCTGGACGGACCTTATGCAGCTCCTACTTACTTACTATACAAGGCTAGATAAATTATTCTTCTGAGAAACAGAATTTTGTGACAGGGCATGCACCATTTCCTTGTGTTTGAGACTGGGTTCTTGACTTGGGCTTTAAAGGTGAGTTGTGTATCATCTCGTGGTGAGAATCCATGTCGTGTCTTGTTTCCAACCCCTGAGTGCCTACAAAGCATTTCCTTGCTTTGTAATACACTGTTTTTCTAATTTACATTTCATGTCAGAATATCCAATTTTTTTAATTGTGAAACTTTTGGCACTTGGTTTCTTTTTCTGGGAAAATTAATACAGAAGACTAGTCCCCTGGGAAAAAAAACCAACAAAAAACAAACAAACAAACAAACAAACAGATAAAAATCCAAACAAAACAAACAAACAAAAACAAGAACAACAACAAAAAACAGCAACAAAAGTCATAGAGAGCATTACCTCTTGGAGGCAATTCCATTTATGACAACCACCAGACCCCTGTAAAATTTCATCTATCTCTATACTCTCAAGATATTGTAAGTCTGATGACATCTTCCCAGCACATTACATCCTCAACTTCTTAATTTAAAGTTTCTGGTTATCTTAGAAAAAGCAATGATCCATATCTAAATTTTTGTTCTGCTTTAACTGAACTTCTGTATGTATGTCTTTGTGCATATTTTGTAGTGAAGTTTAGAGGTTTAGTAAGGAGGTCTATAGTCCTACCTCACACATTTGTTGACAAGTAATTAAATGGGCTGGAAACCTCTACTAGCTACACAGCTCCCTGTTTTCAGTCAAGAACTTTTTGCAGTGGATACTTACTGCTCTGTTTCATTATCTATGCTCTCTCTAATTCTCTGAGCTTGACCACAACAAAGAGTAAAGAGCTGGCCTCCTTCACTGCATCTCATTCTTTACTTTGCTATTTGACATAAAAGGTCTCCTTACTTTGTCAGCCAAAAAGCAAGCTTCTGTTTATTTCCCATTTCCCTCACACATACACAAAATGCTGTACATTTTGTATTTGTATATATTGAATACAGCTTGAGACTGAATAGTTAGTCAACCTTACTGCTGTACATACAAATTAACACATCCCTACATTTCCCCACTGATAAAAAAGAGGACGTAAATTGTGGAACCAACTAGACTGAACTTTGAATTACCTATATTCTTGTTCGCAGTCAATCACCAGCAGCTTGCCCTTGTTACTGATGCTACAGCTGTGCTCCCAGAAAGATCAAAGCTCATTACAGTACCCCTGCCCCTTTCACACAGGCAGGCAGGATGCTGGTCAGCAGCAAACACACCCAGGACAGTGTGTGCCCAAGCCTGCCCATCCTCAGCAGCTTCCACTGATTCACACTGACTCTAAGGAAACTGCATTCTGTAAAAGAGAATATTTATTATCCTTTTCCCCTGTTTTTTTAATTCAATGACAATTTGCTTATTCTTTGACAAATGCTAAGTGAAAAGATATCTTAGATAGTGGATGAGCTGGGGTTATTGTTTGAATAGTAGGAGCTTGTGATTGATATTCACACTGTGTAACTAATCTCCTAAATCGCATGTTTCTTTTCCCCATCAGACAATTATTAAACCTATATAGAGCTTTCAAAATGGCTTTGCAACATCTCCCTGTGTGAATGCCTGTCTGAGTGAATATTTGTATGTATAATTGTATGTACATCACAAATATTCACATCTGTTTTCTTAAACAGAAGGAACATCTTCTCAGAGATTTTGAATTAATATTTTGGAATAATTTTTTTCAGTGTTTTCCCACCTTCTATTCAGATAGACACTGGGACTGATGAGATGACTAATACAAGACAACTGTTTCTATATTGTCCTCTCGCAAAGATCTTCATGGACAAACACACATACAAATACGTACATAACTACTCTGAGTAATTGATTGCAAAATCTTCCTTGACATCCCATTCCTCTTCTTCCTTATCTCCTTACAAGCCTTCCATTTTATATTTGTTGTTTTATGCGAGCGATTTTAATATTGATTGAAGGAGAACTTTACCAGCAAACAGGAAAATATAAACATATTGTTGTAAAAACAAGAATTGTCCATTGATAAATTAAAAGCATTATGCATCTGACTATGTGCTAAGAGAATCACTGAAGCAAGCTGTCCCAGCTAATTCGGTGAATCAGTGGTGTTTACCGGTTTGTAAAAACCATTAAAAACCAGAACACACAGCAACTCTCTCTTGTTATTGTTGTTATTGTGGCTTTTTGGTTGGTTGTTTGTGTTTTTGAGGGGGGTTTCTTGGTTTGTGTTTTTTTTGTTTTGTTTTGTCCACCCTTCCCTGGTTCACCACCTTTAACATGGAACACAGAGAAGATTCCTTCTCATGTTTCATATTCTATTCCTCTCTTTTGTTGCTTTTGACGCACTAGCAGAGGTATAAGTTATTTGTTAGCAGAGATTCTATCGGGATTTCCTTTTAGGGTTAAACACATCCTGTCTCATCTTCCTAGTTCCCAAGTTTAGGTGCTCAGTCCCACGGGTGACAGAAGTTGAAATGCAACCTCTGAGACTCCAATTTTTACTTTAATTGGGTACCTATTAAGACCAGTAGAGGGCGATCCACTTCCCTTGATAAAGTCTGACTTCAGCGGTTTCCCAGAAAATTTATTTCCCCCCCATCCCTCTGAAGGATAAATTTTAGTGCCTCTGAGCTTCAAATGAGAGTAGAAAAATCCATTATTGCTCACCTGGCTCTTGCTCAGTTGGCTCTGGACTTTATGTGGGCAGAATAGGACACTTTCCCACAACCTAGAGGAGGCCCTTGGCTTGCAGCCAGCAGCTGAAGCCACAAATTTAACACCGTCATGGTTGCTGCTTCCCCTGAGGACATTCCTTTTTGCCTTCCAGCACAAGTGCTGCGTATTGACAGGCAAGAAAGGTGGCCAGGGTGATGTGAGATTAAAGGCGAAGGTATTTAGCAAAGGCAGGATCCTATAGGGTTAGAGAGCCAAAGTAACTATTCTGGGATCTACATTCCAGTGCAGAGCCTGTTTGATCTTGTTTCATTAAGCAGGGGGAAAAATACCAACAAAGCAACCTTTTAATGTTAACTCCTATTATTGTGTGATTCTTAATTCTCTCAAACACTTTAATCCCACAAAGGATGCTAACATAAGGTCCCCTATGGAAATATTATGAGATGTAATAAAAAAACTTAAAATGCATGCCTATGGAAGAGTAACTAAAATAACCACACACATGACAATTAACTTGGTACCTGGCCATGCTACCCTCAGCAGCACTCCTGTCCTGCAGGGGATGTAAAAAAATATGTCGGTTGCTCAGCATTTCTCTCACTCCATACTACTTCTGCTGGAAACTGCCAGTAGTGGAAATAAGGTTCGTACTCATATAACAGCTTTATCATTTTTGCTACCCGTTTTGCAAGTTAAAAACATTTCTTTCTTTGTTTGCACAGAGCTCGTTGGGCTTTGTGCCTGTCAGTATATTTCTGCTGCTATTATAAGAAGAGTCTTTATTTAAGCTGGGCTGTGAGCAGAGCTCAGTAAGGAGGAACAAGAGACTGTGATTTCATCATAAACACTTACATACTCTTTAGAGGGGATGAGAGCCTTTAGCTGGGGTCCAAGGGAGCAAACCCTCAAAGCTGGTAGTGCAGTTGATGAAGCAGCACATGTGGCCCCTAAAGAGCATGGTTGAAAGATTGAGTGACACCTATAGCTATAGGCCCTGGCATACAGTAAAGTCATGGAGCAGACTGAAGGCTGCCTAAGAGTTACGTGTCCCCAACCTAATTTCTCTATGAAACTTTTCCCTCTCCTTCTCTCTCTCTCTGTCTCTTCTCTTGCCCTCCCTAACTGCTATTATTCTTGTTTGAAGTGCTTAGCTCACTGCATTGGCTACCAGCTTTGTCATTTCAAAATGCTTCTGCAGTAGCAATGAAAATGCTCAATTAAGTTCAGATGGGAAGAAGAGGAGGAGAAGAAAGAGTAGTTTATAAAGAATTGATTATATTTAATGTTATATAGGCATCTAATGCTGGACAGAGGAAGGGTTGTGCTCTATGAAGGCAGTACAAAGAAAATAAACAGACCAATTTTAGTCGGGAATTACTAGATCAGGACTAGCTCTCAGACGTGATCAAGATTCCTATTTCTTCTGCTTCTCTCATGGACAGAGTTAGCTTCCAAAATGAGAATAAAAGGCCCATTATTGCCCACTGGTGGTGGTATTCAGACATGACAGCCAACAGTAGAAAAGCTATTTTCTAGGTTGCTGTTATTGAAATATCTGGATGAAATGAAGAAAGAATGCTGCTACTAAGTCACTTGTGCCCAGGCTAATGTCACAGAATTTATGGCTGTAATTTTTTAATAATGAATCAGTTGCCTAAATGTGTTTGCAGAGCCATGTATGGCAGGAATATTATCTTCAGAGACCACAAGGCCTATTAATCTAATAGGAACAAGCAGAAAAGAATACAGATATTAAATCTAGATAAAACATCTGGGAAAAAAAAAACAAAACAAAAGAAACCAAAACAAAAACAACTGCATCTTACTATGCTTCAGCTCCTGAAACAGCAGTTATTAATACAATCTTAGGAAAAAAATACACAGATAAGCAGATTTTCCTTCTGCAAATACTGGAGAGGTTACAGGGATCTATCTGATTCAAAGTCATGCATATTTTTCAGCATATATATATATATATATATATATAATAATATGTTTATAGCATATGTAGTTATGACAAATTCCTGGAAGTTATCTATATTTGTAAAGCTTCACAAACTTTATATACAGAGTTACAGATTGTATTCAAGTATAGATTAAACCTTTGCAGCACTCCATTTATTACAGCTATGTCCAGAAACTAGTTTCTCTTCTGTAACCACAGTCTTACCAAAAATAAATTAAGATTATGGAGAAATTAGAGATTCAACAGTCACAAACAGCAAACTATCTTAAATTTACTGCTTATAAGCTTTATAAATTGTAATACAAAATGAGTTCCATTGTTTTGCCTGTCATCATTTTAGTATGAGCACTTATCAGAGGTTTTTACAAATCTTGTTTATTTGACTTTCAGTGAGATTCATCCTACTATGTGATTTAGGACTTTTCAAAAACAAGAAATTGTGATTACAGCTGAAATCCTGGGTTTATATGTTGGTACTGAAGTGCTTGGAATTTGGACTTTCTGGCTGCAATAGTTGTTTGCTGAAGAACTGCCGTAGAAATGGACCTGGGAGTGCTGGTCGGTGGCAAGTTGAACATGAGCAGCAGTGCCCTGGCAGCCAGGAGGGCCAACCCTGTCCTTGGGGGGCATCAGGCACAGCATCACCAGCCGGGCAAGGGAGGGGATTGTCCTGCTCTGCTCTGCTCTGCACTGGGGCGGCCTCACCTCCAGTGCTGGGGGCAGTTGTGGGTGCCACAGTATGAGAAAGATATTAAACTGTTAAAGCGTGTCCAAAGAATGGCAACAAGGATGGTGAAGGGCCTTAAGGGGAAGCCATACAAGAAGTGGCTGAGGTCACTTAGTCTGTTCATCCTGGAGAAGGGGAGACTGAGGAGAGACCTCACTGCAGTCTACAGCTTCATTGTGAGGGGAAGAGGAGGGCAGGCACTAATCTCTTCTCTGTGTCATCAGTGACAGGACCCGAGAGAATGGCCTGAACTTGTATCAGGGGAGGTTTAGGTTGGACATTCGGAAAAAGTTTTTCACCCAGAGGGTGTTTGGGCACTGGAACAGGCTCACCAAGGAAGTGGTCACAGCACCAAGGCTGACAGTGTTCAAGAAGCGTTTGGACAATATTCTTGAGCAAATGGTGTGACTTTTGGGGGTGGTCCTGTGCAGGGCCAGGAGTTGGACTTGATCCTTGTGGGCTCTTTCCGAGTCAGCTGATTGTATTATTCAGTGATTCCATGACGTGCAAGCAAAAATGTACATATGCAAGATGAAGTTCTAGATAATTACTAAATCTAAATTAATTAATTAATTAATTATTACATTAATCTTCTCTTTCAAAGAACACCTATTTTTCATTTTAAAAGTCTGTAGTTAGAAAATAAAAATCATCCTCTTTATTAATCACCTTACTGAATTCTGATCGCGTTTTATATTAGTTTTTTCCCTGAGCATTTAATATTTTCAATTTCTGAGAGAAAATCATGAACTGTGGTTTATCATCTCTTCATATTCCAGGGAAGGGCTCTGGGACACCGCAGTAGGGACTCCATTTCATTTTTACCATATTTTTACAATCAAGCACTTTAATGTGAAAATGTAATCTTCTCATTTAATATATTGGATCTGTCCAAGTTTTTAATCAATATAAATACATTCCCTGAAAAATCTTGTTAGAAATTATGAAGCGCAGTTTCCAGAGACTGGAATTACAGGGCTCGTGAGCAAAGTTCTGCTCAAGAAGGACTTTCAGAAACAGCCCCCAAGGAGAGGCATTTCAGCACTGAGTTGCACTGTTCAGAAGAGCCCTTTGCGACCAACCAAAATTGCAATTCTTTTCTTGTAAGACTTAACAACTGTATTATGTTCCAAGAGCCAATCATTCAACTACAGACAACTTAAACAGAGAGCTTTAAAGTGAAAAGGCTATGGAAGAATAGGGCCTGTAAAATGAAGATGAAACAGCTAACTAGGGAACTCGATATTTCCACGACCAGCAATAAAGTATCTTATTTTCCTTTCAGCCCAGGTCCACTTCATGATATTTGTGACCAAACAGTGTTGCCATCATGCAGCCCTTTACTTTTATTCTCTTCGAGTGAGCCAGAGAGGCATACCTGGGGAAAGTGTATCCATGTCAGAAAAAAACCCCAAAACATTATTTTTGTCAATCTCAGCAGAATAAAGCAAAATAGAACAATGCAAACGAAAGCTAAAGCTGGGCAGAACACTTTGCATGAGTTCATTTATCCAGCCAAAGAGCTGGGTTAAGAAATTACAACATTGAGGCACCCATGATTAACTATTTTTCCAGTAGTGAATAAAGGGACTTGGGGAGTCAGGCAAAATAAATGGCAGTTCACAGAAACCTAAATTATCAAGTGCTTTTTGAATTACCTTCCCCAAGATACCAGTCAGGGTACAATGGTCTTCCCAACATTATCACAAGCTAGCTCCTTCATTACCCCTCTTACTCCTCTGTCGACTGCCATGGTGTCTCCATTCAAATCCTTGTTATTACAATGATCCCGCTCGCTTATCTTCTCCAGTCATTCTTTAGAGATTTTTCATGAAGAAACAGCAGTAAAGAAGATCTCTCCTCTAAACCGTTATAGGAATAGGAAACCACTGCTGGGCAGTCTCCCTCTCTGCTTCCTCTTCCTATGCCCCCTGCAGCATTCCCACCTTCAGCTGCTGCTGGGCCAGCCTGGCCAAGGAGAATGACAGAGCACATCGACAGAGCCCACCAAGCATGAGCAGGAACACGCTTTAACATCTAGGGAGACCAAAACAGCACATGAAATAAGTGACCTGGACTGTCACAATAGAAACTGAATCCTGCAAACTGATTACCACTATCTTGTAAAACTTTCCAGCAAAGAGATTTTATCCAGACTTCCACAAAAGCTTTGCACATCTGCAGTTTTCTAAAATTCTGGGCTTTTATTTACTCAGCAAGAATTGTGAGTAGTTAACCCTCAGATATTAAATGCCTTAACAGTTCTCTAATTATCAGCTTTCTTTGAATTCCATATGATTAGAAAGAATGTAGCATCATTCCATTACCATTTACCTTAGTGACGCTCTGTGAGCGTACAGCAACTAGAAATCTTCTCTGATAAAGAAAGAAATTTCCAGCATTTGATACTAATATTCACCATATATAATCTATGCTAGTGCTCTACACCCACTACTTGCCTTCTTAGATTCTGTACCCCAGTTTGCTCTGTGTATGCGTGATTTATAATACAAGTATTATCCATAATTAGAACTGATAAATAAGAATTGGCAATTAGAAGAGCCTTAAGCAATTTTTCACCCTATCTGAACAAAATGACTAAACTGCAAGTGACAAGCTTGTAAATTAAAAATCTGAGAATAAAGAAAAAATTTTATTACAAGTGTGTCATATGTAAGTCAAGAGGCATATAATTAGATATGCAGTCATTTTATTATGGTTTATTTGTTGCTGGCTCATAAAGGCTTTTTATCTTGAAAAGCTCCCTGACTGTGACATTTGCTGTAGAGTGGCCATGAAAGGAAGTGTTGAAACTTTGTCACTAAAGACTTGTAAAACTACTTAAGAGAAATTACATAAACAAACTATTCTAGAAAGTGCTTGCAGGAGTTACATTTGGAAGTGGTACAAACAATTTCCGAACACAACCTTTCTTTCATTGGACAGAAAATCTTGCTTTCATTGTTTTTGTCTCAGTTTATTACGCAAGTTATTTACCTTTTCCTTGGAAATGAAAGAGAACTCAGCTTAGGCAGTTCACTAATTCTAAGTTTTATTGGGTTTACATGGGAAGGTTTTGGTAGTGGGGGAGCTGCAGGGGTGGCCCTTGGAAGAAGAGACCAGGAGATTCCCCTGTGTTGGATGCAACCATTCCAAAATGGACCCGCCCCGGCCAAAGCTGAGCCCATCAGTAATGTTGGTGACAACTCTGTGATAACATACTTTAGAAAGGGTAAAAACACCACATAGCAGCTGTGAGGGAGAAGAAGGAAAAAAAAGTGAAAAAAATAACCCTCCAGAAACCCGGGTCTGTGAAGGAGTGGGAGTCAGTGTTTCAGGTGCCAGAGGAGAGATTCCCCTGCAACCCAGGACAAAAATCATTGTGAAAAAAATCATTCACCCGCAGTTCATGGAAGACCATGATGGAGAAGACATCCACACTGTAGCCCACAGAGAACCACATGCCTGAGCAGCTGGATGTGCCTTGAAGGAAGATGCAGCCCATGGAGAGGAGCCCACACTGGAGCAGGTTCCTGGCAGGACCTGCTGCCCAAGGGGAAGCTCGCATGCTGCAGCAGTCTGTTCCCAAAGAACTGTACCCCGTGGGAGGAACCATGCTACAGCAGAGAAGAGTGTGAGGAGGAAGGAGATGCAATGGCAAAGTGTTATGAGCTGACGGAAATCCTCATTCCTCATTCCTCATTCCTTAGGCACTGCTTTGAGGGTAAGGGGTAGAAGAGTTGGGAATGAAGGAAGTCAAGTCCAAGAAGGGTTGGGAGTGAAGGAAGGGAGTGAACTGTTTGTGTTTCTTACTATCCCACTCTATTTTTAATTGTCAATACAATAAATTAGTCTTCCCCAAGTCTGGTGTTTTTCCTGTAATGGTAATGGGTGAGTGATCTCCATTGTTATCTTGATTCACAAGGTTTTTCATTGTATTTTCTCTCCCTGCCCTGCTGAGGTGGAGTGAGAAAACAGCTTGGTGGGCACCTGGCAGCCAGCCAAGGTCAGGCCATTACAACAACATAAAGTTAAGGCATATTAATCTATAGTTTGAGACTTGGGGATGATCTCACTGACCTCTTCTGTTTTTTTCTCAGTTCAGTATGGTTCAACATACAGAATGAAATTGGCACTGCCTAAGACAAGCAGCATTTTTCTTCAGCAGACAGAAGAAATCCAGGCAGAAGAGTAGGTGTAGAAAATACGCAGATTCTAGTTTAACAGTTCTTTCCAACTTTCCACCTTTCCTCTTCATCCGCCCTCTTACACACTTCTCTACACCTTCTGTCTTCCAGCCCATCTCCATAACAGAAGCACTGCTTTGTCCCATCTCTGTCCTTGCCACCTCATTTGTCCCTCCAACTACAGAAGGAGCTCTTGATCATTCAGGCACAAGAAGAAAGAAAAGGCAGTAGGACAAGACTCCTGAGGGCCGAGTTCAAAATAAGCCTTTGTAAATGATGCTTCTTGATCTTCCCTCCAGATCTGTTGATGATGAACAAATACAGAAGCCCTAAAGAAATCACAGTGGGTTCCCCATACTCTGCAGATATACTATGAACTACAACCTCAAGATAATAGAAAGTTATTGTTAAGGACATTCGTATAAAACAGCATAACAGAAAATACCATCTCAGGTTAGATCAGCAGTATCTCACAGACACAGACCTGCACCCAGTCTGCCCCAAAATTTTTATTGAGCAAAAGACGTGCCCTTTAATGCCTCAGTGTGAAATGTCATGCCCAAGTTTTTGCTTCTATCTAATGGTGCAATTGACTCACTCTGAATGCTTAAGAAATAAATTAAAATTGCATTTATCATTCTTCTCAAAGCAACTATGCATTTAAATATGTACCAATTTTCTACGTAAACCAGTCCTAGATCTTATAGTTTTGTTTCACAGGAAAATGTTTACCAACTTCTGGTTGTCTTAATCCCCTTTGCAGTCTTCTTGCAGCTCTGGAAACACATTATGATCCCACCAAGCTCTTCTTCAAGCATCGGCCACTGACACTGTTCTAAAGAATTGTACATTACAGCAGTCATTGGTGTGCTCTAAGTTAAACCAGTTTTCATGCTGAATAGAACATAATGTTGTGCACGGTCGTCTTTGATTACTACAGCCTGTTCCAACTCCTCTATGCTTATGAGTGTATAGTGAAATCCTAGTTTAGTCATCATTCTCATCCAATAAATCCATACTATATGGTCCACTCTCCACCTGAGTATATGTGTATTTCATAACAGCCCTGATGAACCCTGACATGTAAATTTTGTCATTTAGTAGAGGAAACTGCTGGAAAGCACTAATTAGTGATGCTGTAAGTTGCCAATATCTGCAATGCCATCAATCTGAGCAGTAAAATTGGGAATGCTTTCCTCAGTCTTGCCGTACCTGTGATTAGGTGGCAAAGGCTCTCAGAGGTGTAAAATGAAAGAAAAGCACACAGTAATATAAAACATACATGACATGAGAAATAGTGAAGAATTGTATCAGCTACTGACAGAATTTAATGTATTCAGAAATGCTGTTCTTCTTTTCATCTTCTCAAAAATGTAGTTGCTATGCTAATGGGCATGTAAGTCATGCTATGAACTCAAGGAAATGATGGGGCACAAAAGTGACACATACACTGATTCCTGCCACTGAAGAAATAAGAAATTTAGGTTATCAAAATTCTTATTATGTCTCTCACAGAAACTTCAGCCTTGAGTGATCAAAATCATTAGGGCTCTTCTTTCACAAATCACACACATAGAAAAAGCAAACCTTTCCAACTAATTTCTCTACCTTCATGTCTCTCCTGGTGTCTACATTTTTGTTGCATTATTTCAACTATATATTTCAGCTGTAGCAATTTGCTTTTACATAGATAATATGCTTTCAGTTTTTGGTATGTTTTGGCTTTCAGGTTTTTCTATTTTTTTTTTTT
>VZTG01007349.1:796389-810601 GCA_013397845.1 Melanocharis versteri | reverse complement strand
TTTTTTTTTTTTTTTTTTTTTTTATAATCCTGCTTTGGAACAGCAGAATGGTGTGTATGTGGTTTTTTAGAAGTATACAGTAGCATTATCCTCTATCACTGTCTAGGTTTTATCAACTTTATACAACTGCAGTTTTCTGTCACTATTTATGATTTATTTGAGATTAGTAACAGTTATTATATTAAAGTATAACCTGAGTTCCATTTATGTGCCCAGAACAAAAAATAAAATTGGATTGAAATCTGATCCCAGATTCTTTATATTGCCTCCAACCTGAATAATTTTTGTGTGTTGTTGTGATATTCTTCATCCAATTTTAGTATCACTGAAAACCTTAGTTAATTTTCAAAGAGAGATAAAAAATGCAGTATATTAAAACTGCCACCAAAGTCTTACAGTGCTGAAAATAAATGGAGGGTTAATAACACTTTTAAAATTAAAAAAAAAAAACAGTAAGAAGCAGAGAGTGCAGAACTGGAAACTGATGTGATTGATCCTCCGCCCAGAAAACTGTCTGTGGGACTTGAATTAGTCCTTTTAGAAATGAAAAACAGGTCACTTTTCCCTCTCCATTTAGTACTATAATAGTGGCTTGCCGTATGCTAATGTATAAAAACCCAGAGAAATTACTTTAAAAGAGTGACATTTGGAATCTTTCACCCCTCAAATTTGTGGGTTTTGAATTGACTTCTTCCATCTCCCAGAACAGATTTTATCCAACAAGCTGTGGGTGCATATGACGCTCTTGCTCTGCAAGGGAAGAGAGGATGTATTAGTTTAAGGTCAATGCTTATACTGAATCCTGCATTCTGCTCCTGGTACTCTTTGTACATTTTATTTGGACGATTTCAGGTAGCACACAAGAGAAAGACTCTTAAAAAGTATTAAAAAAAAGAAAAAAGAAAAAAAGAAAAAAAGAAAAAAAAAGAAAAAAGAAGAAAGAAAAAAGAAAAAAAGAAAAAAAGAAAAAAGAAAAAAAAAGAAAAAAAGAAAAAAGAAAAAAGAAAAAAAGAAAAAAAGAAAAATCTACAGAAAGCATGTCAGTTATGATGACTGTGCAAGCTAGACCCAGATTCTGAGACTGGATACTTCTGAGAGCAAAAGCTCTAACCTCGTCTATCCTCCAACTGGGCGTTCCAAAAAAGAGGATTGTGGACACTGTGTTCTGCTAAACTCTCTTCTAAAAGTCAGTGTTAAGTATGCTCATCAAGAGAAGAGGAGAAAATGATGGGTGCCATGGTCCTTCCAGCCAAAGGTACATCTGGGCTTGTGCTCATATGATTTTCAGGCACTTAAGAGCTGACTATGCAGACTTGGCCTCTACATACAGCTTAGGATTTGCACAGGGGATTGGGAGGAAGGAGCCTGAGGTGTGAAATCTGTTTGCACTGTAATCCCTAGCAATTTTTTAGGGAACTTAATGGAACTCATTCTTGCTCAGAAATCTCAGGAGCCAAAATAGTCATGGTAAACATTGTCTTAGGAAGAGAAAAAAAAAACAGTTCTGAATTTTAGAGGGTGTTTTGTTTGTTTGTTTGTTTTAAATTATTATTTATTTATTTATTATTAATTTAAACAGAGCTGCTATGAGCAAGAAAAATTGTTTTCCCGAAATCAAAGATTAGCAGAAAGATTTATTTTCTTCTGTCCTCTGGAGCCTTCAAGAATCAGATAAGTTTAATTCTTCCAGCTGGTTAACTCTATTTCCTCTAAGTTTCTTCCTCCCGTGTTGTGAAACTTGCTGTATAAGCACTTTCTTATGAAGTTCAACTGCTGTATCAAGAAAAAAAAAAAAGAAAAAAAAAAGAAAAAAAAAAAGTTATGTTTGCTGCAGTACCTTAGGATTCTAGGTCTGAATATCCACACTGTGTCTTTACCAGTAATGAAGCTCACACCAGTTGTTGGGTGAACATCACTGATTCAGAGATAGCTAAGAGCTGAGACACCTCTCATCATCACTGCTCAGTGATGCCCTGATATGTATCTTAAGGCTAGTTGAAGGCCTATTCTCATCAAAAAAAGCCTCTATTCTGCATTAAAATCCACCTACAGTCCAATATTCAGAAAGAAAAGTAATCTTTAAATCCATACTTTCTAATCTCTGTATATACATACATTGGAAAGGTGTCCAGCACTGGGGTAATTAGGAAAATAAAATATTCTGTTTTATGCTCTGACTTGTAATAAGGACGAAAGAATGGCGCAAAGCATATATCCCTACCCTGCCCCCCCAATATTCTTAATGTAAAAGGTCATTGTAGAGCTTCTCCATGTACAAATGGAAGTCTTCAAAGTCTGTGTTACCTTCTTCCTAAAGAAGGAGTAATTGCAGAGAGGAGCTTGGTCAGTCACAGTGCAATACAATCTCAGTGCATAAGCATTTGTGCATTGTTTCATCCAAATTGCATTTATTACCTTGTTCTGTCCTCTTCATTTCATCTACACCTTCTCTGCTATGAAAACAAGACATGAATAATTTCTAAGGTAAACATTGCACGTCTTCCACATGCTCCTCTCCTTCTCTTTCTAACATATATTTACTTCTCATTTCCTTCAAGAGGAGCTGTATTATTCAATTTAAGGTTGTTTCAGAATGGCAAAATGAGAGAGTATATGCACTCCTTGCTTGAATTATTATAAACAAACAAAGAAGCAAACCTGGGCTATACTCTGCTGACAGTTTTAATTTTTAAGCCACACTCAAGTAATGAAGGAGATAAAAAAAAAAAAAAGATGCTGCATTATGGATATTTTTTCCTGTACTCTACTCCTCATCATTCATAGTAGAAAGATATTTTATAAATGCAAAGATAATATTTGATTGTTTGGTGTAGATGTTTTAATATCTATAAAGATTAATTTGTATTTAAATAAAATATCCATAGCTATGTCACATAGCTAAGTTTACAGTAATTTTGATTACTTTTGTTTCCTGTCAGCCCCTTTCCCCAGCTTGTTGAGGTTCTACTGGACAGCTGTATAACAATATGGCATATCAGACACTCCTCTCAATTTAATGTCATCTGCAGACTTGCTGAGGGCACAACTCTGCCCCATCATTTAGATCACTGGACCCAGTATTGAGCCCTGGTGTATAATGCCAGTTCAGGTACCAACAACATTTTGCACTGCCAATCACCCCGCTCTGTGCCCATCCAGTCAGTATGGCTTCAGTCCAGCCCACTGTCCGCTCATTCATCCCGTATCTCATCAGATTCTTCATAAAGAACTTATGGAAGACAGCGCTAAAACTCTTATTGAAGTCTAGGTATATAATGTCTTCTGCTTTCCCCTCATCCAGCAAGACAGACATTTCTTTGTAGATGACCTGTCTGCTCAAGCGTGGCTTCCCCTTTGTTGACCCATTCTAACTATTCCTTACCACCTTCGTGTCTTTCATTTTCTTGGAAATGGTTTCCAAGACTAGTCATTCCATCATTTTCATGCAGGGAATGTAAACAGAAGCATTAAGAGCACTAGCTAAAGAACAGCATAACTGTAACACTTGCAGTAACTTGCATTTCTGAGAAAATGTTTCCCTGACTTAATTGGATCTACAGTAATTTTTACCAGTTTGAAAGTTTCAATTCTGAGATTACTGTTGAGCGAACCCATTAGTTCCTCTTCTGCCCATATATTAAAATAGATTAATATTTCACATTCTCACGAAGATAAAAATATTTTCAGATGCTCTGATAATGAAGCCTCTAACTATCAGATACATATAAAAGTGGAGTGAAGGGTAGTACCAAACACCATAAAAATAAACCAAAGTAAATTACGTAAATTCCATTTCTACTAGACTGTTTATTTTATTGATATAAAGAGAAATACAAGCTAAGATATTTATGTTCCTGCATTACCAATCTTATTTCACAAAGTATTCTAGAACATTCTAATTGAAAACTCCTTAAAATTTTAATGAAATATTTATATACTTTTAAACTTACAGGATTTCACTTAAATTGTAATTCAGTTATTCCTTCTGGTACACTTTTGTAATATTTAATTTTTAACATTTAGTAATACTAAGGAATATTTTGGCTATGAGAATGAATCATAATAAGAAAACTTGTATGGCAGGATCACATGATGCTGCGCAAAACATGAAGGAAACATTTCACAGTTACTTGTTTATAAAAATCACATATATATTTCCAAAATTTTTCGGAATTTACACATTTCTTTCACTAGGAATGTTTTTCAGCTCAAACTGGAGTAATGCACAAAGCAAAGCCATTATTTTTGCCTAAGTTGGTTGTACAAAGATTAATAATAACCTCATACACATCAGAGGCTTATGAATACATTTCTCACCACTCTAGTGTTACTACACTAGAAATTTATGAGGTTGCCTCCTGCACAGAGTCCACTTCAGCATTGACAAGGTTCTACTAAAAAATTGAACCAGAAAAAAGCAAGGCCTGTATCTGGCAAGGAGTACCATTCTTCTCATCTCGAGGCTGTTAGAATTCAAGAATCAGGTACCTGCACATGCTTTGTTTTAAAATGCAATGTCCATGTTTTCGGGAATTCCCAAGCATTTCTTCTAAAACCAGCATTTTTAAAATTAATGATGTACAGTCATAAAACTGTGAAATAAATCCTTCCTGGTGCAATTTATCAGTTCAGAAAGTATTCAGATCTCAAGCAAGTTACATTACCTTGATCCAGCTTCAGCTTCTGATAAAGAATTACCTTTCTGATGATTGCATTTTTGCTCTACAGTATTTTTTCATTTAAATGGCAATTGCACCTGCAAAATGCTACATACTTTTTTTTTCTTTTTTTCAGAAAATTAGAAGAAATCAGTTTACAGAAAAAAAAACCCAAGGCAAACAGGAATCTTTTGCTAGGAAAAGGCACTACAAGTTTCACAAGTTGGATGGGTCTCTTAGGGCTGCATTCCAGCTTGGCCTCATCTACCTCCCTGGCTTTCTTAGTAGTACGAAAATCAATCTTAAATCATGACTACCCAGTAGAGATCCAGATTTCAAGGGCATAAAACAAGCAGATGAATATCATTCAGCACATAGCTCCACTGGAGGCCAGTGGAAAAGCCATTGCTTTAGGTGTTACTGCCAGAGGGGTCCATGACATTAACTGCAGTATCAGCAAATAGAGCATTAGAACTAGCTTATATCAGGTCATTATCATTTGATTTCATGTCAATCCAGCTACACTGTAATCATATATTTTGGAAAAACAAGTGATTTCTTCTTCCTTAAGTAATGTACAATCAATTGTTTTTGCATACACACCACTGAGTATTTTTTTCATCTTCTCTAACAAGACAAGATGAAAACTTCATCTTACTAGCTAGATTTGGACCATGGTATTCAGCCCATTTGCAGCAGCTAATATTTTAGGACTAAATTTTTTTCTTGCTTTTACATTCACTGCTATGGAAAAATATTGTAGATGTATTTGTAGCAATTTCACAAACATTGCAGCCATTTCATCTCTGTTGTGGTTGTATGCTGTATCTGCCAGAAAAGCTGATACTGTAATTTAACCCCCTGAAGTATACATTTCTAGTGCTCGGTGATCCATAGCAGTGTAACGATCAGACCAGGAGATTTAACACAACCTATCTCATGCAGCTCACCGATAAATGTGCAACCACTAATGGTACCCCTGTCCTGACCACCTGTTTAGAAGATGGTGGAAGCATTAGGGGGTTCTTATTTCATTCGTAACCACTCCCTGGAGTGAGTAAGAGACATTAGCAATAGTCACATTATTGAGAATGTAAAATCAAGTTTCAAGCTTTAGAAAAGTTTTTAGGCTTTCGCAAGGAAAGTGAAAATATTAGTAAAAAAATTCTGCAGCTGCGTGCTACACTTACCATTTGCTTTGAGAAAAGGTCATTTGGACAAACAGAAATAAGTATTCAAAAAATAGATTATGCTCCATAAGCTTCGGTCAACGACATAGAATGAACATTTACTAACTTATTTTAGAATAATTAGACAAGACTGTCTGATCTTTGGTGGTCTAGCAGGGGATTATAAAAACTAGATTATTTTTTCCAACATATTCTGATAATTTAGCCCATTTTTTACCCAGTTCTTTGACATGTTCCTTATAAGGTTTCCTTTACCTCTTTCTGCATTACCTGGGCTATTTCCCGTTAGTTTCTAAGAATGAAGTTTTTAACAATGAAGCCAGGCCAATTCTTAGAATCCTCTTTCTTGGTTACAGTTTGTTTTCCCTATTTTTGTGAAGACTGCAATGAGATTTTCCACCAGGAAACATGTTCATGTTAGCTCCTCGCACAGAACCAAGAGAAAATTGACTGTTAGCTTTGAGGGGTGCAAAAATAATTGAAACAGAGTAGAAGAATTTCAAGAAATAAGTCATACCTCATTGCGTTCACCTTGGGTAGTTGTATTTCCTGATCTCTAGAAGACTCTAAAGCTTTATGAAGCTTTATATGAACCACGTGAGCTTTTTTCTGACTACTTCCTTTCCCAGAGTGTAATTAATTGTTAAAGGTATTTTGATATTTATTCTTGTTTTAAATTTCTTTACATCTCCCAAATTCAAGATTTGTAGACAGTACCTATTTAGCTGCATATTGCCCTTCATATTGCACTTTGCAGCAGTAGCAATCATGCAATGAAATAAAATTTTGCCACATGTTCTCATTTCATATACTTACTTGGTTTATACCAGTGAACCTGGACACATTTATGTATTCGAACCCTTTGGATTCAGGTATGATCTGAATCAAATTCTTCAAAGACCATCAGTACTTTTGAATTTTCTGTTTTACATTTGACAAGTCTGGTGGAAATGTGGAGAATATAGAATTAATTATCTAGATAAGGCATTATGTCTTTTTGATTGACTGTAGAATTTGAAAGTGATTATATTCCCCAACTTTGAATCAGGTTCTTTATTTTTTCCTATATATTTAGAATATTGATACAAAATAGTTAAATGCATTTAAATTATCTGTTATGTATAGGATAAATTATATAGAAGTTCTGTGCTAGCTCAAAATGACAGTAATCAATTATGAATATATGTACTTAAGACTGAAGTGAAAATATTCTATGGTATGAAAAGGCACCCATACATCCCTGACTCCAACCTGAATCAACATTTTTAAAAAACATAACCATCATGATTATTCATGACTTACTGCTGTCAATAAAAATTATATCAGAACACGTAATTAAATAATTAATAACTGCCTTTTGAATATATGGAAGACTGCTCATTTTTCACTTTTTGCCCTCATCCCCTATTGTCCATTATTTGCAGGAAAAAAATATATATGTAATTTCCTTTTGTGGTTTTGTTTTAATAAATACATGTTCCTAGAAATTGAGCAATGATTCTATTTAATACTTAACTAAATACAAACACATTTCCAAAACAGTTATTAGATCTTCTGTAGGGTTCAGTAAGCAACTGCTTCTCTGTCATTTAAACATTCATCTACTGCAACAACTATATCTACTGTAATGATTAATTCGTTATAGAATATGTTGTTATTATTATTGACTATTCTAAGACCATTTAAATTTCCTGCTTTTCTAAACTCTTTCCCTGGCAATGGAATAGTTTGAAGCACTCTCTGCCTGCCAAGGCTCCTTCTCATCTGGAAGTCTGGGATTTGTCTGAGCATGCCCTCCATTTCTTACTCCATCCAGGTTTCATAGCCATGGAAGGGAAGGTGTCTCATGCTGGAAAAAAAAAATGCACAAGTGTAACAAACCTTCAAAGCAACACAGGTAAAAAAGTACCTAAGAAAATGGATGATTACTGAAAGTGGTATTGTAATCCTTAGAGAGATACATAGATTTTTACAGAGAATGCAGAATAAAAAGAGCTATTCAGATAAAGACAGATGACTTTACCAATACTTTACCCTAAAAATTATCATTAGCATTAAATTGTATATTCATTTTAATCACAGTAAGATTTTAGAAATCTTTTGTCAGTCTCCGATGTGGAACATAACTAATATTAGACTTTGTCAGCAGAACAATCACTAATACTATGAAAGCTTTATGCAAAGATACAGGTTGTACAGTCAAAGTAAACTTACACTTAATGGCACTATGTTTTTTGGGAAGTTTCAAGAAAAGTAGTTTAGTACACAGGTTCTGGTGATAATGAGACTATTTCGCCACTAGAAAGCCCTGCTGTCCTTTGTGTGAAATACTTCCCTTTAAATATTTTTTTTACAATAAAAGTGATATCTAAAATTTGTTACTTGTGCATTTCTAAACTTGGATATTTATATATGAAATATTCAAGGCCAGGTTGGATAGGGCTTTAAGCAACCTGGTTTAGTGGAAGGTGTCCCTGCCCATGGCAGGCAGGTTAGAACTAGATGGTCTTTAAGGTCCTTTCCAACCCAAGCTCTATGGTTCGTTCTATAGTATCTACTGTAACTATTCTATGGTTCTATAATATCTCTCTCACATAAAACATATGAAAATATAGATACTTCACCATCCAAATTTTTTCACATAATCAGAATGCAAAATTAAAAATATCAAGTACGTAAGTTAACACAGAGCTAAATTTTCATCTTAATGATGGTAAACTATTTCCTTTTCAAATGGAAAAAAAATTTCAAGAGTGAACATGTAAATCTAAAAATTACGTTTTAGCAAAAGTAATTCTTCCAGTTCAGGTAACATCGTTATTCCATGGTTGTCAATGACAAAAAGCAATCATCCTTAACTTCTAAAATGAAGCAGCCCCATTCTATTGTATACAGTTGTTCTTTTATTAAATTTATATGGGACAGTAGTGGTTGAGAAACTTTGCTTCACTTCCGGTGCCTCTCTATTCCATTCTTTTTTTAAATTAAAAATGTCTTTATTTGCTTATAAAGCAAATATTCGCTACATAGTAGCAAGGCAAATGAAGCACTGAACATACCGCAATTTGGTATCACCCAGAAAAAATACAGTAATTGATAGATATGCACTTTTTTCTGTACACAAAAACATTAACAGATGCAGTCATTATGTCTAATGTTCTCGGCATCTGCGTGTGTCTGTTAGGGAAGCTAAACACAGCTTAAAAAGGTACAAAATCTTTGCAGCTGCGGCATACTGAGAGAAGAAACAAAAAACCATGAATGTAAGACAAACAAGGGCTAAGAATGACTTGGGAAAGAATACAGCACCGATCATTTATCAAACTATTCATACTACAAAAAATGGATACTAGGCTCCAGTTTCCCACCAAATTCTACCCCCTTCGATAAAATGTTCAATCTCATTGTCTTGAATGAAACACAGACAAAACAACTATTTAATGACCACAAGCAATGTAAGAACTAAAGAGAGTCAAATTGAAATCAAGGTCATTGGTCCATCACTTTTGACAGACAGCATTAACAACTAGAAACTTTAAAAAGCCATTTAACTAATGTGTTGTTAAAAACCCTTCTTTGTTTTGAAATGACATGCCAGTGTGTTGGTTTTGACTCAAATACATTTCCAGTTGTAAAATCACTCTGATTTTTTTTTCCCTCAGCCAGAATGCCACTGGCATTCACCAAGCAGAGAAGAGAAAAACAAATCTTTTGTTCAAGATCATTCAGTTTGAGTGTTTAAATGGAGACCAATGACCTTGAGATGCAGGCCTGTGTGCAAGAGCCTTGTATCATTCAGAGCTCAGAAGTGATCTCCTCTCCCTGCAGTAATTTTGAAACAAGTGTGCTTGAGCTTAAACACTTATGCCTTCCAGCCAGCCTTGGGCAGAAACCTTCAATGATGGTTTCACTTGAAACAAAAGGAAGAAATCTGAGTGAAAAAAAAAAAAAAAAAAGTGGTCATTATAATTTTTCCTTCATGAGTTTGTAAGAAATACTCTGGGATGGAAACATTTTCACTTTGCCTCTGCTAGAGAAAAAAGAGAGGAGAATATTGTCCTGATCATTTTCTCTGTGCTACCTACGATACTTTCACAGATTTCTTAGATCATCCCATTGTGGCAGGTTGTATGTGTCTGCTTTCAGAGATACTGAATTAGTTTGCACATGAAGATGAATCTACTTCTGAAGGGGATTTTTTTAGCCATTGTTCATGTGTACAGAGTTACCAGCATCATGATATTACCTATGCTGACTAGAATAATTAGATTTTTCATTTTATCCTTTTCCTCCACAAGCCCCATGACATTACTGCCCCATGAAAGGGAGGTGTGCAGGGATTGTTTCGGAGCACAGAATTGCTGAGGAAGTGGAATTATGCAACACATCAAGGAGTGTAACTTTGATAGGATTGACCTGATTTCACTGAAGCAGAGGACATGGTCATCTTCAGAGTTTAATTCTGTTCTCATTTATACTTGTATAAATCCAAGGAAATAAGTGAAAGTGGAATTAAAGTAGAATTATTTTACATAGAAACCTTTCTACAATTAATATATGTATCACTCAAGATTATATGTGGTTATTCTCATTCTGAACACATTCAGTCTAAAATATTCTGAGATCTGAAAATTTTATCACTTTAATAAATCTTGAGTCTTGGCCAAAGACTTGCAGGAATAAGTCCATATATTAAAGACAAACCATTAATAATATCTGAAGAATAATTAATGACCTTGAATTGTTCTTTAAGTAGCTGATCACCAAAGCAAACACCAAGGTAATCTGAAGATATACAGAGTCAGATACTGCACTCATGATATTGCATTTGAATGCTGAAGTTTTATTAGCTGCAGTGAGTTCATTTTAACCCAAACACTGCAGATGGGTTATATGCAGCACATGCCATTTTGCACTCGATTTTCTTCCACTGACTAAAACTCCAGTCTGGGGTTTGTTCTCTTACTTGTATTGCTGTGAAGAAGTTATAACTTTGGTAAAGTCCAAAGTCACACTTCACAAAGGAAAGAAAATTAAACTTGACCTCTGTTGAAACTGCAAAGAAGTAACACAAGGAAAAGAAACTAATACAAAGTTTTGTTTTGCTCTTCCCTGTAGTAACCTATAGTTATCTTTTTTTTCAAAGCAATTTCTGTATGCTGGAGTTCAAACCTAAGTTCAGTTTCAAGCTGTTCGTTCTAGTGCAATTCCAATACCGCTGGCACTTCTGGAAAGCAGCCCAGGTGGGTTTAAGCATAGTATACTGTAAAAAAAAGTAATTTTCCTGGCACACTGTAAGAGATCAGGTATTGCTGGACTTTACAAAAAAAATAATATTTATACAATAGAATTTATTTATCTTTCCTATTTTTATTATGTAGAGATACAGAAGTACAAATCCTTCACTAAGACAGAACTTACCTTCTGATGCACAGATAAAAGAATACATTTGTAGACACGTAAATTAAATTATTCCCTTTCCACTGCAATAGATGAAGTTCCTTTCCATTTCAATGCATATATTCTGTTATATACTGTATTGCTTTGAAGCACAGTTCTTCTACAAGCACACTTATTTGTGCCCAGTGGTTCAGGGAGTCATGTTATTCCCCGGTTTCTGTGTGAGACAATGCTTTCCAATTCAACAACTATAAACTCAAGAAAAGCTATTATTGTCTGTCTACATTACCTTGTCTTTTCTGCTTTGCAGCACATTTAACTACAAGCTGTATAATATATGGTTTAAAAAGAGAAAATATTCTAGTCTAACATTTCAGATTTTAATGAGGTAATCAGTTTATCATCTGATGATGACATAGCATCCTTAAGTGTCATGAGTAATCTGTGTGCATTTTGCAATGACAGTATGTAAGCATGTATTTCAGTGGATTTCCAACCCAAAGCATTTCTGCATATCAAGTATGACATTTTTTTCCTAAAGAAAAGCTCTCAAGAGAAGGGGTAAATTTACCAGATTTTCTTTGTTCTTTGGCTCATCTCAATAACTGAATCTATACCTTTCAGCCGAAGCAATGCTCTACAAAGCCAGAGTGTGTGAAATATGAATATTTTCCACTCTCTTTCCACTTCCATGGGTTGGAAGTTATCTCAAGGCTGGTTTAGTTTATGAGCATTGATAACCATTCCTTAGGAAAACCAATTCTGAGCACGCTGTAGACTGCAGGAAAAAATGCTCTGAAAGGATAGGGGGCCTTTGAAAACAGTTGTGAAAATAACTTACTTGCTGTTCTCAGTACTCAAAATCAATGCACTAGGAAACAAAGCAAACCAAACTTGAGGTGGAGGCAGGAAGCTGGAAAGGGATTGTGCAGATTGGTTGATGTGGGTTTGAATTACCTGCCGGCACACTTATGAACGGATGGGTGTTAGTAGAAGAGGTTCTGGAGAAACGGATGGCATGATAATTCCTTCTTTAAGGGCAACTAAGGGAAAGATACAACTGACAGATAAATAGGAGACAGAGGCCAGGGTTCAGTCCCTTAAGTATAGGTAATGAGTGCCAATTAATTTTTCCAGAGAGTCTCCCTATTATAGAATTCCATATACTTCCCTGCCAAGAAGCATTGGATTGTCAATTTGTATGAAACAGAAAAAGAATTACTGTCATTATTTCTATTCTATTCTATTACTTTGTGTTCCAGCAGCCCCTCCCTGACCCTGAAACTTCTGCTTATCTTTATTTCTTACCAACGCAAAGATCCTGTCATTACTCCTAGGGAAGTTTCTATGATCTTATGATAAAAACAACCATTGTGCATAAGTGTAAATACTGAAAGTATTGCAAACTGTGCACAGCTGAAAACTGATTCAGAAAGGGTTGTTTTGCATATGGTTTTGCATGAAATATTGATTTTTTTTCAATTTTTGAATTTGTTATTGTTGCAGTGCAAAGCGTAAGAAAACTTACAATGTGATTAAAACTGACAAATCTGTTACAGATACAAACATATGAGAGGGCTGACAGCACGTACAATGAAACAGAAACATATGCTCATTTCTATCTGACAGAAAATAAAGGATAAAAATTTAAGATAACATGATATTAGCAATACCAGCTAATACAAGCAGAGACAAAAAGCCAAATACCACAATTTAAAAGGAGTTTGTGAGAAATCAAATATTGCTATCTCTTAATTAGTACAAACCTTTTTATATATTTACAAAGAGGAAGGAAAGCTGACTGGTTTACTCAAATAAAAGGTATTTATAGATACTCTGTGCTAAGAATCAGCCTTGGTCAGGTACATTTTCTTACTTTACATTTATGTCTGTAGATTTATCAGTGTATTCTGAAATAAGTTTTAAGAGGAACAATATTAAAATGCATGAATAGGAGATTTCTTGCCAAAAAAAAAAAGAATAATTTTTATGAGTAAATTAGATTCTTTATGAACTGAAAACACACCCTCTCCAACCAGTGCAGCAGAAGTGTGTTTTTTGATAAAACTTTTTAGTAAATTACTCATTTTTAAAAATGAGTACAAGTCAACTTATCTGTACTTGATACTCTGGATTGCAATACATTTTAGATTATATTCCATTTAATGCTCCTCTGTGCTTAGCCAGTTTAGGATTGAAAGTGCGTGTTAGTGACAATGAAGAAGAAAAGAGCAATTAGGTGAGCTCAGCTGAGATTGCCATACACACATCAGTCAGTGTTTATCAGGCAATTCAGCCTCAGCAGTTGCAGTCTCTGAGCTGTTCTGCTGGGATTGTTCACAGTCCTTGTGTTCTTTTTGTTCCCTCTGCTTAGGGAATATGATCTGAAATATACTTTTTCTATTTAAAGAGCCTGTATGAAAAGATCCACACCATGTTTCTCCATTAGTATGGAAAATGAGGCATACTTGTATGAAAAGTGGATTGCAAGCAGATAAAATAATTTTAGCACCCTGCAGCTGACCTTGTACCTTGTTATAGTGCTCTCCCTACCCGGCAGTTTACTTTTAGGAACAACACCTCTGAGTACAGTCACAAAACTGTCACGTGGGCAGTTTTGACTGCGTGACTAAAAAACATCGCGTGTTGCGTTGACTTTGGCACTTGAGTTGTTGGTAACTAAACTATACAAAGCAATTGCAGAAGTTCAGCAACAGCCAAGGCCAGCAGAGTGATGACTGCTGCAAGAGTGGGATCGGAGAGATTGTTCCGCGATGCTGGTCACGCTGTGAATGTTTGTGCCCTTGAGCCACGACAGTTTGTCAGGGAGGGCCAGCTTACAATTTTCAGCATTGTACTTCTGAATGTCTTTAAAAGTAAGAATGGCAACAGCAAGAATATTGAAACATTGAACAATATGGACAGAAAGAGCCAGGTTTACAATTTTGGTTTTGTCTTTTTTTT
>VZTG01007349.1:735239-796378 GCA_013397845.1 Melanocharis versteri | reverse complement strand
TTTTTTTTTTTTTTTTTTTTTCAATTGCATCCACCGTCCCACATTGCAAATCAGCATGTTTCATTTAATTAAATAAAAACTGTAAGTAGCGGATTTGACAGAGGAATCTCTAAAGAATATGAAGAATGTATCTATGTCTGCAAGAAGAATATGAACAAAGCACAAAGCACATCCTCAGTAAAAACGGACTAATTGCAAAATATTGGAACAAAGAAGGGAGATTCTGCCTGTAGTGAGAAACTTGATGATACAAGGGAGTCAACAAGAAATTAATGAGTATGTTTATAGCGTGTTAATTTCCAGTTCGGGGACCAATGCATGTTAAGCACACTTAGAAGGCTTCTGATAACCCTCTGTGCCTAAAGCTCTTACTTGCACATGCCATACTTACAATTCATCTGCTTCTCATAAAACCAGTGTTGCCAAGTAAGGTGAAAAATGTATCAAGTGGTAATAAAAGCTAATACCCTCTTAGGGGTGCCTTATTCTGCAGATTTATAGATGCTATAAACCCTCACTGCAGATAAACTCTCAATGACTATGTTTTCTGTAGTTCAAAGGTCTTCAAAAATGGGTAGGCTGGGACCTCCTTACCCCAAGAGGCATCATCTGTGAATTGTGTATGGAATCTTTAGTGTGAATAGCACAATGTAACCATCACAAATGTCATAAATGCCACAGTTTCTGCACAACCAAGAGTCACAAACACCTTTGGCTGGGTCGTGAGCTCTCACAGCATCAAAATAAACTGCTCATCCAGTTGGCTGAGTACTTGGAGGCTCCAAGGGGTAGCCTAACACTAACATTTTGCATAATCTGTGTACAAATAAAAATGATTCATTTCACCTGGTTTGGAGTCAGGAGCATGCCTTCCTGTATTGTTTTGATCCATTGGGCAATGCAAGCAACAGAGCCTGGTTCAAGATGCACACAGAACTCCAGCTTACAGCCACTTCATCAGCTGCAGTATCAACTCTGACTCATAAACAAGGTTTATTTCTCCGTGGCTAGAAAATTGGTTATTCCAGCCATCAGCTATCCAAGACAGATTTCACAGACAGCATTACATAAGCTTGCTATTCACACAGCACAAAAAGACATTATTTCTGTTTATTGCAATGTCCACTGTCGTTCCCCTTGGAAATGTTATTTTCTTACAATGTATACAGGTGAGGAGGCTGGAAATTAAGTAAAATAATTTTTTTTTTCTTTTTTTTTTTGATCAATCCTTTTCCTAACCAAGAACTGAGAGTGGGGTGGGAAGGAAAAATATTCTTCTTTTCTCCAAACCCCAAAACCCTCAAGAAAAAAGACATTGGTTGTCATACACTTTTGTCATCATCTGTTCCCTTCCATTTTAACTCAGTAAGTTTGCTCCCACTCTCAGAAAGCTATCTGCAGAGAACAAAGGGTGGATGTATGCCAAAAGAAGCCTCTATTAAACCTAACAGACAGACATCTGTAAGAATAGGCTAGTGGCTCTCTTCATACGTTTTGCACCCTTGCATGAATGATTCTTATTTTTCTATGCCACTCTTCTTCCAAGAGACAGTCCATCTGCCCCCACAACTGTAGCTTGTGTGGGAATAAGACTTTGAATAATCTCCTTTGTTCACACCAAGGAAAAACCATGTAAGATCCAGCAGAGCAAGACAAGAGGTATACACCAAAAAAGTATACTCACACAGTATACTCATACTGAACAAACCAGCTACATAACTTTAAACAAACTTATATGACTATGACAAACCAAACATAAAAAAACAAACGTGGCCATACTGGATTTCCCACCACCCCTTCAAAAAGTGAACTAATATTCAGCTAAAACTATATAAACTCAAGAACAACACGTGACAAATCAGTTCAGAAACAGAGACAAGCGTGACAGGTGAGGGCAAAAGAAAACAAAGAAAAATGCATGAGGTCTCTGCATGAGAAATCATGTGGCCATGGTTATTCTGAGGCCTGCAAAAGCTCTGCTCGTCCTGTTTCTCTTTCCTGCATTGTCACACCATCTGTTCTTATATCCTCTCTGCTATACTGATACAATTCTTCCAGGAGTCAAGGGTATGTATCTTAATTCTGTGGTGTGTTTAAGAAAGAGAGGCTTGGAATCTCTCACCTCAAAACCATGGTCATCCCAAAGTGGTTAATTTCATTCATATTTGGCCTCAGTCAACACTCAATATTCAGCAATATGCAGTTCAGAAGCTTGTTCAAGATACACATTTAATGGTCAGATGTATGTAGTATTTAAAAGCAATATTTGCACTTTCCTTGCGTTGTTACTGTGGAGCCGCTGTTTTAATATCTTCAGGTTTTATAGTGCTGGTCTTAAAGGTACATTTTGTAGTAAGAGATTTATAAATGCCATGACAGAAATTTTAAGAAAAAAAATTAAAAAAAAAAAAAAAAGGCCACACTGAGCACCAAAAGTAAATACACACACCACAAAGCTCATTAAGCTAAGTTTTGTTTCATCTGCATTTTTTTCTTCACTGCTAAAAATCTAAAAACCTCTGAATGAGCAGGATGTACTGAGGCCTCACATACAAAAAAAAGACAAGGGGGAATAGCCTGAAGCTGAGGGAGGGCAGGTTTTGATTAGATATTGGGAATAAATTCTTTACTGTGAGGGTGGTGAGGCACTGGAACAGCTTGCCCACAGAGGGTGTGGATTCCACATCCCTGGAGGTATCCAAGACAAGGCTGGGTGGGGCTCTGAGTAACCTGGTCTGGTGGAATCTAGTGGCTGCTCAAGATTTCTTAGGTTTTCTGATAAAATATTTCTGCAAATAAATAAAATCAAAGAGTAAAGGTTGTTTTTAATTACACATCACCAGTGTATTTTTTGTGTGTGTATAAAATGGAATTGAGTCCTATGTTTGGGCATGTGCTCATAATTAAGCTACGTTTCAATAGGCCAGCACAGTAGTAGTCATAATCATTTAGGACTATGTGTTTACAAACACAAACATAATTTATACAGACAAGAGGCAAAACAGTGAATGTAAAAGAGCTCCTGCAAACCAAAACATTGTAAAGATGACAATATGAGAAATTATGAATTATGGTAATTTGCAAATTGCACACAGAAACTGTATTCTTTTTACTAAATTGATACTCATAATTTTGCATGCAGCTGTATATATGAAATGAGAGGACTGTTGAACATGCTTTTGAGTAAAAATCTTAATATGAAGATAGATTTTGTAGAAATAACATATGGCACTGGGAAGGACTGATGGATTGTAGGCAGCAAATTATAAGACAATGATAAAATGGATACAGTTATGTGAAATACATTTTGAGAACCTTCAGTGAGTACCATTCAAAACATAGATGTCATAGTTATACATTATGCAAATGGTAAATGTATGTGCTAAAATGGCAAAAACTGAGCATGGCCATTAACTTTTCAGAGTGATTTTTAAGTTCTTATTCTAGCAGGTAGGTGGTGTCAATGCTGATGACTGTGTGAACACATTCTGTAAGTATCTGTGCATATCAGACTAGCAGAGTACTCTGATGGCAGATGACTAATGGCTGGAATACATATACCACTTTTCTTCTAATTTCTATCTTATAATTTAGGAGGCTTATTTCAGGTTTGGGACTTTTTTAATGTCTGAGAAATTCCTCTGCATTCTTATTTCAGTGAGGGGGGAAAAAAGGGCATGGTTTTAAACAAGAGTTGAACTGCGGTTATTGCAGCATACATGTACTAAAAACTAAAATTTTTTAAATTGGCAAAAAAATAACATCTTCCATTAGATTCTAACTAAACTAGCAAATCCAAGTCATCTAGCACCTTTGGGTGAAGCCAAGATAGGAAAGAACATGGAAATATGCAGATAAACTTTAGTGAGACATATTTTACTCTCCTGATCCAGCACAATAATGGCTTTTTGCTCTCTATTTTCAGCTCTGCAGAGGATAAAGAGGAAAAAGATTTGCTGGTCGTTTCTGAATGACAACATGTGTCCTTGCCTTTATCTTCTACTGAGAAGTGTATAAAGCCAGATTTATTTATTTTTTTAGTTTAATTCTTATTAAATACCAAATATTATTTTTTAATAAACTACAAAAAACTAAAGTAATGCTTCAATAATTTTCAGTAGCAACTGAGTGTACAGTTACTAATTATTAAATACAGCTTCAAGAACTTGGATGAATTTCTAATGTAAGATTATAGCACTATTATTAATATTTATATTTCTCATAATTTTGTGAGCATGTTTTCTCTTCTGAACAGAGTGAAACCTTCAATTTGGAAACAACTGCAGTATTGTCATAAGTATTCAGGTTCATTAAGATCACGATAGAAACAAAAACTATCACTGTATTAACGAATAAATTGCCTCAGGACTACTAGATATGATGAACCATAAAGTTCTCGTCTTTGGTGTTTTCTACTAATTAACTAATTATATATTCATTATTATCAGAATGCTATTCATCTTTTCTTTGAAAAGAAATATCTCCTTACTTGTTTTCACAGGAGGTATGCAATGAGCTTTTCTACTATTTTTTTTAAGTAAAATTACCCATATAAAGGCAGATATTTATCCCAGTGCCTGTTCACTCCCATTGTTCCCCTTTCTCTGGAAAGGAAGAACACTTTCCTAACAGACTCTCTTTAATCTTGGATTTGTGTTTCACAGTAATGCTTTTTAGCTTTTATATCTCTGATGGAAAGGGAAGTGAAATTGAAAGAGATTGATCTGCTGGTAAAAGACTACATCCGTTTATCAGATTTCTGCCTCACATTACCTCTGATTTACTCATTTTGCAGTCTACAGATTTGGTGGAAAAACAAAAACGAACCTGCTTTCCCCCGTCAATACCTCAACACCTTCTTTGTTTTTCACTTTCTGTGTTTCTTCTGTGCCTTGAGCATAAATATTTCTAAATACATCCCTGGCAGGGCTGGACAAATTGAAAAGCAACACAGTGCTCTGGCAGCGGTCTTTCAGTGCACCAGGACCTACATGCCACCCTTCCAGCATAATTTTTAACCACCGCAGCTCTTGTTGGAAATAATTTTTCAAAAATGACACTGAAAGCAACAGTTTTGATATATTTAATATATAAACCAAACAGAATAGATTATTTGATGGATTTTCTGCCTGGGACATCATTATCCAATGCTAAACAGAGTCTCCAAAGCAGAATAATTGGTGAATCATCATCTGGCAGAACCTTACTGCTGTGACCTACAGGTATGAAGAATTCAGTAAAATAGAAAGAAGCATTTTCATTCCCTTTGAAGTTATATGGAAGAACTGGAAATGCTCAATGAGATGCTGTAAACATCTAGACAATACTCACTTCTCTGTAGATGCTAGTATGGTGAAAAGCAACCTGAAAGCGTCCTTAGACTTCTCCCTGAGCACTGAGTCTTTAAAGAACATGGTCTGTTTTAGGGGATTAAGTGATAGAAGACTTGTCACGAAAAATTCATCTTCCAAAATGCGTTAAGCTTTTGTTGGGACACCTTGGGTCTGCCCATGGTGGGCGATGGCATGTCCTGACAGCCAGGGCCCATCTTCTCCCAGCCGGGAGCAGGGCAGCAGGGGGACACTGGAGTAGCCCCAGCCCCGGCCATCAGGCACCTCTCTGGGAAAAGGGATGGGATGTGTCCCAGGGGTGTGCCGGGCAGGGCAGGGCTGTGGGGAGCTGTGCCCGGCTCAGCGGGGCCGTGTCCGGGCAGGGCTGTGGGGAGCTTGGGGCTGCGGCATCGCCAGGCTGGGGCTGACAGGGGTCCTGGGCTTGGGCAGGGCAGGGAGAGCCTTAGTGGTGCCCTCAGGGACGTGGAAGTTTTAAAATTTCTGTCAGCTGTACTATAAGAAGTATCAGAATAAAAATGAAAGAAAAACTATTTCATCCGCAATATTTCTAGGGTAGGATGTCGTTTGGTGGAAGTAATTTTGCATAAGTCAGTCTGTAAAATACAGATATGTATAATAATAATAATAATAACTTTTTACTTCTGTACTACTTCCAGGCACCTGGCATGGTTCTTGGGTTTGTCTTGTGCAGGGGCAGGAGCAGGAATTCAATGATCCTTGTGGGTCCTTTCCAACTCAAGATATTTGATGATGACTACAAAGGTCAAGTAGAAGTAAATTAGACGCTGCTGTTTCTGTTCCATCAGCAGTACAATCAGTAAATTCTAAAGTTCAAAACCTTTTGTTTTTTGTTTTTTTGTTTTTTTTTTTTAAATATCTGACTGAGAGGTGCTTCTCCCATCCCTGGTCATTTGTCATTGAAGTAATACATGAAGGAAAGAACTGGTGAGCAGTCCCTACACCTCATGTACAAGTATGTAGAACTTAGTGCTTCTGTACTCCTACACTCCAAAAAGAGCTGTGAAGTTGAAGGCAGCTTTCAGAAGACAGAGAAGAGCAGGAAATTGTGGTTGTGGTGGGACAGCTGGCTAAACACAATGGCTGTCTGTGCACTTGCTCTCTCCACACTGAAAGTATCCAAACAGGTCTCAACCTGTTTGTTCAACAAATGCTTTTCCCAATAGGAGAGCATATTGGTACAGCTTCTTTGCATGCCCCACTAGCTATCTAATGATTTCAAAAGTAGGAAAGACAGATTAATGGCAGCTTCTAAATTTTCAGTGCAGTCTGGGTCCTAAAAGACCAGAAAGAGAGCATGTTCTGATACTAGGAAGTTCTCTTAGACACCCGTGAGTTTTGGTGGGAAAAGAAGTCCAGTTGTACTCCATTTTCCAGAAATGCTTCTGGGTAATTTTCCTCAGGAAACAATTCTGTCTGTGGATGGAAGAGAAGCTCTGAGAAGGGTGATCACAAAGAACTATGATTTCCAGTGCAGAACCATAAGTGTCCATACTGGTCAAATGGTTCTAAACACAGAATTTTCAGTGTGCTGCTTTCTAGGACAATTAGTTGCCCCCTCACTGTGTAGAGAGAAATTAACTGTTTATTTCATGCAAGGTACTCCACTGGTCAAATGTCAAACCAATATTTAAATATGGTATCATACAAGCAACAGCATAGCATAAATATCCTATCTTTCTTTTTCAAGTTACAATTCCTCTTAGAGAACTTCTATTTAAATGGAAGTTGCATCCTCTATTTGATTCAAAAGTGTTGGTTGTGTGCGTGATGGGCATTTAAATTTTAGGAGTAGAGACAAGTATTTTACCCTCTATTTGAACAAGAAAGGAATGTAAATCTTTATATGATATCCCTGATGACCACATGCTAGCAATTGTGACAAAAGAAATCTTGATAAAATGTACCAATGGAGAAAATACTGAAATTAATGAAATAGAGTAAGGATCAGTTCTTACATGTAGTTAATGGATAGTAATATGCAAAATCTATGATCCCACCACTGGATGCAATGTTTATCAGACAGCAAAGCCAGACACACACAAAGCTGTTTATTTAAAAATAAAATTAAATAAAATGAAATTAAAGAAGATAAAATGAAAGAAGATAAAATAAAACTTCCTAGCAAAGTTTACAGTTATCTAAAGAAAGTACAGATATTCTGGAACACTTCTATAATACTGCCTTTAGAGGACTGTTAAATAATTTACAAGCATATTATTTGACAAATAATTTGTTCAGTATACTTTTCAAAAAGAATGTTCTTGGAATATTTTGTTTTCACCAATGCTTAGAACTGTTTACAGTTTTCTGACAAAAAAAAGCATCTCTGAATTCAAAACTAGTATTTATCACATAGGGTTTTTATCAGTTAGCAATTGGCATGAAGTTTACAGATTATTATATGGAAAAAAGGTGAGAAGCAAACCACCTGTTTGGCGCTCAACTCATGTAGTCAAGGATGCTTCATGTCTTCGTGGTGTCTTCATCCCACTAATGGCAACATGGATGTCTCCAGGAAGCGTGCATGGAGAGTGCAGCCTCGGATGACTGCTGCACCAAGAGCAAAGAAATCTTCAAGACAATATTGACAACACAAAAACAGATTCCTTAATCTTTATCTGCCACTACGACTAAAATTATCACATTCTTTAATGTTTTGGGGGTTTTTTTGTTGACAGTATTGCCCAGCTGGGAATCGCTGAGATGCACTATGCTCCTTGTCCCTCACCTCTTTCCTGGACTCCTTCCCCAAAACATTACTTAAGACAGGCTCTTTATCAAAATATTTCCTGTAATGTAATGCTGAAGATACTTCAGATCTTTGTGGTTGGGAAAGGGGGGAGAAACAAACCGACAACAGTGCAAATTCAGGAGTTTCCAGTTTGACTTAAGTGGGAAAGTTCTTTAAATATTAAGAGCCACAGCTGTTTTCCAAACTAATTTCCTGCTGGTCAGATTTCTTCTGTCAAAAAAAGTGCTTCCTGTGGACTCTCAGGAATTCAGAGTACTTACATGCTGTGTGTTTGTGAACTGAATTGCTTGTTCCTGGGAGAAATTCTTTTATTTGGCAGGCAAGGGGAAATACAGTCAAATCCTTTTAGAGTCAAAGGGCTACTTCAGTGAAATGAAAAACAAAGAGAGATTAATTTATTGTAGCTCTGCCAATTTATCAATTTTTTGTTTTGTTTTGTTTCCTAAACCAATTATTTAATACCATTTAAAAGAATAAGCCTCTTCAGAGCATACAGAATATCACTTTCTTGTACTTTATGGGATTAACGTTTTATATTTGCACGGAATTATACTGAATTCCCTATCCCCCCTCTAAAATAAAAAGGTATATTGGCTCCATTCTCTAACATTTTTTCTTTTCACCTTGTTGTTTCTGTATATAAATTCCAGAATGTAGTTCAAAATGGGAGATGATTCATATAATTTGTGTACATTTGAGATGTTCATTCCTGCATGTAAAAATGCAAGAGAAAACCAATCTTCCAGTCATATTACAGACAAATTTTATATATATATATATATATAAAAAAAATAGTGAAATAGTGAAATCAAGGGTAAGAATATATTTGAAAAAGACAAAATAAAGAAAGATGACACTATATTCAGGGAAGAGCAGTGGCCAAGGAGAAAAAGTCTTTTGACAGATGTCACATAATTAGCAGAGCATCTCTTTAATGGTGATAGAGGAAATATATTTAATAACTATAGTCTGTTCTACTTTTTCCTATGAATCTTCCATTAAGTGGGTTCCTGGAAGATAAGGCTGAGACCAGAGATTTCCTGAAAATGTAAAATCGGAAATTTCAAAAATAGCAGCCTATCGTACTTTGGATATTTGTACCAAAGTGAAGGTTTGGTCTTTTCACGTAACAGATACACTGGGATGGATTTTGTGACCTCCACAGGAACACAGAAAGTTTTGAAAACCTACTCCATTTCATCACCTGCCTCTCTCTTGATAAAGAAAGAATGTGTAAAGGAACATTTTATGTTTGCCTGTTAATTTCCTTTGTCTTTTCCAGTTTTAGGCCCAAACTGGCATAAGTCTTCCAGTATTTTTTTCTTTTTCTGCACAAAAGTAATCTCAACTTTAAAATTAACATAAAGACACTTATTTATTACAACTGTTCATATTTTTCCAACTTTTATAATGAGAAATTATAATGTTGCTTCTCATATTCCCATACCTACCAATCCAGGTAGGTCTATGGCATAACTCTCCTTATAGGAGACCACATCTGACTGGGTTCTAATCTAACCCACAGCCTCTTTCTGTATCATATTAAAAGCTTTGATCTCAGCTCACTGCAAAATTTGAACAATTTTTCTGGTCCATGTCTTACCCATCTTTCACATGGAAAATAAAATACTGGTATCGTTCTTCCCTCTACAGCATGGAAATGTAGGTACCACCATAAATTAATCCTGTCAAGAGGGAAAGATAAGCAAACACCTTGAAATTCACAAGTCCATGGGTGCACGGCTTGTCAAATCTTAATTTAAAAAAATCCAAAACCCAAAACCCCAAACTATAAAAAACCCTCTGCAGTGTATTTTTTTTTAACCCTGGAACTCCTGTTTTTATACTGAGCAAAAAAACTCCAAAGGGGATCATTCACTTTAAAAAAATCTATCCTATAGCTGTGCTATAAGAGAACCAACACTTTTCCTTTTAACACAAAGAACTCTCTTCTGGTCTCATTTCCATGTTAACTTCCGAATCTATGAGCACTGCTTCCTGGTAAATCAACAACATTGTGTCATAAGTTGATATTCTGAATATGCAGAAAATAATTGTTATTTACTGGTTTCCCTAGATGCAAGTGTGAGAATGTGAACAGGAAGAGCTGTGGGTGTGGCAGTAAAAGCACAGCTGGTGTGAAGTTTTTCTTATCTTTTGATGTGCCATTTTCAGAGCTGCTTTTCCTGCAACCCCCCGCAGAAACTCACATGGTGTCTTTATCATCCTTGGGCTCAAGGTGTGTTCACTACAACCAGTGAAGGAAAAATTGATTAACACATTTGTTTTTAAAGGTGATAATGCCTAGTGGTATTTTCAGTTAAGACAGAATTCAGTGTGTTAGTCACAGCACTTCCCACAGCTTTCTTTGGGACGCAGATCTCCTTTTAAGTCACTCTTGGATTTCTCCTCTGCTTTCAGCATCGTGCTCTCATCAGATAAACACATGCACACACACACGGAGAATAAAGTAAGTTTCAATGAACACAAAGGAAATATTAATAGAAAAACTACATGAATGATTATACTGTTAATTTAATATTTTTTATTTTCGAAACAAATTTCTAAACGTAATGCAGAGAAATTCTTGGCCATATGGTTTCAGTTGCAAGGCTTATTATCTTACTCAAAATGGAGGCAATGGACAGAGAAGAGAAAATTACATATCCAAGTTTCCCTTAACAGGTAAAAAATAATGTAAACCTCTGATAACTTTGAGAAAAGACAAAGAACTATTTCCTGTTATATCTGTAAATTGTATCAGACTTAGGAGTAAAGTTTGTATTTTCTAAAATATTTCTGTGTCTTCAAATAATTTTCTTTAATTTTGTTTTATTTGTATTTGTTGTTGTTGCTTTTAATCCTGTGCTACTTTTCTTTTTTACTCCTTATATTTTGCATCCCAGCTAACAAATTCAGAACATAGCTTTTAACTCCAACATATTTGAAAGTAACAAAAGAAAGCTTAAATGCATGATGATAGAAAGGTGCAGAAAGACCTCACATTTGCTGAACTAACTTCTGCTTGTGAATTAAAGAGGCCTGTAACTACTTATTCACAGCAGTTACTCATCCAGCATGTAGAGTAACTGAAGTGTTAGTTTTAAAATTTAAAAACAACAACAACAACAAAACAATGCCCAAAAAGACAGAGAATACGAAGCTTCAGAAAACCTAAGTTTCACTAAGTTAAGGATTTTGTTAGATTGATTTCAAAAAGGTCTTTACCGTTTCCTAAATATGACAAATTTATACATATAAAAACTGATGGGAAATTAGGGCTTAAATCCTAGTCTTGTTGAAAGCAGAGGCAATATTTCTACTGACTAAGTCAGGGAGAAACCTGACAGTTTTCTTAAAATTTTTGGACAAAAGTGTCCTTTCATACCATGAAAAATGCTTTGTAAGTGAACTGAGAAAATTTGCATTCAGTACATACCAAAGAACAGAAAATAAAATATCCTGTGCCTCTGAGTAGGAAGGTGTTTCAGTTCAGGTTTTGTACATGTCTAAGAAATAGGAATAGGAATTGTATTTTTCTTTATGTCACTTGAAAAATAGAGGTCTGTTCAACAAGCATGCTGCATGGTTGTAATCCTTTTATGAAACTGAGATAAGGAGGAAACTGTATTGTAGGAGATCTGAATTTGAATTTAAGACATTGTGTGGCTGAGAATGACTGAAACAAAACACTGAAGTGACACATTTTCTATATTCACTTACCTACTGAATTGAAGTCTTAAAATTGAGACATATTTTGTAAGGCAAACTGAAAAACATGGGAAAAACTTCTTTCAGGGACTAAAATGGGATTGCCTGGGGATTTAAGAATTGTGTCAAGTTGGATCTAGTTTTTCAATAAAAAATGTTTCATTGTTCTTGTTCTTCAATGGTGTTAGAATTTAGTTAGTGAAGGATTTAGCTCTGCTAACTGGCACTGGATAAGGACCACTTCAAACTAAAAACTATGAAAAGAGGATGGAATTTGCAAAATTATTTATGAGATCTCTGTTGGCAGACTAAGACAGCAAGGCCTGATGTTATCAGGTAAAATTTCTGTTCTTCCACCCAGTAGAAGTAAGAAAAGATCTATTCCAATAAAGTGTTTCCAAAAAGACCACTCAGAATTTCAGTAGTCTTGTGTAGGAGGATAACCGGCCCAAGAGAAAAAGCCTGGAGGGAGTTCTCACTGAAGCTACTCCAAAGCACGCTGCTTGCTTTCCACTCTCTCCATTCTTTGGTTTTCTTCACAGCCTAGAGTCCTGGACAGGGATTTAAGTGCCACCCAAAAGTCTCAGCATTTGCAACCAGAGCAGAAGCAGTGAGCGCAAACTGAGCACGTTGTAATCGGAACTGGTGACAGTGAAAAAAATTTCTGTACAAAACCTCTGCATTCCCTTCCCATTGGAAAACTGCTCATTTTTTCTTTTCTCTCTCTCCTCTTTCCCTATCTCCTTCTCCCTCTGCAGCCTCTGGTCTTCCTTATTCATACACTCTAGCAAATACACAGCTCTATTGCAATATGTTAGATATGATGCAGTTTTAGCCAATTGAAGATTTTCTGCTTTCAAGATTACAGTACAATAGTTTCTAAAACACACAAAGGAAACAAACAGTGGTTCTCTATTGCTACTAATGAGCAGCCTACTGGTTTGTGTAATGCCAGTAGCAAGCTTCTCACAATGAAGATATTCTGATTCACTTTAAGTTGACTTGACAGATTGCTTTTATTCCATGTGAAGGTGGTTTTTGTTTGTTTGTTTGTTTTTCTTTGCAGACCTGACTTAGACCAGGACATCATCTCTCATGAATATTTCACCGTAACATCAGACAGCATAGGCTATATAGATACGTGTATATATATATATATATATAAGTATACTTAAAAATACAGGAATGTTTTCTTTTTAAGTGTTATTTTACACGCTTTTAAAAATCCATTCTATTAATTGAATTTTTCAGTACAAAAGAAGTTTTTGGCTGAAATGAGGAATATTTCTTCCTGAAAATTTGATACAACAATAAGAAATAAATTTTAAATTTTTTTTTAGAAATTCCTTGTGGCTTGTTGTCATTTCTAAATAAACTATCTAACCCATGGACAAGAGACATGAAGTCCTAACTTATCCAAATCCTTCCACATTACAAGACTTGAAAATTATAACTCATCTATTTTCAGAAGATATTTCTTAACCACATGTCAGACAAAATGCAGATTTTATTTAAAGATTTAAAGAATTTTGCATTTCCGAGGTTTTCTCTCCTAATTTACAATAACCATATCTCCTAGTGAAAGTGCTTACATTTTTATGTACAGCCAGGAAGAACTTAGAATAAATATTCCACCTTCATGGACAGAGTTCTATGTGTGCTTCACATAAATAACAAGCAAATCGCCCTTGGAGAAAGGCATAAAAGAAAAAAAGAAAGTAAAGCAACAATATGTCATTTTTTCTTCCATGTTTCAATAACAGGGTTATTCAGTCCAGGTAATTGACATTAAATTGTATTAAATAAAATGTTAATTAATTTCTAGTTATTTAAGTTGAATCTCTATGGACAGACTGTGGGTTGTTATATGTCATACAAACGCCACACACCTACTTTTGGGTCAGCTTTAGAAGAAGTAGATTGCATAAAAAGCAAACCTTGTGCAATCAAAAAAAATATTTATGAGGTTCTCAGAAATTAATGTTAAGAAAATGGTATAAATTTTAGAGCATCAAAATGAACTTAAATAGAAAACAATTTAGGCTTCCTGCTTCCTCTGCTTAAAAAGATGTTATGACTTCATGCATCGTTGTCCTTTGTTGCTACAAGAAGTTGCATATAATGTCATTGCCTTCTCACACAACACAGCACAGGGAGCATTAGCACTGGTGGGAAGGGAATAGACAGATATGTGTGGGATGTGAAACTATCATTGCTGCAGACACATGAAAAACATCCACGTTGCTCTCAGACAGGAAAGAGACCGTCATTATTGCAGAGTAATCGAAGTGGGGCATTTGAAAACTGATTATTAAAGCTCCTTCCACATTTATTTATGAAGAGAAGTGCTCTAGGAATATTGAATACTAATGTAATATTAATCTTATTGAATATTAAAATAAATGGTGGGTTTAGAAGCTTGAAAATGATCATTCTTCAATTATATTGTTGTAGCCATGGCACAGCACATTAGTAAACACAGACAACCAATTTTTTTGTTGTAGTTCTTCTAGATGAAAAACAAAACAACAAAAAAACAAACCTGCAACAACATTATCATCTAGTAATTAAATGATGACAGTATTCCCAAGGATACACAATTCTTCAGGATACAGGATTTCTGCCAAGAATACCTTTAGAGGCTTATATAGCTTGACAGGTGTTGTTTGCCAAGATGATGTGGTCTTTCTCTCCCTGAACTTGTTTCATCAATTTCATGTGTGAGAAATAAATATTTGCTGTGCAATTAACTGGAGATTATTATGGTCTAATGGAACTTCCCCATAGAAACAGATGCTCAGCCCTATAGATGCATAAAAAGCACATCAGCACTTGGTAAACAGAAACAAGCTGTGGGGAAAATATTGTTAAAAGACATTTAATTGGGGAACAAAATTGATGCACGTGTAATAGCTTTGGATTTGCTTTGCTGCTTGAAGCAGCAAAGACAAAAATAACAGTTACCTTGTGTGCATATATGATGTATGTCAAAACCATACTGGTACAGCCAGTAAAATTAACAAGCTTTTTAATAGAAAAATACATGCCCAAAGTCTCATATATTTATCTTATATGTACAGTATTTTATAAAATTAATTATGTCACTACATATTATGATAAATTAAAAGAAAGAAATAACTGAAAAAAAAAAGTTTAGTTAGTAAGTATTTAAGGGGAAAACCCTGGATGGTAGCTTCTCCTAACACTGCATTTCAGAAACAGCACATATATAAGAAGACTAAGACAACTTACTCAAAGTGAAAATGCATGAATAAAACTGACTGAGAAAATGTCAAGCAAATAAATTATAATTAATTCTACCTCTAAAATACATGGAAATGTTCATTCTACATCAAGGTATTTTAGGCATTCAGTTAGGACGTATGGTTCACCTTTTAAATTCTCCACACACCATTTTGTATTTTACATTCATTCAGGTAATTAGGCTCAGTGTGGATAAACAAGGAGGAAGCATACATCCAATTCAAGCAAAATAAAACTGGAACAAAGGTAGCATTGAATCTTCATAAATATTTTCCTTCAATAGTATGAAACACAAATATTTAAACCATAAATCTAAATATATGCATTTAAATACGGGTGTATATATATATATATATATATATATATATATATATATATATATATATAGATAGATAGATAATGAAAGTGTCAAAATGAAAATGTTTCAGAATATCTAATTTCTGAAACTTTTCCAAATCTCTCTATCTTTTTTCAGGCCAGGCACCATCACAGAAAGTTCCTTGAAAGTCTCTAGATCCAATAACATATCATCTTTACCATAGAAAGAAAGTTCAAACATCATAGTATAATGCAGCCAGAAAAGAGATACAAAAATATCTACCCCATAATTTTTGAGAATTACTTTTGTCTGAAGACTCCCTTGTTAATGCTGTAGGGAAAGTTAAAATGCCAAGCTATGTCAAAATATCAAACTTATTAGGTCTAGATCTGAACATCAGAGGTAACATAATTCATAAAGCTATTTAGAGGTGTCAGTTTTCCTCCCTCTATTTAACACTTCTAGTAGTCTTACAACAAGACTTAGTTTCCAGTTCTAAGTGCTTATAATCGTTTGTTCTTATTGTTTATGTTTGGTTTTTTTTTCAGTGAGGCCCTGCTGCTTACCTGCTCTGGCATTGTAAGCAACATGCATGCCTCAAGGCGCATGTCCAGAGCTTTCTGGGGAGCAACTCCTTTCCTGGAATTGGCCTATTTTAATCCCAGTCCTGAACTGAGGTCAGCTGCAGGACCCAGGCTGGCTTTCAGCTATATGGAAAGTGAGAGGCGACAAAACAATGAAATTGTCCCTCAAAACCAAATATTGAGGTAAGAGATCCTTGAGACCTAGAGGTGGGTAACAATAACCCTGCCAGGGTTTTATTGAGCCTGGGAGTGCCCATTCAGTTTTGCTGATGCTTTTGAAAAAAGTCAGGTTTACCACACTAAACCTGAGCAGGGTAAGGTCCAGAAGTGAGCAGGAAAGTCGTTGAATCCTGGGTTAGATCTCTGTGAAGACACAAAAATCCACACACACTGATTCACCCTGGCATTAAAATAAAGCAGTAATATTTCTCTGTAGTCTCTGTAGTTTCTCCACAATCAGAATCTTACCCTGAAGTGCCTTGCAGAGCAAACAGCAACCTCACAGGAAAGCTCCATTATGCAAATGATGCAGCAGAGGTACAAGGATGTGCAGACCTTAGAGGGCACCTGTGTCTGAAACTGTTCTTGCTAAAATGGAGAAATAGGAGATTAATTTGCTGTGGTATTTGCCACCAAATATTACAGTTTATAACTGATAACTTAACACCTTCACTGATAAAAGAGCTATTAGATAAAGTAGAGCAGATATTATACAGATGTTAAGAAACATAACGATTCCCCTTATAACAGTATTCTGCCACACAACACAATGAAAGCCTTTGTGATGTTACTCATTATGATGAAGTAGCCACAAAACCAATGCTGCCACTTAGGAAAAGAGAAATTCTTCTCCCTGTCTTTCTAAAAGAGCCTGTCCTGCCAACCATAAAAAATAATTAGCTTAGTGAAATGATCGAAGGAAGGCTGCCACATTTAAGGCCCCACAAACGTCGTGGTTTCTTTGGTTAGCTGTGTGTTACTTTTGAGGGTTTCCCAGACACGTCTATTTGCTTTCTGTTTACATTTGTTGCCACTGGGAACTATGTGCCTCTCATATCACAACTGCTACCAGTAATAAAACAACAAAGCTGGGAGCAGGCTGTCAACTAAATAAGGCAGTAACAGGCCTCATTAGAAAACTCTAAGGCAGTTGTGGTGATGATCAAGAGCTATTAATATAAAATTAGGAAAAAAAATTTTCACATTTATAACTAATGACAATAACATTATACCAAAAAAGGTGATGGGCAGATGATAAAAGGGTGAACTGAAATTATGGGAAGTGCACATTTCTTCAAAAGGCAGCTTTCTGGAAATTTTTTGCCACCTTCTAAGTAGCTCTGGCAAGTCCCCCTCATAAAACTCCTTGCACTGAAAAGAAGCTTGTCTGAAGACAAACCACATTTTGACCAACTGATCCTGCCTTTCTAGCTCTAAAAGCCAAACCACAGACCTCTAATGAAAAATAAGACTGCATACCGACCTATATTTGAAAAATTTGTTAACACTTTTCCAGTTTTACCACTGCAGAGAAAGATGGAAAACATGAAAAGACACTTTAAAACATCAAGCTTACCCTTGTTACACTGCACAGACACATGACACAGGTATATAAAACTCAATTTGCTACTTCTTTCTTCAGCAGTGGGCTCAAGTTATTTCAAAATTTCCCATCACCCTCCATCATGCATAACACACTTTACAATCTCCTCACTTCACTTTCCTTCTACTTCTCCTTTTCTAACTTTTTTCTTCCCTTTCCTTCTTCTCTCTACCTCTGCCTCTGTCCCCTCTCCCTCTTCCTCTCCTTATCCCTCTTCCTCTCTCTCTCCCTCTCCTTATCCCTCTTCCTCTCTCTCTCCCTCATCTTCTCCTACTTCCTTTACCTTTACCTCCATAGATATAGACTTTCTAAAGACAAGATCAGAAAAATAAAGTAGGAATTTATCACATAGAAATAATTTTTCGCACTCTAATTAAGCTTCCACTTTTTCAGTGTACAGGCATCCACAAGGAACTCTAAAATTAAAGAATCTCGGGCAACAAACACCTTTCAGCATTAAGGAATACAATCATGTGGCAGGAAAAATGTTCAAGATTTTGTCATTTAGAAGTCATTAAATCCATCTGTATTCACTATGCCTCTGAACCATTTTTTTATATGGAAATCATAGTGCCTCTTTGACACTTTAACATACCTCCCATCAAATGATGCTGGGGCTTATACTATTTGACTAGAAATCAATAGTCTTATCCTGAGATGAGTGGTTATCATTCTGCTGATAAAGATTTTTAGACATATAATACTTAAAGAAAACTATAATGAATAGTTTATGATTTCTAAATGCATAAACCAAGCAGAAAGATAGTTTGGTGAATCACTTGCTATTTATCATCTTATACTTTCATTAAAAGACCCTTACACACTGAGCTAACAACAGAACTTAAATGAGCTTTGTTTTATGCCAACAAGCTTGTACTAATGCTGACAGATGCTGATCTGACCTCTACTTATTAGGATCTGACAGCTGGGTTAGGTACCATCTGCCATCCTTTAGGGATGTCACCTGAGACTGACGTTGCTGATGCATCATGATGGCCAATGACTGCCATTTAAACGATATTTATGGTTCAGCAAATGGAGGCAGAATGTGAACGAACAAATCCTTCAGCTCCTATACCTGCTGCAGAAAACTTGGCTCCTAATCTGACTGTCGATATAAAGTAAAAGTTCCTAAAATTCCTCACATTTCTCATGAGAGAAGAATATTTAATTCAAGTTTCAAATACAAAAATTAAACTGTTTCATTTATCACTACAGCAAAAAATTAAAGTACAATGACCATAAAATAATGACTTTTAAGAATTTCCTGTAACTCCTGTAACTTCCTAAAAGTACCAACCTTTTCCCTTACCTTCAGTGCTCTGTCTTACAACATGGACATCTACTTTTTACTGTTTCCTCTTTACTGCTATAAGTAAATGGGCATTTCTTAAATAGAGTCCCTGTATCACTCAGCAATGTTCTTTTGGGAGCTTAAACATTACAGTTTAACTGTAATGTTTACAGATTTAAACTTCCCCGTCTTATAATTGCTAATTTAGCAGTCTCCTCCCAGCCCACAAAAATAAAACCAAAACAAAAATAAAATCAACAAAGAAACCAAACAAAAACAGTACAATAACCCAAAACAAAAACCTACATAAAACCAACCAACAGAAAAAACCTGAGAAATTTTACATAGCTGAAAGACTCAGTGACAGCGTTGGGGCTGTTGGAGCACTGACTTTTGTGAAAAGCCAGACTCAGCCTACTTATACCTGACCACCTTTACAACTTTGTCCAAGTAGAGGCTACGCATAATCTTCAGATGTCTTTGTAACAATAAAATGACAACATACCAAGAAGATCAAAATGTTTCTCTCTGACATTGCATAAGTAAATGAGAGGATGCAGTTGCAGGTCTGACACCCCTAGAAATCTACAGAATGAAAATAGAAAACAAAATTATCACTCCTCCAACTTTACAAAAGGTAAATTGAGACTCAAAAGTTTAAATGGTTCAGTAAAGATTATGTACTAATTTTTGCCTTAGTTATTTGCTTATGATGAAATGTTCCTATATACCCTCCACAGCTAATTTTCCACATTTCTACAATACAAATCTGATTAAATGAACAAGAATAACATTAAATGTTTAATTAAGTATAAGCCTCTCGATCTAGTTCAATATACATGGTAAATAAAAACAAAGTAAACAACACAATGTGCTTATCCTAATCTAAAGATGGTATAGGTGACAGAATGGGCTGAAAATGGGAATTGAAGTTGCATGTCATTAATATAGGTTTGTTTATGTTTTCAAAAATCATTATAATTAAAAAGCTAATGATGTAAGAGACCAGAATAAGAGAACTACGTGCAATTCCATTATTTTGCCCACATTCGATTTCTAAAACAGGACAAAATGATCATATACAAAGTACAAAATGGAATTGAAACAGAGGGGAAAGATGAGGGAAACAAAAATGATAGGTTGTCTTCATTCACCTTTCCCAACCTCCTCAATCATACTTCACACGATTACCTTACTTTCTATTGCATAGGTCACTCTATTATTAAATGTTATTGAAGAGAATTTCAATAATGCTCGAACTTCCTTTTCAACAGCAGGATTTGAAAGCATCAGAAGAATCTTTGCCTTATCTTGTGAAGCATAAAGAAAAAAACAGATGCTGACAGTGATTTTCTACTTGTGGAAAATGTCTGTGTGCTCCTCACAGATAGAACAGAGAGGTATCACAACGGACATGTAAAACTTTATCATTACTTCTTCCTTCCAGATTAACTCAGTGTAACTGCCCTCAAAGGCTCAAAAATTGTATCAACTCTGATTCTGAAACTATCTGTCTACTCTACAATTAGCCAATATCACATCAGAGAATCTGGGATATTCAGATTTCTGGTGGATGGAAACCCCACTAGACTAGCTGTAGAAAGCATCAGTTTTCTTGTGGGTTCTCCCTAGCCTTAAAAAAAAAAACAAAAAACCAAACAAAAAACAACAAACAAAACTACACTAAGAGAGCAAATTAAAAGAGGAAGTTTTATCTCTCCAGTCACTATCAGTGGTTTAACAGGCACAGCATTTTCACTGTTTCAGTTTGACCGCGTAACACATAAAACAACTGCTGTGTAGCATAACAACCAACTATCTTGCAGTTCAATCTCATGCGTGTATAAGAATCTGAATTACCACTCTTGCTATCCCATCTGTTTCTGTGATTGCTGCTGGCTTCTCCACAGGGATAGAAAACAGTCATTTAGTTGCCTCACTGTTAACACCTGTGATTGTTACTGGCTGAGAACAATTATGCTGGGCTGGTTAAAAAGCCATACTGGCTTTAAGGTCCTCACTCTTAGATAGTCATTAATTGCTGGATGAAGGTAAAAGGTGGCCAGCATGTGACCTAGATAAATTCATTGAAGTGAGAGACAAAGGTGGGCTGGGGATTGGAACTAGATGATCACTAAGGTCCCTTCCAACCCTAACCATTCTATGATTCTATAATATAAGCCTCTGTACTTCGCCCTGCCAATATAAAAATATATTGTTAGGAATCAGAGCCTTTATTCTCATACAGTAAAGAAATCATCATCAGGGGATTTTATTTGTGCACCTGTAAAGAACATTAGCAGTTTTTACAGGAAACATTCTGTCTGGGAGCTGTAGATTAGGGATCACTGATCTAAAGATACATAAATACATTTGTGTTTTTACATTTATCTTTAGGATAATCTCTTCCTCTTTCCAAACTTTAACATTTCCTTCCTCTATCTCCCCTCTTTGAATTCTCTATTTCCATGCATGAAATACACTTTTTGTAGAGATAGAAGTCCATGGCTTGCTATACAAGTGCTAGAATATCTAAACACTGGTATAATGTGAGTGGGCTTTGAAGGGCACTAACACAGTGCTTTCTAAGTCAGAGTGGTTGTCTGGTTCTATACTCGTCCATCAACACTGACATAAGCACTAGAGAAACTATGATACCTCAAGGAACAGAGTCATATTTCAGACTTATATCCTGCACCTCAAGTTTTTTTTTAAGTTAATAGCAATTTTAAAAATATTAAGACTTTTAGGGAATGCTAGGTAATGAAATCAATGCTTTCTTGAAAAGAGAAAATTATCAGATTTTTTCAGAATTGCTCCACAGAGAGTGAATATATCTCAGGATGAAACTGATGTACAGAAAGATCTCACAGTATTTTTATTGTTCCTGCCAACAGATGAAGAACACGTACAGTAGGCTTGATAAGTGTGTTGCTTACTTTTGATATGAGAAAGCACCTGTTGACTTGGCAGTGAACAGATCTACTTCTGAGAAGGCTTCATCTTTTCTGTTTGAAGTTTCAAAGGATAGTTCTGATAAAAATTACTTTTGTATCTCATGTAAGGACTGGCTTATACCTGGCTTAGTCTTTTCTCTGGCCAGTGGGACTGTGAAGTGTAAGAGCATCTGCTCCAGAGTTTTCAATGTGTTGGCAGCATTAATGAGATTGAGAGACTTTACAAGGACTATTACACACTTAACCAAGGAAATGGAAACAGCTGGGCACATGATGCTCAGTCCACATAGCTTCACAATGCAATTGATAGGGGAGATGCTTCAAAACATAATGCAAGGTGAAGATTCCTCTGGGAGCGTGTGGTTGCCAGTAACATCAGTTTACATGACAATCAGATCACCATTGTGCAAACAGGATGTGCAAGAAGGTATTTTTCTTCTTGTTTTCTGTGTGACAATGTCCTTCCATCTGAACACAATAACTCTTATCTCAAGAGGTATTCTCATTGGTTTTCTGGAACTCTCGTGTTTAGAGTTTTGAGACTCTTATCACAGGGCACCCTAAATGTAGTTACATCTCAAGCGAGCTTAGAAACCAAAGCCAATATAAAAAGCTATGGCTTCTTTACTGAATTGATTTCTCAGTGGGAATATATAACATGACAATTTTGTGCTTTGCACTACCTGCCTTGAGATTTCTGTGTGGATTTTAGAAGATTTGATATTGATCTATAAAAAACAAAGTAATTTGGTTTCTAGCTATTTGATAAACTGATTGCCTTCTGTGGTGCATCAGCAGACAGTGAAAAGCACTGCAGTAAACTTTCCACAATTTAACAGGGTAAATTACACTTACAGATCCTGGGATCTCCACTTTAAATGCCGACAAGACCCAAGGGAACAAAGATGGTGAAAAAACAACAAAGGAGGGGTGTTTTGACTCTATAATAGCTTGATTTGTACTGTGTTCTGACGCTCTGTGAAATGCAAAATTTCACGTTGGTAAGATGAGGCAAGACTGTAGCTTTCATTTCTTAAGCAAGTGCTGTAAAACATCAGGAAAAGACATGTTCATTACAGATTTTTTGAGACAGTTTAGAGCCGACCACGCATGTTAAGAATCCTCTGAATGCATATCAAGGATAGGGTCTCTACATGCAGTCTTAGAGGATCATATATGACTAGTGAAACTATGGAATTATCACTTTCAGGTATCTCCAGGATAAGAATGTTGAACCACTATGTCAGTTGTTGTAGAAATATTTTGATTCATGCAGCCTCATAGAATTTAGTGCCACGAGCCAGCTTGAGTGGTTTGTTAAAGATTTAACAACTGTTTTGGATGTCTCTGTGCTGGATTCAAGAAAAGAACCCTCAGGAATACTAAGTCATCTCAATATATTGTGGACTCCTACGAGCTGGTCAGCTGAAATGTCTCATAGACTCCTCTGTGACAGCATCTCCACTGACTGTGGTGGCTGCTCAAATACCCCTTACACCCACAGACAGATAAATGAAGGTGTTTTAGTCTAAGCTTATTCCATGCCTACTCAGAGAATATGGAAGAAGCCTCCAGAATGTGGAAGCATGCTTCATATAGAGGGAAAGACAGGGCTGCATGTAGATTTGTCCACAGAGACAAACGAACTGGTGACAGGTTCTACATTGCTCTGTCTGGAAAGTATAATATTCCTTACCTCCAACTATTCTGATTAAACAAGCAGCTAAGATTCCACCCAGTAATGTTCATCAACAGTCAGTTTTCCTACTTGTATAACATTTATTTTTAAAATTCAATCAAGCTATTTTCTTCTGATGATCTTTGTTTAACAGTAACTAGTTTTTAATTTAGTAGTAACACATAACAATCCTGGGGTAGCTGACTTCGGAAACAACTTACTCTAATTTCCAAGCTGCAGATCCACTACTGACATGCACTGCTGGCATCTCCATCCATACCTGCTTCTCATAGAATGGTCTGGGCTGGAAGGGACATTAGAGATCATCTAGTTCCAATCCCCCTGCCATAGACAGGGACACCTTTCACTAGACCAGGCTGCTCAGAGCTCTATCCAATCCAGCCTTAGACACTTCCAGGGATGGAGCAACTTACTGAAGGGAACACTGCATAAGTTTGGTTTCCAGATTTCAAATGACTAATGGCATTTTTAATTCACAATGGTTAGTAAAGAGACGTATACACACAGTAAATAGTCTGGTGTTGGTGGCATACCCTCTCTTGGCTATAAAAATTAGGAACTGCTAAATACTTAAAATAAGCTCGCAAATTTGGTCAAATAAGACTACATGATCTTCCATATTTCATCTGTGATTTCATCCATTTTCTCTCCCAGTTGGGAATGCAGGGAACCATTAGAGTATTTGTTTTCCCTTCTGAATTTCATTTATACTCCTCTATTTTTCTGTTTTTCATTAAGAAGGATTTTGCAGTGACTTCAACTTCCTACTAGGACCGACAATGCATTGTTATGGAGACACCCAGAAGGAGATTATATCCTCGGCTTTAACTGGGGGACCTGCGGGTTTGCTCTGAAGTTTTCAGGAACAAGTCACTGGCCATAAAGCAGCTTTGGAGTCAGGTAGGTTCTTTTAGTCTGTGCTATTGCTACAACTCTCTCTCACCTTGTACACCTGAGTAGAAAACACAGAGAAATTCTGAAGCCATACAGCAGCAACAAATCACATCCTCCATCGTCAGCCAGTGCTGGATCCACAACACCTGTGTCATTCTTGCCTCATCTTTCTCAAAGGTCTCCAGCCTCACCAGAGCAGCTGTTCCAGAGGTCTGCTGTTTTTCACAATTAGGAAGATTTTATTGTGTTTGCCTGCTTTGTTGGACTCTATAATGGATAAACAATAATCTGCATGCAAGTTATGCTACTTGTTTAACATATGCTAAGGAGATGCCTATTTTAAGTTGTTATATATTGTAAAGTAGCTGTTTTGGGGTAGTTGTCAAACTATAAGGCACTGTTTTGTTTCATAAAGCCACATCCACCTCCACTTTTAAAGACCTCATAAAATGCTTGATTGCTTCTCACAGACAAATACCTCCAAATGAGGATTGGTAAAGGATATTACTGTCTGAGACTGATTCATCCCTCATGTCTTGTTATCCTTTTTCACTGCCTCAGTTGGAAATTAGCACAACATTTATTTTCTCATCTCTTGGTGATACTGTTATCAAAACAAATTACATACTTGTTTTTCATTTAGCCACTACACAACCATGCCACTCCTCCAGACTGCAACCACAGAGCAATGAGGCAGCCACTCAGTTACATTCTCAATTATCACATAAGTCTTCGCATAGCGGAAAATAGTGCTGATAATGGAGGAGCTACAGTCTATTCGTTACATACATCCATGTTTTTCTCCAGTCCTGTGGAAGGGCAATAATCAGGTGGAACTGAGGCCTTTTTAGTATGCATTGACATTTTTAATGATCCTATATCTAATCCTTATTTCAGCAGAAAATTAAAAATATACTTTTCAGGTAATCAGACTCAAATTTCTAAATTCCCTGGAATTACAGTTGAAGCTGGAATAAGAAACCACACAGGACTGACACGACAGAAAATCTAAATGTGATTGTATTTATATGTTGGTATCTCTTTAATATCATCACGACCCAATTCTTATTTTCATCATCATGAGATGGTCCTGAAATAGATCTACGTACTGATTCCCTGATCCTCAGGTATCTCAAAGTTATGCACTTCTTTTTAAGATTTATAATGTCATTGCCCATTTCCTAACTTGTTGGAAGTTTCAAACCTTAAAATCTTCTCTGTCAGCCATTTAATGCACAGGGAAAATATAAAATATTTAAAGATTAATATCACTTCTGTGCTAGAGAGTAAAAGCACTTTTTATTCAAGGGAATTTTAATAGCTCATATTCTATGCCATAAAAGAGCATTTTTATATTTCATCTTATTTAAACTCTTCATTGTGTCAAATCTGTCATCATGTTTTCTCGGCCACAAGTTTCACTTGCATAGCTAAGTACAAAAGTCATCTGATTTCTTTTCCTGAAAGTGCTTATGCCACATGCTTATCACTCCTATGGGACACAGCTTCTTCTCAAACATCTTCAATGAATAGAAAAAGAGTTAAGCACAAACTGGCCTCTAAGTATGAGCATAGATCTTGGTGAGCTGAACCTCGAGGCTATGGCAGGGTTTCAGCTCATTAGTAATTTTCTCTAGTATTTTAGAAAGATAATATCTACTTCTTGCCTTTTATACCAGTAGCACAGAAACTTCAAGCAATTAAAATAGAAATTTTTAATGGTTTAGTTAGTCACAACTACAGGCAAGCCTTTCTGTTTTCTGAATATTCAGCCAATAAACCAATGTTTATTTATAGCCTGCAATTCTACTCAGTAGTATAGTTCAGCACTATTGCAATTCCATTTTATTAAGACCATGTAAAACTTTATCAGGACCAAATTCACTGAATCAAGATACTAAGATAAACACTGAGTTAGAGTATAAAATAACTTCATTGCTATATCATTAATTAAATTAATTTTCAGGAAAAACAAACAAACAAAAAAACCCACCCTGTTTGTTCTAGTACTGAATAGCTGCTTAAATGCACATGTGAATCCCAGACTAGCTTCATTAATTTATTTACGCTTGTCTTTGATCAGTTTTCTCTTTTTTCCTATTCAAGTCAGCATCTTAAAAGGCTTTTATCACTGTTTTTTCAAAATGTTTTAGACAAAAGTAGAGTGTTGTCTGAGGAGTTACTATCTAATAACAGGAAATTTGCTGGTTTGCACTTTCTTTTTGTTTCTCTATTTAACTTGGTTAGTTTCAGATATGATGAATAAAAAGCATATCCAATTAGATATTCTTATATTTAAATGTTGGTAAAAATAATTAAATACATGTGTTTATCTGCTGATAACAAAATGAGGTAATACAACTACTTTTTTTTTTTCCTGGGATGGACCTTTGAATGAATGTAAATTAAAAGAATGGAATTCTTTAAGGCATAAGTGCAAGTCATTATTAGAGTATACAATCAGTGATTGAAGATCAGTTTAACAAAACACCTCTGAAAGTTACCACTGAGGAGACACCCTTAAACAGCATCTACTGGAAAGCTGGAGGGTTTGATTGTAGCCTTAATTTTATTTAAGGAATGTGCGATATTCCTGTACCACATAAGAAAGCAGTGACTCTGAAAAGATATATTTCAAATAGAAAATCAGTTGACACAGAATTCCCAGTAAGACCCTGTGGAGGAATTTTCTTGTATCTATAAAAAAGATGTAGGGACAAAAGAATGGAATTAGATTTTTAACCCTGAATAAAGGGGTTTTAAAGAAATCCGGCTTTAAATCACAACAACTGCAAGAAATTTTGGATTTTTTTTTTTTAAATAGCAACAAAATAATTATCCTATTTAATGTATAAGTATCACCTTAAAAAAAACAAAAAAATTGGGGGGGGTCCTAAAGGGCTATAGAGGAGATGCAAAGCTGTTTCAGTGATGAGAAGCTCAAGACAGAGCTCAGAATAGAAATTAAGGCACAGCCATTCACGGTGACAGTGATTAGTCATGGCAGCAGCTGACCATTCAGTGTGTTGACTCCCTATCTCTCAAAACCTTCAGATCAAAACTGGATATTCCCATGGAAGTTATCTCTGAGTCAAACCCAAACATTTAAATCTGTAGGCAGGGAGGCTGGGTAACTAGTTTTAACTAAGCTGAGGAGTAACTTTTTTGTATGAAATTTAATAGTCTATAGAAGACACTACAAGGACGTTAGCTAACCTAGTGGGCTCCTGTAAATTCAGAAGGTATATATTAGGAGGTTAAATACATTGCCCTCTTTGCCATATTATAGTTTTCGACAGCTAATGTTCACGTGTCCTGGACTGCAGGACGATATTTAAACATTCAGTATCGTTTCAGCAAAGAGAAATAATGTTTCCTCTGAATCATTCCTGTAGTACATCTGACTTCTCTAATTGGATCAATACTAGATAAAGCAAAGTCACATTCATCCATGTGGTGTTTAAGGTGAAAATGGAATTTCGAGGAAAAGCATCAGAATTAGGTGTCTACTGCAAACATTGCCATATTACATCACAGGCACTGCTCCCAATCTTAGAGAGTTTTAGCTCTTTTTTTTTTTTTTTTTTGAGACGGACAGCTTCAAGAAAATCTGCTATACAAAACCAATCCTACTCCTAGTCATCTGAAGAAAATTCTCAGAATGGAAAAATAATCCCGGTGGAGTTAAATTTGAAACTATATTAGAAGCTAACACGTTGCAATGTCCAAGGTGTCTGATGGTACAAAGGGAAATAGTTACAGTGAATGAAACCACAAGAACCTCCCCTTAAAAACAAGATTAAAAACATGTTTTTAGCAGACCTTGAATTTACTTTTCAACTACTTGCTGAAAGCTGTGTTATAAGTAGTCTCAGCTGAGGTTTTAAAATCTCTGCATTAGCAATCCCAAGAAAATGATGCAACTTGGTATATTAATTATGACAACTTACTTCACTCACTTTGCTGGTAAGTAGGGACTTTTTGTCTTTGTTTATTTTTTTTATCCCAGAATTCACCAAACCCTAACTGACTGAGAAAGGGAATGCTAATTTAATAATCAAGGATGAAAGTGTCATTTGCTCAGTTTTACTCCTTAAACTCTTCGAGCTGCTGTTTTACAGAGGAAAGCAAAAATTAGGGAGAAAAAAAAAGTATAAAAATACTTAAAAGAGTAGATAGAAATTAAAAGTGCATCTGACACAAAATTAAAAGTATATCTGAATGAAAAAGTAGAAAACATAAGTTCATATTTATGTTGGTATTTTTATGATTAGTTGAAATAAACAATATATTATTTCAGGATTTTTAAAAAACTGTGTCTTGGAGAACTTTTAAAAGTGTATGTATTTGCTTACAGCAAAGAACTTCAAAGGAAAAAAAATGTTTTTCGGACTATTTTTTTATAGCCTGATAAAAATGCAAAAGATATTTCAGATATGAGCCATCTGTTTCCGTTCACAAAGTTATCTACCTCTCCTTCATTCAACTGAGGTGAGACTGGTTTTCTACAGGTAGTGAAATATTGCTATTTATGTGCTATACTGATGTTTTAAGATATTAATTTTTCACCCAAATTAAAAGTGAGGCCTGGAAACTCTTCTGGATTATTACCATTTTTAAAGGTGTTTCATATCAGGTTTCAGGAATCTCTTTCAATAAAGACCAGTAATTTCTGAAAATTCATTTCTTAGTATAAATGTTCAAATTACATGCCTTTTAAAGGGCATGTAGTGATAGGACAAGAGGTGATGGTTTCAAACTGAAAGAGGTAAGGTTTAGACTGGATGGTAGAAAGAAATATTTTACTGTGATGGCAGTGGAGCACTGGAACAAGTTGTCCAGAGAAGCTATGGCTGCCCCATCCCTGCATGCATTCAAGGCCAGGCTGGATGGGCCTTTGAGCAACCTTATCTAGTGGGAGGTGTCCCTGCCAATAGCAGGAGATTGGAACTAGATGAATTTTAAGGTCCCTTCCAACCCAAACCATTCTATGATACTATGAAATGACAAAAAGTCTAAAAAGAATGACTATGTAGAAACAGGAGTAACCAGATATTTTTAAAATCTTATTATTTTGTTCTTATATGTTTAAACTAAGTTTTATCTGCTCTTAGTAGTGACTTTCCAATTTCTTATACTCCATATAAAAATGCATATGCAACCCGTAACAGAGAAACATATTTCATTCAAAAATAATTTTACAAATACAAGGACATTCACAATGGAACCCTGGCTTTATGGCTTCTCCTAAGGCTGTAGCAAAACCGTTGTTTGCTGCACTGGAGTGCACTTTCCACTGTTCATGCCTGTAGCCGTGGCTCTCTGCACACCCGTGCATTGGCCACACCCATGTACCCTGCTGGCCAAGGCCACCCTTCCATCGAGAGCATTCCTCTGTTTACTTGCATGTGCTTTATTTACACCCCGCAGCCAGCAGCAGGACACAGCTTTCGGTCAGGCAATACCCTAAAGATGCCAGCGTGCTCCTCAACTCCACGGTGTGGATGCTGTGTGTGTTTGAGTACCCCAGTGAGGAGAACGAGGAGCCAGTCGTGTACTGGAGGAAAGGTCCCGACTGTCACAACCAGCAGAGTCTCCAGTCAAACCCCAGCACAGGCAGAACACAGGTGCACATTACAAAAAACATCCTCAGGGGATTCTCCATCTTAAAACTGAGCAACGTTGACCAGAACGCCAGTAACTCTTATTTCTGTGATGTGATGCTAACAGAGAAAATCCGGGGCAAATGTGGAAATGGCACCAAACTGACTGTGCATGGTAAGGAGCGTTTGGGAGTGGCAGAAAAGAGAGTGATAGAAAAGAGATTGGGTGTGTGCGAGGTGAAATAAATTTTCTTTCAGCCTTACTGCCTTCTCTCCCACTGCTCGTGTCTGCCAGAAGAAGGGTGTGAAGGAGCAGTGTACAGTCATATGAGTAGGGGAGGGTACGCACAACTTTTGTTTGGTGCTATTTATACAGCTGGACAGACTTCTCAGGGACAGTGAGTTTCTGTGGATCTAAACCAGCTCAGTTTATTGTGATGTAGAACAATGTATTTTATAAAATTCTAAATATTTATACATCAAAATATATGGCATCTGTATTTATATATTTATTTTAATACTTTTTTGTAATCTCCTCCATAAACATTTGCTGAGTCTTTATGCCAAACTTAAAACACCCAAACCAAGCCCCTGATAAACGTTTTTATCATTTTCTTCGGTCTTTATAAACAAATGGTCTCTTGAAAAATGCAGTTTGTGCTTTTTCTTCCAGTTTGTCAAAAGATGTATAGTAAATTCACACAGTAGTGTGAGTGTTTTTAGAGAGTGTACACAGAAGTAGGGATATGTGGAAGTAGAGTTTTCTTTCCATTTGATGGTAAAATCTTTTTCAATAATTTATAACTTTTCCCCATCTTTTAATTATTAAATGAATTTCCAGAATTCTGCTGAGCATATGGCCTCAGTGACTATTTCACATGAGCCAAATTTTCTTCATGTGAATTTTCCAGAAAATCGGGTTAGCAAGTGCTAAAATGCTACAAAGCAGTTCTCTCATTCCAGATCTTACATTGTGTTTAACAATTGCCCAACAATTCTTCAGAGTCCCTAAAAAAAAACAGTGATCAAGGAAATTTTATTGACAATTACACCATAAGCATGTTTGTTTTAGCCTGAAAAAAAAAAGAATAAAAAGTTGTCCGAGACTTGTTAAGACAACTATCATTTACATTGCTTTTTCTACATAACAGATGTTTTCAGATATCCCACTTCTACTAAACAGAGAATCTTATTTACTTTCCATTGCATAAGTAATTTACAATAGGTTCAAGAATCTCATATCTGGAGTAAAAAGATGAGATCTCTCTTGGAAGCTTTACTCCTGAAAAACAGTAAAATAAAATGTGATGAAAAGAAAGACAACTGTGCTTTTTGGTCAATTCTCACTAGCTCTTCAAATGAAATCTTATCAGAAAAACAACTTTTTTTTTTTCTATTTCAAATACTTATTTTCCTTCTCTTTGTTCCAGATTTGAAATGCAAAGACTGTACAACATCAGATACGATCTGGTGGTGTTGGTTGCTTCTTCTTGGCTACACCATCTTTGTCACCACAGTTATCATAGCTTTTGGTGTAAGTAATAACTTCAGAAAACAAATAATACAAACCTAAAGTTGGATAGCATCCTCTGACAGAAAGAAACAATAAGCAAATTATCCTAAATATTTACCTGTGATAAAGTAAAAAGTCCCTCTATTTTCAGTTAACTAAAGAGTTAGAGGTATAGCCCCCACCCTGTTTTGAGGGCATGGCCATGAAAAAAAAAAGAGAAGCTGTGACATACAGACAAATTACAAGAAGTTTTTTTTTTCTGAGCTTGCTGAAAACAGGGAAATTGTTTTCTATGTTGCTGGCTGATCTCATTACTTTTACCTGGAAACAAAAGAGAAAACAAATACCTAAAGTAATTAGTAGTTTGAAACACATCCTGCGTGTTTCCTGCTTCTGGGCACCAGCTCCTAATTTCATGAGCTCTTATGGACACACATCACTGCCTGCTCATCTTTTGTCTTACTCATGTTCTGGCCAACCAACCAGTCATGCCAGGGCTTTTTGCCCACCCCCACCCACTAGTGTGTTCAGGCCACTGCTGGGCATTTACCTGGCCAGCAGTGCAGCACCTTGACAGCTGGAATACTTGGAAAGACTTCTGCAAGAGAACAAGAAACATTTGTTTGTATACAAAAATGTCTAAACTAAGGGTGAGTTCACATGCTTCCCACTGTATTTTAAAAATCCTTCACTCTTTTCTAGTTGTGGTTCTGTTCCCCACTTCAGGAAAAACTTCATAATCATTTTAATCGAGTACTCTTTATGGAACCAAATCTTAAAAAGCCAGTTAATTAATAGCTCTAGTTTGATCCTACTTGGTAATATCCTTCATGTAAATAAAACCATTTGGAAGCAAACAAACCTGTGATGAAGCCAGCTGAGCTGTGCCGTAACGTGAGGCAAATGAGCATCACAAGTCCTTGAAAGCATGGATGACACTACATTCCTGCCTAACCCTCTACAGTACAAAAAGCTGTACTTACGTTTACAAGGTCTGTACCTGGAAGCGTAATTCCGAACTATAATTTATATGAGACATCAAAAACTCTTTCTGCTTCACCAATATCTCTCCTCAAAGTTACTATGATAGAGTCCCTTAAAAGTTAAAAGACGTGCTAAATCAGATCAAGAGGGAATAGGTGCAAAACTTACACAGGCTTAGGGGAACAAAACTCAGCTCTGGAGGAATCAACACAGTTTTAAACCAGTAGCCCCTCTAAGTCTAGAGAGATAGATCTTTCAGGGAGCCAAATCCTGCCTGAAAAGCAGGATTTCCTTCACTGTTTTGTCTTTCTCAGCTTGCTTAAAGGTACTACTACTTCAGTGTTACTGAATCTGGCATTATGGCAACCATTCTCTCTCAGCTGATACTGCCAGACAGCCAAGAACTTCATTATCACATAAGACTCAGCACCAGTGACATAAGTTACAAGAATTACAAAGATATTTACAGTATCTGACTGCCCTTCTAGGTCAAAGTTTGGGTTTTGTTTTCTTTAGCAACCGGTTGTTAAGCACCGTTACCTCAAAGCCACAAAAAACCAAGAAATGTTCACAGAACTCAGGCAGTAGGAGTCAAGTTATGAGTATTGAGTGGCATAGTGAACTCATGCCAGAGAGAGATGTGGTAACGAGTCAAACCTTGCTAAAATACAACAGCAGCACAAGCCTGACAGAGGATGTATTGCATCTGAACATACAAGGTGAGCCAACCAAGTCATCCCTCGGATTAATCACTGTGTGCACAATTAGCAAGCAGCAGCAGTGAACTGGGATGGAGTTTGCTTTCTTCATAGCAGTTCAAATGGTGCTGTTTTGGATTTGTGGTTAAAACTGTTGATATCACAGCAGTGATTTGGCTGAACAGTGCTTGAATGGCATCAAGGCGTTCTCTGTTTCTCACTCTGCTGCTCCAAAGAGGAGGCTGGGAGTGGGCAAGAGATGCTCAGCAACAAAAGCTGGGGTAGGAGAGTTGCTTTTGAGTTACCTATTGCTCAGAGACTGGCTGGGCATTGCTTTGCTGGATGAAGGTGGTGAGTGATTTCCCCTGCACCACTTGTGGGTGTTTTTTGTTGTTTTATTTGTTCGGTTTTTTCTTTCTTTTTTTTTTCTTTTTTCCTCTCCTCTTCACCTGTTAAATTGTCTTTATACTGATGCATGAGGTTTTTTTTTTGTTTTGTTCTTGATGTTCTCTCCTCAGTCCCAATCTGGGGACGGAGAAGTGAGCAAGCAAGCCAGTCTGCAGATGCTTGGCTGCTGGCCGGGCTCAACCTACCACATAGAGCAACACTGAAATTTATAAAGTTAGGAACTTTTAAAGGTCATTTCTTTACTAAATGACAAATGTTTCCTGTCATGAAAATGTACATTGTGTCAAAACCAGAGTGTAAACTAATAGAAGTGGGACTGGCTGACTCAAAGGTCCTTCGGCCCTTACAGTCCACTGCTTAAATCCAGTGTGTCATGGCTGGTTAAAGGCAGCTTGTGTACACACCTCAAAAAGAAGTCTGACCTGCCTCTTCTGAGTCTAAAATCCACTCAGCTGTTCCGTTGCTTCTTACTTCTGCCAAACTCTCTCTGGGCTTCCAAGTCTAGAGAAGGACACAGCATGGCACTATCCCAACAACACCTGTGCCTGACAACTGCATCAGTACAAGTGCTCGCCTGGGGATCCTCCCCAAAAGAAGACATCTATCTCCAAAAAACCCTGTCTATACTACCTAAGAATCAACAATGAATGAAAATATCCCTCCCACTACTCCCGTGCCCTATCTTTTTCAAAAGTAACAGCACACAGACATCTTGAAGGATAATACTGGGAATTGGAGAAGCATTACCTGAAACCATTGGTACACAGACACACTTTCAGCCCACTTCTGGAGTACAATATGACTCGCCCTTACTCTGCTACCTGTAAAGGCCTAGAATTCATCATATAAGATGCTAATTAACTGAAATGAATTAATTTAATACTGTAAGATATTCACTCTAAATAATTTTAAACCAAAATGTACCATAATTATTCTGCTGTATCATAATGGCCCACATCTGGCTATATTTCACTTGTTTATTAAGTTAGAACCAAAGAGGCTATAAAACAATAACCACATGGGTATTAGTAACTTAGCTTACATATTACTAACATTTTTACTACTAAAAATAATAGCTATTAATAGTCTCTGACAATTCATGAAGGTGTAGGTGAAATTAGTATTTTCACATTTCATTTTGACTGTGATATGCATAACAACTTTTAAACCAGTTCAGAATAAACACTGGACTGATATCCCAGCAAAGTTAGCCCCCTGTTCTCTAAACAGATGAGGTGTCTGATGGAAACATTTTTACTGCCTAACAATATATGTTGTTGTGCCTATTGCAACAGATTCATCGGCGCCATACAAAGTGCAAGAATAAGTTGAGAAATACAGATAGCAGCGCTACCATGCAAAGTGAATGGATCTATGACCAGCCATCAAGACCACTTAACAATGGTTTTAGTCAAGAATATGAAGATATGTCAGTAATAAGAAGTCTAAGTAACACTGGAAGAAAGTTGATATGAAAAAGAAAGTGAGTGCAGTTGTAACCAAGATGCAGGCATGCGTGATGCTACTTCTATCAAGGTAGAAAAGAAACATACATAAAAATCTCTCCACCAACCTGGAATGCTTTTTCTTCATGTATTTATTTCAACTTAAAGAACTTTTCACTCCACACAGCTACAAATGAAATGAGCATTAATGTATGTAACTATCATAAAAATACTGTGAAAGCTAAAGGTATTCAAACCAACACATCTGACCATGTATATTGGGGTTTTTCTACTTCAAACAAAAGCTACAATTTTGTTCCTACCCAGGTTAAGGCAGCTTCTTTGCTTTAAAAATGCAATTCTGTAAAACTGTATCTGCCCACTGTAATGACAGATTACAGAATGTCAGAGAGGAATTCCTCACATGCTCCCAGGGCACTGTCTGACATTATTTCTAACTCCTTACATAACCCCCACATTTACAAATCCCTGCAATTCCTTCCACTCTTAGCTATTTAGCCAGCTATGTCATCTTGTAATGCACATTTTCATTCCAACATAAAGAAAATACCTAATGTGGTTTTAAAAGTCATAGCTTGTATGTTTTTTAAAGAAATATTAATTACCAAAATAATCTTGACAGGTAGAGAGGCTACATGGTTTACTGCTGTAGGGTTTATGTGCCATATCCTGGACCGTGACAGAAATTATCTGGATTAAAAATGTGTATTTTAAACTTGCAATAAAGTGCTTAGAATACTTGCGGAATCTAAGGAAAAACAATACAACTAAGATGCATAGGAAGAGATTATCATAATTTGCATAGTACTTGAGGAAATGCAGCCTTGGCATAGTCATGTATGTGTGATTTGAAGGAAATGAATTTTTTTTCACAGTCAAATACTGCAAGCTGAACACTGTGTTTCAAAGATGCTTTATGTGAAAGAAAACAGTTCACAGAATAAAATGAGAGGTTACAGCCTTATACTTTAATTGTGCTGTAAGAACTGACACACTGCTTACTGGATTCAGCTTCATCACTAGCCTTTTTTTCTTCCTTCTTCTTCTTAAATTCTTCCTTTCTGTAACAGTAAAGATGACAAATAATTTTAAGAAATTTATCTGAGCATTTGTTTCCTTTTGGTGAAAGTGCTGGCTACCACAGTTAGACAAAGTGAGATGTGACTTTCAGAGGGAAAGATCGACTGTGAGCATTCAGATAGGGAAGAATAGTCATGAAGTATCTTTTTAAAAATTATTACTGTTATTATTTGGACATTGGGAAGTAAATAATGGTCTTCCCTCCTTCTCTACCTAAACTGGGAACTGACTCCATTTGCAGTCATACATATTCATGTTTCCAGAGTCAGTAAATTGAATTTTAATTGTGGATGTAAATATGTAGTTCATTTCTTTTCCAGCAAAACTACTTCTTCAGAAGCACTTCAAATTTCCTATTTTGAAACTCTTTTAAAAATAAAATCCTTATTGCATATAATATATGCCTAACTCTTAATTTTAAAGGTAAAATTATAAATTGGGTTAAATATTAAGGGGTTAAATACACGGACTGTTTATATATTTAACACAGAACTTTAAGGGCAGAGATATAGCCATTCCATCATTTCAGATGTGAGGTGTGAAGTCTGTCTGAGCCACAGATACAGTTTTTTGAAGAAAAGAACTGAAAGCAACAGTCACTGAACCAAAATCACATCCAAGTACACAAAGCACAAAGAGGTCAATGCTTTCAGCAAAGCCTTTCAGCTCTGACGTTTTGTCAAAAACCGACAGGAGTTCATACCTAATCCAGCAGACACAACTAGAAGGTGCATTTAAAAAGTATCTAATTCAGATAACTCATATACTTAAACTGGGCTCTTTTCTTTCCACTTGTTAACACTGGCTCCACTTCAGATCAATGGACCTTCAAACGAAGGTCAGTGTGATTTCTGCAGTTTTTCACATGCTTCTCAGACACAGCTGGAAGTTGCTTCCAAGGTCGTTGGACATAAACTTCCACTCTGAAAGGTAGAAAATTCAGCAAGTTCTGGGGAACTGAAAAAACATAATATATAATATGTTCTATCATTTAACACCAACAGCAAAGACATTACTTGTTATGTTCCAGTCAGCAACGTCATAGATTTTTATGGAAGCCTACCACAGAACGAAACATCAGGACTGAATTTAGAATGAGTTTAGGTCTTAGTATTAGATGTGTGAAATATCTGGTTTTTTGGTTTATGCTTTATTATTTTTTTAAATGCATATTGTAGTGTTAAGAACATTAATATTTATACAAAATATAAATTGACTGCTGTAAGTCAAATAATCACAGAACCACTGGTTAGATGGGACCTCTGCAGATCATGTGTTCCAACACCCCTACTCAAGATAGAGAAGGTTGGCCAAAACGTTGTCCAGACGGCTTCTGAGTTTCTCCAAAGAAGAAGACTTTCCTGATGTTCTGATGGACGCTCTTGTGTTTCATATTGTGCCTATTGCCTCTAATCCTGTCCCTGGGCACCACTGAACAGAGCCTGGCTCTGTCATCTGCAGGTATTTATACAAATTGATAAGATCTCCCTGATCCGTCTCTTCTCCAGGACACACAATCTCAGCTCTCCCAGGCTCTCTAGTCCTTGATCTTCTTTGTGAGTTTGCAGATGACTCACTTCAGAAAGTCCGTAATATTCCTATCCTGGGGAACCCAGAACTGGAGAATGCATTCCAACAGCATCTTCTGAGTACAGAGGAAGGACCCTCATCCTTGAACTGCCGGCAGTGCTCTGCCTAATGCAGGGCAGGATGCTGTTGGATGCCTCTGCCATGAAAGCATATTGCTGGCTCATGGTCTTTTTGCTGTCCCTCAGTACCCCCTCAGGATTTTCTGTGCAAAGCAGATGCAGGAACTTGCCCGTTTCTTTGGCAAACCTGAGAGACACTCTTCAGTCCAATTCTGCAGCCTGCCCAGATCCCTCTGGACCATGAGCATATCTTCAGTTACAAATGACTTAAAACAAGAACCTCAAGTTCATTACCCAATATCTGAACGATGGAGTCTCAACCCTCCAGGGACTGGAGACAGAACTCCTGATAATTTTAGTAGGACTCCAGCTAACCTTCAATTCACTTAAATATATTCTCTGATAGGAAACATGCAGACAAGCTAAAGGAAAATAGTAATTAAAACAGTAACTTCCAATTACTTCATCTGGTATTAAGGATTATTTAACACACCCTCAGCTAGACTTCAACAGTAATTACAGATTTCAAGATGCATTCTGTGGAAAACTGGACGGAAAAAACTCCATTGGACCCCAGAAAAATATATATAATAATAGCATGCATGCCATATAGTTTCCCTAGAGAAATGAAAGAACATGGGAAAAAGGATTTAAATTAATGTTCACATGAAGAGTGAGATAGGAGAAATGACAGGTATTGATGTTCATATGAAGAACTGCTCTTGTAGAAATAAAATACCTGTCCAGGCATCAGATATTCATGAAAGTGTTTACATCGGGATGATGAGCATTACTGCTTAGCCTAGTAGTCCCAGACAATTACTATTTTTATTAGCTAACAAAGTAGCTGTTGTATATTTATAGTGATCTTCATTTCCAGTCTTTACACACCAACAAAGGTGACCAAAGTTTTCAAGGTCAGAGGAGAGTTCAGAGTCCCGAGTCTTTTAGGAAAATATAGAATTACTCCTGAATATCCTAGACAGGGCATTGCTATGATAAAAATTCATTGCATTTCTGAAACATGGAAAATTATGAAATCCAAGAATAAAATAGTTTCTTAGGATTTGTATGTCCTATCTGTTTAAACATACTTTGGAATATATAAAAATGAAAAAGCACCTTAGCATAATCTGAAGAAATATCAGCACAGATATTAACATGTGCTTTGTAATAAAAAATATTTTCATTCTCATGAGAAAACATTACTCTAGCCTCTCTCATCTTCTAGATCTGACTGTGTTTGTACTAATGATTTTCAAAAGAATTCATGAAATCTGAATCAAAAAACCCAAACAAATCAAAACAATGGTTTCCCAGGCAACACAGTCCGCAGAACTAGTAAGGTTTCAGCAGAAATTGAACCTTCTGTTTAAATTGTAAGTATTGTTTGTAATCATCTTCATTGCAACACTTAGCAGGAGCATCATGGTAGAAAGTAGGTACGAATTCTTGCAAGTTTCATCTCCTTCAGGTTTTTAAGATATTAGTAACAGTTTTTAAAATATTTATACAGCCTGTTTGTGTAGCAAGTCCATCTGAAGACAAAATTCTGATGAGGGCAGGTTTTGCCTTCAGCCACACAATGACTACATCTAAAACACATCTAAAAGAAGAGAAGCAACAGGATCTAATTAAGAAGTATTCTTGAAATTAAAAATTCATTTATTTCATTGAGGTTTATTTTGACAAAGAGATCACTAACTGATTTTCAACTCCACTTATTTAGGACCTGTTAAAGATGACTCCCTAATATCTTGGGCTTTTGCGAGAAAAATAAGGTGGCAAGGATCCTTTTTCACCACATCTGATTTACAACATTCTAACAGAAAATTCCAGCTATTAGTCAGGATAATTAACTAGGAAAGATCCATATCAACTGAAGAACTTGTGAAGTGGTAAAATGCCCCAGAACTTCCTCCATTCAAAAAGGCTCAAATTCACCCCCTGAAGAATACAACTATTGTAAACAGGAAACAAAGTCTAAGAGGCTCTGATCTTGCTAGATTTCTCAGTCTCTCTGAGTGAAAAAGAGCTGTTCCAAGATTGCAATCCAGGACAGTTATTACCATTGAACCAGAGACTTTGACCACAGCAGATAAGCGTGAAAGAAGAGAATTTTTTTAATAGCATTATCTACTACTGCAATTCATGCTGGAAACTATCACCTGTACAAATGAGAATGCAAGTGAGCTAGGCACAGGTTACAAAGGTAACTTATTTTGGTTTTACATATAAAAATGCTATCTTAAGATCTTGAAGTCGTGCAAGCTATCCCGTATATCACTATCACCATATACAGAACCTCACACATCTAGAAACAAATGCTGCTCTAAAATGAAAGTAAGGTGCTTTACATCAGTCTTTTTTTTATTTCTTTCATTATCAAAAACAGTAACAAAATAATTTAATCACTGCACATGATTCCTAATGTGATCCAATCTACATATTAATATAAATCTGGTGGTTACTTGAGGAAGAGGCTTTCAAACAGCTATAAAAGATTTTCTTTTTCTCAACCATGGGTTTTTCAGTTGTTTTTAGGAATTCTAAAATTTCATACATGCTTGATCTAACCTCCAATTTTAACTTTTTTTTTCCTTATTAATAAATCAACTTAAACCCCACACTTACAAACCAAACACTGTTTGCCTTTAAATAAACAGTTGTGGATTTTAGCATCTAGGCATTGAGACTGGAAATCCTGAACTTAAGGTAGTCAATGCAAGGTGAACGTTAAAATAACAAGATATGCAAATCTGAGTTCATAACCCACTGACTCTCCTCAACTACTCTCCAGTAGACCGATAGTAGAGAATCAGATCATTACACCATTCCAAGACACTTGTAAATGAACTCTTGACAACAGTTTAAAGAAAATATATTTATTTAGTTTTGGCAGAGGAAGAAAATATAATAAATATAACAATTTTTAGACCCTTCTTTACAAGTTATTTTTATATCACATTTCTGCTAAAAATTTCAGGTAGTATTTAAAATTGTAAAAGAAAACATTCACTGAAAAATGAACTTTTAATGTGAAAAAAATACGTAAGAGTGCAAATGTTTTATTTTCTTGTGGCTAGTACTTAATTCTAAAGTCCTTTAGAACAGTGCAAGTTGTATCTTAGATCAGTAACACCGCGAGCATCCAATTAATACACAGAACTAATATGCAGATATTAATAGCACAGATTGTAATTTTTCATGATATAACATCAATTCTCCTCTCAAATAACACTGAAAAAGACTTTTCCAAATTTCTGTAATTATGACAACACAAGCTTTTAACAAATCCCACACTCAAGTCCCCAGCTGAAGCAAAAGGAATCTAAGCAGAACCTCCTCAAAACAAGACATCCACCAGGCACATCCAGCTCCCGTTCTGACATGTTTATTCAGCTCCATGGAGTGCAACTGATACTTGCTCAGCAGAAACAGATGCAAGTCCACTGGGATGTTTATTTCCATGAACAGGAACTGGGGCAACAATCCCTGAGATTCTCTAGGATGCCTGTAGCTGTGTTTTGACAGCCGTCATGTTTTGCTAATTTTCTATGAGCCGTCTACTCAAACCAGTTTTCTTTCAATAAAAAGCGAACAGCATCGTCAAAGCCATTTTGGTACAATGATTCCATTTTCTCCTGGTCTGGTGGGAACAAAGCTTGATTAAGTCTTACTAGGTTGGCCAGAGACAGCTGCAACAGAGCAAGAAGCTGTAAATTAGTTTATTAAAGAAACTTATCTAGATGTGACTGTTCTGTCATCTGTTTCATGGAGCATATGTAAAATGAAAAGCCCGGCATGGCTGTGTCTACACCAGGAATTAACCACGTCCAGGGCCACTGCTGTGTGCCAGGACAAACTGGCACAAACTGTCCACACACAGAGAATTAAACTCACAGCATCCAAGACAGACTGTCTGCCTGTAAAACTGCCCAAAGCTTCTGAAACACTTTAACTTTGGAAACACTCCCAAAACTCTGGCAGAGTGGTAGCTGGCACATGGTAAACTCGTGCAAGGCAATATTTTGACAACTTGCTAGTGCAAGCAAACCCCATTCTTGGGAACATTCCCAGGCAATGTTTAAAATATGAATATAAACCTAGCTTGTACTACTAACAAATTAAGAACTACTCAGCATCTTAAGTGGTCACTCTCATAATGTAAAAAGATTTTGGAGCTTTATTCTTGAATACAGACTTTATTAAATTGTTTACAACAGACTAAAAATATAATTATCTTTAATAATGTTCTGAACAATTTGTTTATATAATTAATGTAATACTTAGCCACATTATTAGAAACAATTTTGCAAAATAATATCAACATCATCTTCATTATTTGAAGTAAGCAACTATTGAAATTCTGACCGTAGGAGATGGAGAGACAGAAAAGTACTCACATTCCAATATGGATAAATGAAGATGTACAACTCTTCAATTTATGCAGATTACCATACTGCTGAAATGAAATGATTCCTAGTGATCACTTTTACAGCCCTAAAAGCAGAGGTGCTTCAAGTGGAATAGTTTAAAATGTTGCCTGCGATTCTGCACAAGACCCCAGAAGCAATGTAACTGTGCAATTAATTTTCTGTCTCTAAACTAACCACCAGCTCATTTTTCCTCCTCTTGATACAAAACACAACCAAGAAATATACAATGATTGCATATATTTCCAAGATATATGAAATCAATAACCTCATACTTTATGATCTTTACCAAGTACTACTATGCTTAATCTCTCTGTGAAATATTATAAAGATTCAAAAATTGGTCCAATTGAGAAAGGAATTACATAACACTAATTTTAGTAAAATAAAGAAAACATTAAAAAGTGCCTAGAAATAAAGTTTAAAAAAGTATTCATTTTATTAATCTCTCTTTCTAATGCAATATTGTTGACCACTAGGTCCATCACTATTCAATATTTTATTTCAGCATGTTGAAGAAAGCAAAACTGTGGTTAAAGTTTGTGAGACAAAGGTTGCAAAGACAGAAATGTCAATGATGAAAAGGAGGCAATAAAAATCAGTCTCATATTTCAACATACAGAAATGTTTCTGCAACTTCAACAAAACTTTTGGAAAAGCACTGTAGTCACGAATGTTCACAAGCTCTCTTGTGCAATGCAGTGACAAGTCACTGTATACACCATTTTAAATGTACAACTTAAATTTGCATTTTAAATTCAGTTAGAGCAATTGATTTCAGAAAGTATAAAGAAATGTTCTGAAGTTGTCCCCTCCTGAGGTATTCCACTTCATTTTTTTCTATAAACATTTTGCCTAGTCAAAGACAGCTGGTATGTTAAGCAAACCTAGTATTTACACTGAAAAGCCTGTTATAATTTGCTCAACTTTGTACTAGATCAATGCTTTTCAAACTTTCGTCTTTATTCTACATTCTCCTTTCCTTGTGTTTAAGAAAAGGTTTAACCTCCATTTGCAAAACAGAAAATGCCAAAACTTTATGTAAGCTGATATATAAGCACAAAATAGACGCTTAAATATGACCGTAACTGCAGAAGTACTTTTTAGTGTTTTTAAGTTGATAAACAAGCAACTTACCATCATATCTTGTTTTGCTAATTTAACATACAGGTCCACACGCCCTTTATCTTGTGGACAGATATCTAACCGACCGCTGAAAGGGGAAATTGTCACAGTTCTTCCAACAGGCAAGATAGGAAGGCCATTGGTAAGGCCACCATCAACCCACTTCTATGGGAAAACAGAAATATTTTCAAAGTAACACCAGTACAGTATGATCATAATGCAATACTTTATCCTTGCTGACCCTGCCTCCTCCACTCTCAAGAAAACGCAGAAATTTCCCTCTAAGAATAAAATGAATAAGCTTCAGTATGTGTCAAATATCAAGGAGCTGACAATGTACACACAGTGATTTGAATCAATGATCATTTGACATAATGTGCAAATTTGCATGTAAAGTATTTATCAAGCTATTTATAAGACTTTTTAGTTAATTAAAAAATAAAATGTCCCATACGGAATTTTTCTCAACACATACATGAAAAGACAAGACTGTTAATATTACAGATAAACCATATCAGATAATGTATAGTCCTCTAGAACGTTATTCTGGTTGGCAACAGGAGCTGTACAATATGTATGTGCAGGTACTCTGACTGCAGAAGCTAAACCACAGAGACCCCTCTCCTCTTCTGTGATTTTTCTTCCAGAGCCTCATGTCTTCTTACATACACTACACAAGACAGCAGTAGCTGGAAAGTGGAGGGTAAAGATGGGAAGGAGCTGAACAACTATGACTTAAGTCTGCTGCCATGGACCCATGGCCTAAGGAATTTACCTCCTGAAACTAGTAAATGCAGACAGACAGAACCTGGTCTGTCACATGAAGCTTTCAGGAAACTTGGAATATGATGCTGTATGATAGGTGACCTTGCAGAGCCAAATCCATATCCAATGCACCTTACTGACTTGGTGCTTACATGTCTGGGCCATGACATGTATCCGGCTCTACAGTGTGTGCTTTGGGGCCCCTGCTACACACCCACACATCCTCATCACCAACTATTCCAAACCAAAGAAATGCTGCTGCAAGTGAGAGCACTCACCCAGATCTAAACATTTGGGACTAAAGAATGCAAGTCAGAACAGGCAACAGTTTTCCCAAAAAACACCTCCAAAAAACTCCCCAATCCACAAATGCAGTTACAGAGTCTGAGAAAAGTCAGGGCAGACAGACATGCAGAACCAATTATTCCAACAAGTAACAATAAATGAAAGCAACCTCATCCCATAAACTGTCTTTTCTGAATCTCAGTAAAGGAGAGCACCAAGAAGCTTTGGGAATGACAAGAAGCTTTCAAGTAACAGAAGAACCAGTTTCCATTAAACTTTCATTGATTTAACTTTTGAATACAAAAAATACACAGGAATGAGAACTGTCCCCTAGGAAAAAGGCTGCAGAAAAATACTACAAGGCTAAAAAAAAAATCTAAAAAGGCTTCATTAAATATTAAAATACCTATGCAAATCGTAATAGAACTGTTCATACAGTAAAATGGGTTTTAAGTAACTTTCAGACAAAACTCTGAAACAACTTTTCAAGTTCTTAATTGAAAGAATATCAAAATAAATTTAACAATGCCATTTTTTCCCTTTAACTAATGGCAGAATTAACTTAAAATAGCCATATATTCCCTTTTAAATTGCTCAAGCAACATATAGACTCCATCAACAAAATTCCAGACCCTGGGAAGCTGCAAGCAGTCTCCATTTAACTCAAGCAGCCAAACAATACTGATTTAAGCTCCTCCAATATTTCAGCTGATATGTACTGCTGTATCTATAATTCTAAAGCCGACAAGCTTTCTGATAAAATGACTACCTAGCTAGCAGGAAATACATATGGTTTTATGGGGCTTTTTAGCAGGGGGGCTGTGAGGGTTATAGAGGTTCTAGAGGCACCATTTGTATGAATGGGGAACTGAAGTATCATGTATTTTTCAGAGAGAAGAAATAGCCATTTTCATGCTTTTAAAATTATTCTTAAAGCGTTAATATATTTATGTAAGAAAGACAAAAAAGTTCATGGAGCTAGATTGAATAAAGACAACTGTGAAAAGGTTTTCTTATAAGAAATTCAAAATATAGCACTGAAGTTGCTTTTCCTTAAGATGAAATAGTTACACGATAAATGAAGAACACATAAAAAGAAAGTTGGTAACTAATGAAAAATTACCTGTCCTTTAAATTCCACTGGCTTAATTCCCGCATACACTGGTATAAAACTACTTGCTAGAAGGACCTAGAGAGAAGAAAGCAGAAAGAATAGAGATAAAAAATCAAAAAAAGGCAACAAAGTAATTTAGAATCAATACGTATTTTCTTACATATTTACCAGTCAATATGTCAGTTTTACATAAATCCACTGTCATCTCAAAATGTCTTCTTGTTGTGGTATGTCAAAATGTGATTAAAATTATTCAACAGGGTTTGTTTCTTTATGACTTAACAGTGACAACTCTCAAAACAAAATATCAAAAATTAACCCAATGATTAATGTGATTCAAGAGTATGAATTTAGTTCTGCACAATGTGAAGTAAATCTATGGTTTTCAAGAAATTAAATATGCATATGCTGAAAAAAAGCAGTATATTGTCAAAGAAGAAGCTGACCAAGTCATTCTGTTAGCATATTGTGTTTACTTTTCTAGTAAATCAGATTTTCAAAGTTTCAAAAATACCATAAACATCTGAAAATTCACGTATGTATACCTTTATCAATGTTTGTATTTAATAGATTCAAGTATTTACAAACTAATATTTGCCCTACTGTAAGGCTTAATTGCTGTCTACAGCTGTTCTCGATTTTTATTTTAATTTTTTTTCAGACCAGGACATCTCTTCTGTCACGTACAGCTGTGCACACACAGCTGTGCATACCTTTCTGTCCATTCATAGCAATACCTATGAGGAGTGTGGGTATCTCTATACCTATGTATCCACCCATACATAAATAAGCAATCAGTATACAGCATTTCAAGGAGAGGCAAATGCATGGACAAAGTGCAGTATTTCAGAATTTTTCATACAGCTAAATAGGGTGGATATGCACACGCTTGTGTGGTGGCATGGAAGATCAATCTGGGAAACAGAAGCAGGTCACAAACTGATGTATACACTGTGTGAAAGATGATCAGGTGAAGAAAAAAAATCACAATCTATGGAGATTATGGAAGAAAATGCCTGATCTTTTTTGGGTGGAATCACATTTACTTTTGCAAAATTTAAGCTACTTTCAGTATTAAGCACCTCTGCTCCCCTAACAAATTTTAATTAAGACTGTATGTGTATATGAAGTCTTCAACTTTCACTTTGAGAGCTGTTTTCCTGCCTATTTCTCTTCCTAGTGATGTAGAGCTTTGTCTGAGCTCAAATAAAAAGGCTCTCAGTTTCCTTATGCGAAACTGCAGCTATTTCTCTACCAAACAGGCCTTTCGCTCACAAAAGCACAAGACAAGCTTCCCAAGTTCCCAACATCAGCTTCTTCCCCAACCCAGGACCTTTTCTCCTCTCTTCTTCAGCTCCATCTCAGTAACTTTGGCCCTTCTAAACTGAGAGAAAAGCAGAAAAAAAGATTTATTGAATGAATAGAGCCAAAACCAGGTGACTCTTGCAAAGTTTGAATGCTTTTTGAGAGGACTGAAGAAAGCAAATGTTCTTCTTATAAAGTCACTTAGATCTCCAGAGTGAGGAGAGGCAGGACAAGTTTGAAGAACAAACACTTTCAGTATTTCCCTAGCACTCACAGACCAGTGTGGACTTCTAGACACTGCCTTACTTTCCCAAACTAAATATACCAGTGTTCTGTGCCTTGCTCCCTCACAAACACACAAATCACACCTCTCTTCCCCCTCACCTCCAGTTTAAGAACTGCAAGTCTAGGAATGCTGATATAAGATGATTGTCTTCACACATGGAAAGACTATTTCAAAAGTGGGAGATTATTACCTGCCTTCCCAAGTCCACAGGGAATAGTAAAAAAGATAAAAGCTTAACATTGTAGCAACATACATCCAGTTTAGTTAGCCATCACGAAAAACCTTGGAACCATAGGACTTGTTTGTTAAGCACTGAAACCAAATCCATATGAAGTTGAAAGATTTCTGGCAGAGGGTACAGAAGTTTTGCTGTTTATAAAACAATCTGCCCAGCGGTACCTTTATCCATGCCCTGGATGTAGGTCACGTCTAGGCATGATACAATAAAATAACTTAACAAGCTCCCTCCCTGCTCCTGTAGCAGTCACCAACATTCAGACAGCTGTACTCAGAATACAAGCAGAGCTGAAGGCATGCACAAAACAGGAGCTGGACTGAAAGACCAGACAATACAAATGTATTCCAATGAGCAGTTATGTGTAATTTTATTACTGTTATTCCAACCCACCCTACTGCCACCATAGAGAACAAAAGAATAGAACAGAAACGGCTAAATCAATGAAAAAACTATTGAAATACTAGTAAAATGTATGTATTTCCAAGGTCATCCTGATGCTTCTAATGGTCTCCAGGTCAGAAGATTTTTACTGCAAAACCACAGAAAAGAATAATAATCTCCATGCTTGTTAACACTGGATACTATAGCTAGAAATAATAGTGCATAACTTGAGACAAACTTTTTGCATAATTATATTTGCATGAGGAAGTCCTATACATTTTGAGAACTGACTGTCCATGTAAAATATAATAGGGTCAAGATTTTAAAAATTATACTTTAAAGGCAAACTCCCAACTCATATGTTGAGGTTTTGTTAACAAGTGTCTTTTTTTTTTTAAAGCGATAACTATGAAGAAACTCCTATTTGCTCTAAGCATCCACAAGGATAGGGAAAGAAGGAATTCCTTCTTATTCTATTTCCTCTTTTATTCTGCTATATCTTATTATGTCTTCCACTAAGATACAATCAATTACTAGAAAGAACATCTACTTTACATTCATCTGAATTGCTCCTACCATCTCGTATCAGCTTATGCATACAATCCTGATCCAAATTTAAAACATGGCATTCAGATGAAGAGAAGGGCAGTGAAAGATGTCTTTTCCAGCTACAGTTAAAATGCAGTTTATATACAGTACTTAGCATTACATTATATCTATTATCCACAAGCACCTATAGGAATTGTTCTATTCTTTTTTAAACTTCCTTTATTCTGTGATGAAACGATGATATCAGTGAAGTAAGAAACGCAAAAATTTTTACAATATTTTGAGATTCTCTAGTGTGCTCTCATACACTGCAACAACTACTTACCTATTACTTTTAAAAACACTTTGCCTACAAGGTAGAACTTGAATAACCAATGAAGGAAACATACACAGACACCAAATAAATTTTACCAAAATTTGTGAAGCTATAGGATCAAATTCTGCTTTAAGCATCGTTAATATTATGGTTGTAACACCACTGGTAGTAGATGTGGTTACCTGAGTAAACCAGTGATTTTTCTGTACAATTAATAATATACTCTTAAGCCTTGAAGAAACTCCAGCACTTTTATTTACAACTGCCATATTCAACTTTATTACCTTAATGAGGTCCTCCCTGGAGGGAAAATTTGAAACCAAGTGATTTTCCCCACTCTTTGAGTTAGTGACTGACACATAGAGCCGGTTCTCAGCTATCTCATGAACATCAGAAGGAAGAATAGACTCTATGCCGTCCCTAGAGGAAAGAAAATGCTCAACATTACTCACCACCATTATTTAAAAACCTTGCAAATACACTAGGGGTAAGCACCCCACAGTACAGAAGAAATATGCACCCTCTCCATTTGCATATGGAGAGCTCAACACAAAAATGATCTAGAGAAGCATTAAGATAGGTACCTAAGTGTTTTCATAAAATCATAACCAGGAGTTACAGCACCAAAGTTCAATCTTCTGACTTCCTCTGCAAATCCATAGGCAAAATGCTTACATTTCTGGAAATGAAAAGTATTAAGGATGTTTAAGTGATGGGAAGCATGTTCAACTGCAGTACCTAAAACATCCTAGAGGCTAAAGTGTTAATAAAAGAGTTATTACTTCAAACTGAAATATTTTCCCATGTGTGCTTGGTTTGTAACAAGACAAGCATAACAAAATGTTGATCCATTTCTAAGGATTAATTTGTAAGAAAAAAAAATCCCCAGTGAAAAAAAAACTTACAAACTCTCATGAGCATACCACTTCAACAATGAAGGAAAATTAAAGGCTATTTTTCTATATAATATCACTGCTAAATAATCAGTCCCCTAGACCATGCCATTACATGAACAATCATTCAGTTCAAAGTCTAAAGTCACCTTTTATTTTAAGGTCTACTTCAGAACTTAAACAAGATACAAGTACCTTAAGATGCTTATAAGCAATAAAAAAACCCCAAAAAACCAACAATTTCTTCTCACAAATGCAAAAAACAAGCTAATAAAAAATACACACATTTAATTAATAAAATACTAGGGAAGTATGTAATGAATGGAAAACTATGATGGATGAGACAGGAAGAAAAGACACCGCAGAAAACTAGGCAACAGATTACTGCACAGGGAACATTTCACAAAAGCTGAAATGCCCAGCATTAATGACTGCAGAAAAACAGCTTGAAGTGCGAGTCATAAGAAATCCAAAGGGACTGTAAAGGAATTGGTATAATTTATTTTTCAGCCATAACATGCTGAAACAATGAATTATGATCCTGAGTGCTTAAGACTCACTATTCAGCATTTGTAATCCTTTTTTTATCCTTTCACGCAGACTTCTCTAATGATTTTAGGGACTTTGGAAAAAAACTAAATTCAATCTTACACAACCTTCTGAAATTAGTATTCTATAAATTCACCCCCATTCACCTATATAACCATATGAATAAAAGATAGTTTGGGTTTCCTGGATTATTAGGTCCGTGCATAAAGAACAAATACGTTGCTAGTAACAAAAAAAAATGATTGAGTGACTAAAGAAAGGAAAGGGAAAAAAAAAAGAGAGACACATATGTATCCCACTGAGGAGGAGGATACAGGATATAATGAAAGGAAAACCAGGAGGGAGTCGGAGTACGGATTAACATGAGATCAGAGCAGCTGACTGAAGTTAAACTTCCTCACATCACTTGTATGACAAAGCACTCATCTGAGTGAAAGATAGAAAGGTAGTTCTTGGATCCACTTTCTTTATATGGCCTTTGAATAAATGTATAAAAAAAATTCATTCAGAGGTTCACACCTCTTAAAGAAACAATCACTGTAAATATTTCTGCTACTTAACCTCACACTGGTTAGATTTGCGCCTTTACCCACGAGATACTTGCCATTGCCAGCTCAAAGCCAATTAAAATATATAAGGCACGTTCAGACACCTCTCTCTATAAATGCAGAAGAAACCCACAAAACCCTACATAGAAGCACCTCAGAACTACTACCCTTATATATAAGATCCTTAAATAAAGTTACAGGGAGCTAAGAGTACCAGGGAGCAGGATGAATCCAAACCTAGAGGAATGACAGAAAGCTACTTTCCATATTACAAGTGCTAAGAATGGACTGTACTTACTCTCAATTACTGCTCTCAAAAGGGACAACTTCTTACAGCTATGAATTCTTTTAGAATCTGAATGCTAGAAGCTTTAAATAATACATCTACATCTTAAATAGTGACTGAGGCCATTTTTAGAAATTGTAACTGCTTGTATTAAGCAAACTTGATATCAAACATGACCAAGGTAATTTTAAAATAAATAGTTATTTATCCAAAACTAAATAAGCCTCCCTAGAATTCTCATGTCCCATGCTTTTTCAAATAGTGCCAAAAATCTAATACATGACAGAAAAACAATTGGAAACTGTCTTACAACAGCAACAGTCAAAACAATAAATCTTCAGTGTTACATTCTCTACAAGATAAGGACAGGCTGCATTACAGCTTTGAGATTAGGAGATGTAGAAAGTCCTAATTATGCTTGTCTAACATTGCCATCTGTGGGGAGAGGGGGGAAAAAAAGAAAAAAAAAAAATTAACTGATTAGGAGCTACATTTGTGGATATAAAATATTTCAAGCTAGAAATGTAGTAAAGATAATAATATAACTGTCCTGATAAGAAAAGTTAATTCTATTCAGTACAGAACACTGCCTTTACTTAAATTCCATGAGAATTAGAAAGAATTATTCCCACTGACAAAAGAACTCTCAACTTTGGATTTAAACAATGTAACAGAATAACTAAAAAGTACATAAAAAATGAAAAGGACTAGAAAGTTCATGAAACTTTCTTTAGTTTGCAATAAAATGATAAATTTTCCAGGAAAAACACATCAGACTCAATGTAATATAGACTTAGTTTCCACAAACAAAAACTAAAAACTGTTCCAACATTTTCACTTAGAAAGATCTTTTTAAGTTGGACCAGGCTGAGAACAAGGGCTCATACCCAGAGTCTGCAATAACCAGAAAAATTTCCTTGGGCTAACAAAGGGCTGCCATGCTCACCACAGAGGAAATTAAAGTCAGAGGTACACATTATACCAGGCAAACTCGAAGCTGAACTACCAGTCAGAGGTGACAGAAGGGGAGTAATGCCTGCACAGAATACAATGAGGTTCTCTCCATAACAGAGTGGAACTTGCTTAACACCAAGTCATATAAAGAATGTTCACGGGAGAGTGGGGTGGGAGAATGAAGCCAGGGAAAAACTTACTGCTGAAAGCAACAGAAGTATAGTTAATGCTGCAAGCTGAGCTCATATCCCAGCAGAAACAATCAACAAACAAACAGAAAGATCAGTGGCAAAGTGGGGTTTGGCTGGGACTATTATTTGAATCGAATGATGTGAAATAAGTGAGGCCTAGAGAAAGTTATCAAATGCTCCTGGACTGAAATGTAACTTAGACCAAAAATCTAACAGCCTGTTTTCCCCACAATAATTAAAAATATTAAAAAAATATTAACATTTTGGCAATGCCTGGTCCTCTACATTTATTAAGGCAAAGTCACTACGGACACTTCAAGAGGGCAAAGCAGCCTTAACCTGTGGGGACAATCAAGCAAACAGACACCAAAAAAACCCCTAATGCTCTCCACAGAATCCTTACCATTGTACTCATTGAATATAACCTTGGTGTCTCTGCATGACACCATATCCAAGGTGAGAAAGGAGCGGCATTTCTGGAGATGAAACAACCCAGATACATGTCAGAATAGAATGGTGTGAGGGTTAATCTTACTGGATGCTCTTAAGGCATGGGCTGCACTGAGCCTGAAGGAGATGCAAAAGCCTTTAACGCTGTTCAATGGAGCACAGGCAGCAAGAAAAAGATCTGAGCAGGTGGGAGCTGTTTATGAAGACACACTCCATCTACCATTTTCATCTCCTCTCAGAAAAGGTTGAAAAGATGGTGCTATGCACTTGCTTAGCAAAGCCTATCTCTGGCCAAGAGAACAATGATTCACTTTGTAATGTACCATCATTAAGTAAATATTAATTCTGGTATATTTAAGTATACCTGTTGCCTACAAATCAACATTCACACACACAAGATTTGTTATTTACACAGCTTAAAATATAAAGTTCATATGAAATATTTTTGTCATAAACATTTTTGCTCATGAGTCACAGATGTGGTTAATGAAAACATGACACAAGAGTCCTATTCCTAGCAAGTAATGAGAAAAAAAAAAAACGACACAAAACATTTTTATAAACTTAATGGAAGATGATTATATTAAAAAAAAATGTTTTCGAAAATTATCATGGCCTATACCTACAAGTTTATTAATTTACCTCTATATTTTCTGGCACTGCTAACAAGACAGCGGCAGCCAGAGATCCCGCAGAAGCTCCCGCAAAAGCTTTCACATCTCTCAGTAACTTCTTACCATGCCTGTGAAAAGCAGCTGCTGCCCCCAAGTGGTAAATGCCCAGAAAGCCACAAGCTGCAAAGGACAGGTTGATGTGTTTCATCTGGGCTGCGGAAACAAAGTGTCACAGTCAGAAAAATTTTGTCTTGCAATATACATTTCTTCTTTTGGCATAACATACTCTAACTATATATATATATAAAAAAAAGCAAGTTATTTGAGAACAGTAAAAGCTTTTGATAACTAAATACATCAAACAATCAGCAGTTAGTTTAGTATCTCCAAAACTGAAAACAACGCTAAAATAATCCTTAGTAAATTCCCTTTCAAAATCAATCAAAAATATATACCTTTATATACAATGTAACTACAAATTTCCATCTGATTAGTCAAAGAGTAGCTACACAAACGTGATTAAAGAATACCTTTGAAGAACAAACATTGTTAGCCACCTTTATTAAAATAAAATTAATTACAAAACTGCTGGGTACTGTCTCATGTAGTGACATGACTAGGAAAATGGATTCAAACTGAGAGGAAATTAAGATTGGATATTAGGAAAAAATTCTTTACTGTGAGGGCGGTGAGACACTGGAACAGGCTGCCCAAAGAACCTGTGGATGTCCCATCCCTGGCAGCTTCCAAGGCCGGGTTGGATGGAGCTCTGAGCAACCTGGTCTAGTGGGAGGTGTCTCTGCCCATGCAGGGGGGCTGGAAGAAGATGATCTTTAAGGTGACTCGCAGCCCAGCCTATGATTCTATGATCATACTCCCCTCACACAAGCAGAGCCTTGAATCCCTTTTAATTCTCTAAGAGAGGAATTTTTTGTGTCATCTTTGAAACTCATTTACTTACTAGAATTATTATTAGACAAACTTTTCAAGTAATTATTAGTTTAAAAAAGAAAAACACAAAACATATTGTTGCTACTATTAAAATAAGAAGGAATAAAAAACCCCAAAGTAAAATACAAAGCACCAAATGTAGGAAAACACAACACATTCCAAAGGTGTCTAGGGTAGAATTTAAAGCTAACAAAAAAACCCCACAAATGGGAAGCATAAGTTCAGATTATTAGGGATCGTTCATTAAATAAACAAAATAGAATGCTGTACAATTTATTAGCTCTTCTGTTTCTGCAAATAAGTACATTATGAAAGCAAGGCACTCCACAGATTTTAATTTACAGATGTACGAGATAATGTACACATTATCTTAGTATTGAATTAAAAATAACACCCTACTGTACTTGGGTACATCTCAGTATGAACGGGAATAAAAGACAGAAACTGTTATATCAGTCCTGATGAAGAGAGGCAAACATATACAGCACCATATTTTTGTTAAAGACACCTCTTCATCTCTGAAATGGGAAGGACAGGAAAGATGAAGATAAGCAACAGCTTTCAAAACCGCTAGATAAGAAGACATGCTAAACTCAACTGCTTTAGCCACAGCATGATTAAAATCAGACCTAATGATCTAACCAGGTTTGCTATTTTACTGAGAGAGAGAGAGAGCATCTCATAGTGTCAGGGAATATTTGGTGCACCAGTCAGTCTGCTAAAACATGTGGTTTATCAACTCTGCTGGAAACGCTTCCATATCCACTTGTAAGTAGGAATATCTGTAACAAATCTAACACATTTTTACTCATAGAAAGTACTAGAGGTTGGCTCTTGCTGTGACAACAGGAGAGAAAGGCATTTAAAATGAAGCAAGTGCTAAATTGATTTACTATTTTTAAAAAGAAAGGATCTTTTAACTTAAAGAAAAGTCACTGTACTGAATAAAAGGTAAAAAAAGTTTGCTCAAGATGTTACTGGAAAACAACAAACACAACTCACTTTGATTTTTTTTTAAATAGAGTGGAAGAAAATTAAAACAGTCTTTGAAGCATGATGTCACAATGTGCTTCCTTTCAGGATAGTTAAACTCTCGGGAGTCTAAGCAGCTGCTGCAGCTGTCTCTATACATTCTACAAATTAGGAGGAAAGATGTATTTGCATCACAGGCCACTTTGACAAAAAGGTGAAGCTGGTTAAAGCAACTGCATTCTTACATAGGATGGAAGAATCAACTCCTATTTCTTTCCAAAACAGATCTCAAGATCAAGACACTACTGATATGAAGCACTATATGAAATAAAGATTATGTTTACATAGCTGATTGGTCAAAAAATATGCAAAGTACGAGTTCACAAAAATACAAAGAATTACATCTCGGGAACCTACGAAATGTAACTAAAAAACGTGAGTGTATGATAAAAAGGTTATGTAAATAAAAATAAGTATATGGATGCTTATGGACATGTATATACACAGCTAAACCTCCTACAAGGCTCATACTCCAAAAAGTATCTCTCTGCTGGAAAATAATTAAATGTTCACAAATAAAAAAAAAAATGAGAACTACAAAGAGTATCTAAAGCATGGTCACAGTAAAAAACTTAAGATTAAAAGTTTTTTTCAAAAAGAAAAACTCCCTACAAATGTGGAAGAAAAAAATCACACTTCATCGTATAAAGAAGTGGCTGGTACATTTTCTCTTAAGCAAGAATAGAAAAGGAGGTTATGTGAACTGAGGAAACTATTTGAATTTCAGATCAAAAACTACTGATCATATCTGACTGAAGTCAGATATCCATGCCTCCTCTTACACGCCTTCATGAGGAAATTGTAGTTTCTTATATGAGCTTCAGTGCTATCTAATTATCAGCTACTGGGAGTAACCACTATTCTCTTTGAGTGTCTGGATACGTGGCATTCATTCTTTCATGTGAGTTAATTTCTTAACACTTAGATCCCACACTTCGCTGCCTCCTTCATTTCCCTACCCAAGAGACAGAATGAGAGATTATTGTATGAGTATTCACACCAGTTACTTGACCGACAAAAGGATTCAGTGAGAGATGAACACACAAGAAGAAAGAACAGCGCTGAGATTTCAAACCAAGGAATACTGCTCAAGAATGCTGCCAGTCTCATACTCTGTGAAGAGTAGACTAATTTGAAATCCAAAAAGGTTAAATTAATACAATGTAAAAATGAGGAAATTTTTTTAGTTTTAGTGAACAGCAGTACTTGACCCACTGGATTTGTATGGCATGCAATACAACACTGTTTTATAGATGCCTCAAGAGAACCTTAAATTAAGAGCAGCAACAGCACGGCTGTGTTATCCAGACACTACATTTCTACTAAATAGGATCAATTCCCAGGTACACATTACGTATTTGTCATATACACAAAAAATGTTTAAATTCCTCAGTACAAAGGTTAATTGGCAGATGGCATTCATGCTCAAATGACAGATCCAGTGGTTACATCTAGCTGCATGACTGAGAAATGGGGCATGCACATTCATCGATCAACCCTCTAAATGGGTAAATAATGAGAAGGAAAAATCACTGAATCACAGAATTATCCAAGTGACCTCTTGGCCAACCTTCTTACGCTCAAAACAGGGTCAGCTATCTGATCAAATTTGGTTGCTCAGGGCTTTATCCAGTTGTTAACTTGAAAATCTTGTAATATTTAGCTCGTAAGTGATAGCCAGCATTTGTCTGTTGCTGGGTGAAACAATCAGGTCTTCTTTCATTTATTTCTTCTTTCAGAATATTAAAATCAGTAGACTATTGCAAATACTCAGCATTACAGAGAAGAAACAGAACATTAACATCTTCAATCAGTACTATGCATCCACGTGCAGGAAAGTGGGTGGAACTGAGGCCTCTTCAACAAATCTGTAAAAAAGCACTTAACCGACAAAGGTGAAACAGAAAAATAAGAATCATGGCTCTATAAGGAAGTACCTGCTTCACAGATGCAATTAAGCAATGTTGTTTCACCTTGCAAAGAAATCTCCAAATAAGAGGAAAAGATAAGAAAGCATTTGTTAGATGAATGTCCTGTAAAATCAGAAAGGCAAGTAATAGGAAACCTAGACACTTTTAAAAGAATATAGATTTTCCAATTTCTTTGGATTCTTGCAAATAAGTCATGGCATCACTTGATTTGCAAGTTATAATGGTATATTTCAGAGAAGGTATGATTCAAAAATGTCTCTTGCTTTGATGATCTGGTAGATCACAGCCCTTTTGATCAAAAAATAATTGTATGATTATAAATCTCCAAAGATGAAACAGAGAGAAATTTAATTAAGTTTACATTACAACTATTCCCTGACTATTTCTTATAGAGTCACAGAAATAGGGCACAGTCACATTTGGACACAAACCACTTCTTTCAGCTGCCTGAGCAGAGATCAGAAATCTTGCTATCTTAGAAATAGCATGAAACAGCTGCTTCACAAGACTTCAAACAAATATTCTTAGAGAGTTTAACATAAATTGTGACTATTAAGGATATTAATACCTATTAACACAAAGATGCCATTTTGGCATGTCTTAAGAAAACGTTTCAATGAACCTTAAAAGATGCACAAGTACATTTCAGCAGGAGAGTACACATATTGTAGAGGTAAGATATAAACAGGACAGAGCTAACACTTCTGCCACTGCTTTTCAAAAAATGTTGTCATCTTACATGATTGGCAAAATTCAAAATAGAAAGCTTTCAACTGGCTAAGGGGATAGAAATGCTTCTGTTGTCTACAACAGAAAAAAGAGAAGTGTAAGAAAAGATATGTACAAGAACACTGCGGCTGTTCCGTTTCATTATTTCGCAGATAATGCAGGAGCATCCAGGAATAAACATAAATCTAAGAGTTCTCTTTAAAAGATTACCACATCTTCAGGAAAAAAACAACCCACTGGTGATTAAAAATCTGCTGGGGGGTGGGGGCATTTCTGTTTACTCAGCAGTATCTCATCCATTTTGTAATGCAGACCTTCGAAGAATGTATGTATGGAGACAAGGCTGTGGAGAAGAATTATGATACAGGAGCACACAGCTTTCTCAGGACAGGTACTGTCTTCCTGATTGTCATGCACAAGAAATAGCACAACAGTTTCTCACAGGGCTGTTTCCTGAGCAATGTAATTACATAAACATTGTACCACCCCAGTGTCTTAACCTGCCATAACTACCTCCCTGTCATCCCACTTGTACACAAAAGCTGAAAATGCCCAAAGCAACTGAGTACAAACACCTTTACAAACAAAATCTAAATATACATAGAATGCAAATGACCAAGCACCCTGAAGCACAGGAGCTAAAATTTATGATACATAACAACACACCTGAGGATTAGTTATTAGCAAGGAATGACAAAACAAGCAAAGTCACAGAAAGAACTGCTTAGCTCGGCAGCACTGCTAAGATAAAGGTCATAAGAGTAACTACTAATCTACCCAAATCAAAAATCACCCTGACACTGAAATGTTTGTTTTTTCACATTTCTAACAGGAAAAAAAAGTGCGCTAGCATAAATATTCACAGCCTTCAGTGAATATAAGAATTTGACTAAGTTGAAGGAAAAAAAATAAGTACATAATCTAACCGGCCATTAAGAACCTTAAGAAAATCACATGAGTTTTTGCAAACTATAACGACTGCATATAATCTCCTTAAAACTAAAAAAAGAAACACTTCACATGATAACAAAACTTTCAAATTAAGATTCTAGACCTTGATCCTTAAGACAAGATGTCAACAGAGGGCAGGGAAGGCTGACTTCTCCAGAAGAGGGCAAAAGGTTCAATACCTTCTAATGAATGTCGTCTTCCATCACATACTCCACTGGGACTTTTTCCAACAGCTATTTTGGTTCCCTCTGCACTAGTAGCCATTTTTCTATCAACTACTGATTGTTCATCATTTACCTTGGAAACCTACAATCAGAGAGTCAGACACATTATTATTATAAAGAAAAACAACAGCAAATATGACATTATTTAACAATAAGTTAAGTCATAAGTTACCTAGACGAATTTCTCAATTGCTCAGCCCCCACAAAACTAGTTCAAACCTCAGTGTACCACAACTTACACATGCAGCAATTTATATTTTAAAGATGAATTTAATTAGATATTTAAAACCACTGCCATTTGGATATGCCAGTGTCCAAAATGAGCCTTATTTTGTGTCCCTTACCACTATTTTTATTTATATCTACAGATTTTATTATAATCAAACTCTTACATTTTTATCCTCCCTTACCAATCCATTTCCCCTCCACCCTCTGTTGCACAGCATTGCATCTGTATGTCATTTTCCAGAGAATTCTGGTCCTATTCTTCATGAAACTACTGTCACTCTAACTAATCAGCCTGTCAGTTATCATGCACTACTGTCTGAAGTATAGTTTGAAGAAAATTAACGTTTCTCCCCAACTTAGAACTACCAGACTCAAAAATTCATTCTGAAACACTGGTACTCCAGTACTTACTGCTGCCTGCCCCTTAACCTTTATAAACTGAAGGCATCTTCAATTCATAAATAATCCTGCAAAATCAAAAGCTTAGCTCTGTAGAGTCTGAAATAAATTATTTTATCACTGTATTTATGCACATTATTTATACCTTTCAAGCATCACAAAATACTTACCCGGAATTTACCTCTGTTACGTGGCGCTCTTACAGTGCAATAGTTTGGAATTCCAATCCCGAACTGCTGAGTTTTGGGAAACACGCAACTACACAACTGGCCTTCTTTCAACTGGAGCAACAGCATTTGAGCACTACAAAGCTTTTTGGCAGTCCACATTTTAATAAAAGTAATCTCTGGATCCAGATGATGTGGTAAACAGAAGCTGTTTTATCATTAAGTTACAAAGGAAGCATCAATAGGTGAGTTTGGACACCATAAAAGCACACGGCAGAAACTTTCTTTTACGCATAACCTGTTTAAAAGACATTAAAAAAAAAAAGTAGTTAAAAGGTTCACATCAAGGCTCTGATACTGTAACACGGCCCTCCTCACACCCATCCAACCCTAAAACACAGAGGCATTAACAGCTGATTCAGTCGACAAGGAAACAGTTTTGTCCAGTAGCTCTGCTCTCTCCCTCTCACCAGCCCCCGTCTGGTACCGTGTAGTTAAAGCCAATTGCTCATTTCACAGACAGGAAGAACTAAACTTGTTAATAACAGAGAACCCCAAGCGAACAAACTGTCCCTTAAGATTAACAACGTGAATACACTGCTCCTTTTACCTCAGCTGAAAATTGCGGATGCAGCGATCCAGCAACTTCAAACAACTTGTTCACTAAAACAAAGTGCGGATGTCAAGATCCCAGTTAGAGACACTCCAGCATGCTGGCTCGTACACAGCAAGCCTCGTCATCTTCTCTGGTACTAAGATAGCACAGGGGTTACTCACACACCCAGTGTAAGCCTGGTTTACACCTTGACCATAAAGAAGAATGTATGGAATTGTGCTCGTTCAGACGCAAAGCAGGTTCCTGCCTGACCACCGCTGCAAACAACGCCAGCGTGAGTCTGAGGACTCTGCCGGCGAGGTCTCAGCGGAACACTGCCAACTTCCAACTTAATCCCAACCAAGTGAGTTACAGGTGTTCTGTTTAATCTCGTGCGCCGAGATCAGGCCTATGGTGCAATTGAGTTTTTCCTACCTCCACTTTTGCTCAGCAAACAACCAATACAAACAAGCAAAACAGAGCCGAAACGGCGAGACAAGTTTTTTAAAGCCAGCAAACAGAGAACGTGAAGTGACAACCGCGGGGCGCACAACGCCAAAGTGCAGCCACTGCGCCTTCTGACCTTGGACACTTACAGCAGGCGGGCGATTCCTCCGCGGGACACGGCCCTTCAGAGGTCAGTCACCTCAACCCCGTCCCGACCGTCCCCCGCCTCCCCGCAGGCCTCCCGGGGGCTAAGGCGGCCTACGCCCGGCAGCGGCGGCACGGTGCCCGCCTCGGCCCCGCCGCCTCGGCCCCACCTCCCCGGCAGCGGCGGCACGGTGCCCGCCTCGGCC
>VZTG01007349.1:513336-735184 GCA_013397845.1 Melanocharis versteri | reverse complement strand
CAGTGTTTCCGTTTTACTGAGGTGAGTCCACTCACCCTTCTGACAGGGCTGAGCCAAAGCAAACACGGCACCCAGATTCCAGATGCGGATGGATCCTGCAGCCAGCGGTGGAGGGAGAAGGCATGCTGAGGGAGGGCAAAGATGCCTGTGGTACAGAAGTGTAGGCGTGTCAGCTCTCCCTGGAGTCTGACTGGGGTTCAAACTAAATTTGTGAGAAAACACTATGTTAGATTTCACACAGATTAGTCTCCTTCACCTGCGGCATCCATTATCCTTGCTTTTTTCTAGTATCTGAGAAATGCTGGGATGGATTTGGGAGAGAAGGAGGCACATCCGTATTGGTGGAACGTTGACACCTTCTGTTGTTTACAGGGTCTCTTCAGAGTTTAGCCAGCCTTTTGACTACTAAAGAGCAGTAGTTACAAAACAGAGCCCTGGGACTTTCTTACATCAAGGACACCGTCTTGTGGAGTTCTTGCCTGCTGATTTCATCATCCTGCACTCTTTCCCCTTGTTTACAGGATGAGCTTTTAGAGGAGAATGCCAGATGAGCCCTAGTGGTGAAAAAAAAAAAAATCTTGCCGTAATTATAGCCAGAGTTCTAATTTTTAGTTGTCAGTACTATCATTAAGACCACACTTGCATCTAAATTAATACTTGGTTGACAGCTGTGGCAAGTCACAAACATGTCAGGAGGACCCTTCTTATCTTTTAGATGTGGACTCCAGTACATTAGTTAGCCTCTTGTTCCTTCTGTACTGCGTCTGATCTGTTAATGAATTGGAAAATATGTGATGTAGATGAAGCTTTCTGAGGGAGAATTAAACCTTTAATCCAGGATAGTTACAAGTATAAACACAGCAAGTCATTGCAAAGGACGGCAAATGAGATGGTGTCTCAAATATAGCAGCTGGCACTCAAAGTCTCAGAATTGCTGGGGCTGGAAAGAAACCTCTGGAGATCATCTAGTCCAACCCCCTTGCCAAGGCGGATTCACCTGAAACAAGTGACACGGGAACACATCCAGGTGGATTTTTCAGAGAGAGGGACTCCAGAACCATCCTGGGCAGCCTGTTCCAGTGCTCTGTCACTCTCAAAGTAAAGAAGTTCTTTATCAAGTTGAGGTGGAACTTCTTGTATTTTAGTTGATGTTCATAGAAAAGTCATGTCTCCGTTGGCCTTAAGACTTCTTAAGGCCATTTGGGTGCTGAAGCATGTCCAGAGAAGGGCAACGAAGCTGGTGAAGGATCTGGAGTCCATGTCCTATGAGGAGTGGCTGAAAGAGCTGAGGTTGTTTAGCCTGGAGAAGAGGAGGCTCATAGGGAGACCTTATCACTCTCTACAACTGCCTGAAAGGAGGCTGTAGCCAGGTGAAGGTCGGCCTCTTCTCCCAGACAGCCAGTGACAGGATAAGAGGAAATGGCCTCAAGCTGTGCCAGGGAAGGTTCAGGTTGGACATCAGGAAGAATTTCTTCATGGAAGGTGTTGTTAAGCACTGGAATAGGTGGCCCAGGGAAGTAGTGGAGTCAGTGTCCCTGGGGGTGTTCAAGGAAATTCTAGATGTGGCACTCAGTGCAATGGTCTAGTTGACATGTGCTGGTGTTCAGTCAGAGGTTGGATGCGATGATCTCAGAGGTCTTTTCCAGCCTCATTGATTCTGTAATTCTTTGGCTCCCTATCTCAAGTCAATCCATTCTCTTTCCCATAGCCAGACATGATGGGACCCTCATCCTTCAAGTGTCAAAGCTTATTTCATCTGCTGCATTTAGATAAATTTATCCATATTCAACCTTTTTTTAGCATGGCATACATCTTTCATTCTTTGCTCCTTTAATAGTTGTTCTTTGTAATACTCTGACATTTTCTTAAGAATAGTGCACCAAAGAAAGCTTACATGAGTTGCATAAATGTTTAAATGGCTTTACGACGTGACGTTTGTCAGAACAGGTGTTTTGGAGCACCAATATAGTTAAGGAACAAGGCATTTGAAAGTGTGAAAAATCATTTCCTGAAACAGACTAAGCTACAGGAGCAAAAGGAGCTTTCAGTAACAGCATTTTAACTTAGTTATGTAGTTGGTCAGCACAATTAAGCTGGTTAGTGATGTGACTACTGTACCATGTCTCTGTCAGTAAGACTGAATTCTTACTTCAGAAATCTGAGGCCCACATGGAAAATGAGGAGGCACATAAAGAAAATCATTGAGGATCAAACTAAACTTAAAGGTCTTCTTTTATTACTGACAAAGATGTTGTGTGCATAATTCAGAAGTAGACATGTAAAATTATGTCTCTTCAATAAGCTCTGCATAATAAATTTTATTGGAGAAGATGCAAGATTCTCGTTATGGATAGGGGTCATTAAAGGATTTAATGCAGTTTTTTGCAATGTTCAAATTGGCCTTTATCCAAATGCTGATCTATGGATTGAAATGTTTGAGAAAATGTAATAATTTATGTCATTATATTAAGATTTATGGCAGAAATGTATAGTGGTGCATCACAAGGAAAAGATGAGCTTTTTCATAGGATAAGCATAAGAATAGCGCTGAGCAACTGATACTCAAAGCTATGGGTTTGACTGGTGACCACTGAAAACTAAATGCTTTTTTTATCGCCCTTGTCACCTTCATCTCAGTGCTAAAATAGTGTGGGACTCCCTCTGTCTAGAAGTCTGTGCAAGTGCCTGTGCCTGAGGATACCTGGTCCATTGCTGAAGGTACACAATCATGGCTCAGAATTCTGAGGAGAATACTAAGTTGCTGGGGCAGAAAAAAAAAAAAAGCCATCAGGAAATCTGAAGAGGAGATTCATGTGAGATGAGAAAGCTGAAATTGCAGACAGGGTAAGACAAGGGAAAGCACCGACATGGGCAAGTATAAAATCATCAAGAAAAAGCAGGGTGTCAGAGGGAGGCATGACTGTGGCTGTGCTCCAGGGAGCTGTAGGAGCTGCCCTTTCTCCTTTCTGACTTTTGCCTGCCTGGCTAGCAGAGACTGCTTATGTCTTGTAAAAGGTGGTGAGCACATTAATGCCTAACCTAGTAGTAATCATTTGGGTGTGATAACCAATAAATAATTTTTATACTTCTGAGTATGTCCTGCTCACAGAATCACTTTGTGCTTGGCTAAGGTTTCCAAACAGGGACACAAGGAGGAATGATTACAGGACACAAAAGTTGGCAAATAAAGCATATGTGGGAAGTGTACCCCCAAAAAGTCAGTTCAAAAGAAAATACGTGCTCCCAGATAAAAAAAAAAGATGGTTTTGGAAGGAGACTGGTGACCCTTGATCTGGCCAAGGAGTCAAGCAGAAATTCAAAATGAAAATACTTTCTAAAAAACAAACAAAACTACAAAATAAAACAAAGGTTCAATATTGCCAAGGGATTAATTTGGGGAAAATAATAAATGAAAAACCTCAAGGAATCATTATAAATCTGCAAATATAAAGCAGATTTTTGTCATATGTTGAAAATTGTCTTTAGAAATTTCCTAGTAATCTTATGGCCTATTGAACACAACATGGGAATATTTAATGAAATTTGGAACAATCAGAGCAGGGGTAGTGGGTTTGTGCTTTTGTTCTTTTTTTTTTTTTTTCTCTTTTCTGTTTTTGCTGGATTTTATCACAGCTGAAGCCACATATATAATTGACAGTGAATTTTTTTTTTATTCAGGCAACCTAGAATAGCTCTTGGTTTTTTAATAGCCCCCAAATAAAAGGGGGGCTTGCATCCCAAAGGTATGTATGTTATTTGATATTAAGAGTTATTTTCCATAAACGTTCATATAGTACATAAAAGGCCCAGCATTTTTTTTTTTTCCTTGTTTCTTCTCATATAACCAGACAGTTTGATATTTTCCCTCTCAGTCTTTGACATCTTGGGTGGGATTTGTCAAAGGAATGCAGGCGTGGGATGCAGTCTAGACATGGGTATTTGAGCTAGTCATTCTAAGCTGCTTCAATGGTCAATGAAGAGAAAAAGACACTTTTGGAAAGGAATTCATTTCAACATAGAGTACACTTTTGAAATATGTTAGATGCATCATTCTCTAAAACTGCTTATTTTTCTTTATTGACATTGAGGAAGGTCTGAGAAGACCACCTCAGAGGTAAATGATTGAAGTTTTGCAAAAGGAGCCTCTGTCCTGGCAACGGTGTAGACTCTCTTGGCTGCCAAATGCTGAGTCTGCCATCACTTGAAATTCTGAGGTGAGATGAAATACTGTCTGGAAGCCAGAGAGCAAAACCTGAAACCATCCATTAAATAGAAGATTCAGTCAGAAAATGGACACAATAGAAGGGGAATGGCTCAGTGCTTTTAAATCACTCCATCTGCTCACAATTTGTCTCATTTCATTTCCTAACACATCATTTAAAGGGTCTACTTTTGCATTTCATCTTTTTCCTCTTGTCACAGCCTTTATGGATGCCTGTGTTCTGGTTCACAGCTGCCGTGCCCATAAAGAGGTTGCCCAAAAAATGTGGATGCTCCATCCCTGGAAGTGTTCAAGGCCAGTTTGGATGGGGCCCTGAGCAACCTAGTCTAGTGGAAGCTGCCTAGGACAGGGGGGTTGGAACTAGATGGTCTTTAAGGTCTCTTGCAACCCAAACCATTCTATGATTCTGTGATTTTGTTCCTCTGAAAATTCTTTGGAGATGTTGATTTGTTGTTTCTTCTGTTAAATACAAGCTAGTGGGGTTCAGCAGAGGAACGAGAAGAGGTGTGTTTGTAAATAGTGAGACGACTTAATTAACAGTATTGATGCATAGGCTACCATTTTTTCCAAGTTTAAGTTTGATATGCAAGCAGTTAAGGTTTTGTTTGGTTTTTTATTTCTCTGAAAATCCTTTGGAGATGTTGATTTGTTGTTTCTTCTGTTAAATACAAGCTAGTGGGGTTCAGCAGAGGAACGAGAAGAGGTGTGTTTGTAAATAGTGAGAGGACTTAACAGTGTTGATGTGTAGGCTACCATTTTTTTCCAAGTTTCAGTTTGATATGCAAGCAGGTAAGGTTTTGTTTGGTTGTTGTTTTTTTTTTTTTTGCATCTTTCACAGTCCCTAATACTTCAGCTTTAGGAGATTGATAAGTTACTACATTTTTGCGTGATTCCCTATGAAATGATCCTTTTTTTCCCACAGTCCTGTACTAACTTTGCAAAAATAATTTTTATGTGGTTTGGTAAAGATTTCAAAATCTTTATAGTATTGATAACTTCCCTGTATTGCATAATGTGTTGTATATTCAGTCACCAGGAGTTAGTATTTTTCATGTAGTTTTTTTAATCTTCTTGCCGTCTCTCCTCATTTGAGCTGTTATCTCACCTTTCCATTGTTTTATCTTGCCTTCATATATTTTAGATGTTAAAACTATTGAAAGTATGTACAGTGGCAATGATAATAACTGTGCTTATATCATATCTGTATATAAGTATTTCCCATGCATCCACTAAATTTAGCATGAGACATTTCTAAAAATGGTGTTGTTTCCTAGAACATTTGTCTTTTGGTGACTCATTAAGCAAATCATCGCACAGTTTATTTTTTGTAATATGCCTTCTATCAATTTATTAGTCATTGTTAAGCTTTTGTCCACATAGGAACAGTAAAGAAAATTAATCTAAATAAACTAATGGTGTGACTATAGAGTGAATTAGTTAGGCCCCATTAATTCTTTGTAGCTACTGATTCAGAATCAAAAAGGTCATAGCTGAGTTTGTAGACATAAAAAATGTTTGGATATTAAAACAGAGCTCTCAAGACATACTAAAGCATTTTCATCTTTGTTTTCTATTTCTATGCATAAAAAGGTAAAAAGAATAGATAAGACTTTGATTCCTATGCTTAGATGGGAATTTGATCTTTGAAAAAATACAAAAAAAAGAAGTAATTGAGGTAAAGGACACCGTCCTGAGTAAGGACATAAATGATTGTTTCCGCTTTTTGAGGGGAGATTTTTAATCTTCCTGTGACCTATTATCCCTCCTCCATGTAGGGGAAGCTCCCCTTCAGCTTTGTATTTCCATTTGGCAGTATGTGATGAGTCCACACAGCCTCAGAGGGCTCACAAATAGTATTTAACAGCTGGTAGGACTTGTCCACTCTTTCACCACATAACACACCTCAAGAGCACACAATCTCTCTGCTATCTGCAGATGCTGTTAATTACACTGTCATTGACATTCAACTGAAATGTCTTCTGTCTGAGACAGCACGAGACTGTGAGAAGAAAGGTATTTGTCGATTTACAATGACAAAATATTCTTTTTTATCTAAAAATAACCTGTTCACAGGAAATTGTGGCAAGTTCAGTGTAAGACGAGCAGGGCAATAGAAAAGGGCTTTGAGCAACTGAGTAAGAATTTCTGTGCACAGGAGGCAAGAGAAGAAAAAAATTTTCTGATTACCGATTCATATTTTGATCTGTTTTGGAATGTATGGTGTTGGGTGATTTTTTTAAAATATCAGATTTGTCTGTTCTGAGTTCTGCTGTGGCTCCGCTGGTGCTTCAGCTCTACATTTCACTTCATATTTTAAGATTTTATATTTTAACTTTAATAGCTAATATGATCTCCATCACTGTAAAATGTGTAAAGGAAATTATTGTATTGATAATTGACAGTGTCATTAAAAGCTATAGAAGAACATTTGCACAAGAGAAAAACTTGTTAAATGAAGCTTTTTTTATATTACTCTAGTACATAAAGGTCAGATTTGATTTGTACTCTATGATAGAGTGAAGCCATAAATATCATGAGTTTGCATGACCTTTCCTTTCTTAGGAATCTACTACCAGTCTCATAGAATGATTGCACATTTATAGAAATTATCTGGTTAAATTACTTGAAGTTCTAGTAATAGACACATGTGCATAAATACAATATAGTCATACAAAAAATAGTTTAAAAAGGGGGCAAAGTAGATGTGACATTTCAGTCTTTCAAAGCAATCTGCCTGAAGTTCATATGCTGAATGATTTGTGTATGTCCTCCACTTCCCAACCATGACTCCAAGATAATAGCCAACAACAGACTCGAAGAAATTTAGTGAGGTACTGAAGCCAGACAGAAAAAAAAAACAAAAAAGTGAAATATCAACAGTTTATTACTGTTTGCTTTAAACTACCTGATTTCTCAAAAAGTGGAAAATAGAATCTGCCACTCTAAAATGTCTTTGCTAATCAAGACTGCTGTAGTAATATTTTCTGACAGATTTCACTGAATTTTCCTGAGATGTAAAGGTGAACTAAGTGATTATTTTGATAATTCTGTCTACCAGGGGATCAGGATTTATAGGCAGGGATTTTGAGAAAATATTATCCAGTTTTCTGCCTGACTTAGTGTATCCTGAAACAAGTGGAAAGCTTCGTGCTGAGGAATATAGAGATGCTGAAGGTACAACAGTTTAAATCAGAATTGTATGAAAAAGATAAAAGAACATTCTGCTTCTATGAATTAATTTGTGTTGTTTTGATGTAGTTTTATAAATATTTCTAGGATGTGAGTGTTAGATATAAAAATTCTTGCTTAGTCATATTATTTTTCATCTCCCTTATGTGAGTTTGATATGTGAATTCAATTCAGTAGACATTTAAATAGCTTGGCTCCAACAGAAACTGTGGAAATATACCTATCCTGAAATAGCTAAGTGATGAAAAGCTCATCTGAGTTGAAATCTGTTCCAGATGGGGCAGAGCTGGGTTTAGAGTTAAGACCATTATCTAAATATGAAGTCACTTGGTGGGAGGCCACTCTATACTACCAGAAATGCCATCCTGAGAATTTTTTCTGAGGAACTCTTCATCTGAATGTTTTTTCTCCTGTAGGTAAAAAAGAGTTGTTTGAGAAATTCTGATGTCTTTGCACGTCAATGCTGTCTGACTATAATTTCTTGCTGTGTATCCTCAGGAGCCTTTGCACCAGCTTCATAGATAATGCATAAGGAATATCACAGAGTTTTCCACTGTAGTGCGGGGAAAGGGTCAAGACTTCCTGAATCCAGGCTACATGTGGCAACAAGCAGCAGGAGCTGCCATCGAATGACAAGTCTCTGACTCTGCTTGTTTGGAATCCTAAGCAGGAGCAATGAGGTCTGCCCGTGAGCTAGGACTTTTCACTTCTCAGCCCAGACCCTTCTCATACCAGGGCAGGGCTTGTCACTTCTGTAAAGCCTTTGGGAGACCAGAAAACTTCAGGAACTATGGAATCATTTCAGAGTGCAGGAATTGTTACCAGTGAAATCAAACTAAAAATATTTCTTTCCTTAAAGGCACAATTTAAAATATCATAGTACTTTCAGTACAATTTACTCTTTTATAACAGCTTTTAAATGCTATAGATAGCTCCTGATGACTCTTGGCGTCAATGTGTTCTAAGTGCATGATTTCTGAATATAGCTTAATATTGGGATATTTTGCTCTGAGTAACTGGCAGTCATCCTTTTTAATATGTTTTCACATTTGATTGTAATCCAATTTCCAAATTTTTGCCTGTAGTGTTGTAACCTAGATGAGACCATCACAGACAAGAGGTAGTGATACCTCTCTGTTTAAATCAGTGCATACCCTGACTAATGTTTTGATAGGAGTTAGACCATCTGAAAGGAATAGCATTTTCCAGTTGGTGTTTGTTTACAGTTTCATAGTTGTCTTCATCTGTATGTCTGACACACTTCGTGGATTGAGTAGCTTTGATTATGACAGTCCCATGTTCAGATTATATGTGTGCAACTGGAAGTTTCTTAAGCACAAGTTGTCAGATAGTGAAATGCTGTAAATTCATCATGTGGCCATACAGGCTTTGCCCTACAAAAAGGTTAAGGTTTTTCAGCAAAAATCTGTGCAATTCTTGCAAGTGTCTGGGGCAAAAATCTTCTTTTTTCCATTACCTTTTTTACTAAAAGTAGTCTTAGTACATTTCTCTTTGAGCCTTTTTGCTACAAAAGGATTTTGCTTATCATCCTTTAGAGTCTGATTTATTGTGTTTTAAATTAAGATTAACAGATTGTATTTTGACAGTTTCAGGATATTTATGCTTTCCAGTCTGGTGAATCCAGGAGGAAATCATTCTTATCTTGTAATTTTGAGTAGTACAAAATGAAGAAATTTGCATATTTTTTACTCAATCCTGAGTTACAAAAATCCTCTATCATTTTATTCTGCTTCTGAAATGGCTCAAACTGTGTGGTAATGTTCCTGGGATAAATTTGATTGCAGGTTTGCACATCTCCATTGCATTTTCCTTTCTGTACAATTAATCTCTGCCTGCCTAATTTCTGATGTGTAGAATGGAAAAACGTTTACGAGACTATAAATTTTAAAGACAAAAGAGAACCAAACTTTGAAGAAAAACAGAACTGAGATTAAGTTGTAACATTTAATAAGTATCTGTCTAAAATAATTCTTCCTTAATAAGGAGGTCAGTTAAGAGCAGAAATAACTGCAGTTATTTAATTTTTGATGTCAGAAATTGATCTGGGTATGATACAGTGTAAGATTGCAGTAGAAGGAAGGAAAGCTGGTTTACTTGAACATATGACCTCAGGAGTACATCACCGGGTGTTCTGAAAGGGTATAACCATGTATAACCTTTACCAAAGTTTCAGTTTTCTCCGCCTGTTTTGAATAAAAAAGGTGTATAATTATAAATTAAGCCAAGGAAAAGCTAACATAGAGCTAGATTTCTAATTGCTAAGAAATTAAAAAACTCCAAAAGGCCAATGCTCTTTTATCATACTAGAGCCAGAGTTGTTCTTATGCCAGTTATCTTGTAGCTGCTCAGTCTCGATATTCTGTATTTATAAAGCTGGAGTGAAACATTTACTTCAGTGTTTGATTAAATTTTAGCATTTTCAGTCAGAAAGAATGGATAGATGCCTTTAGTCTATTTCCACTCCAGTGTGCTGCATTTTTTGCTGTTTTTTTGAGAAACGTAGTTAAGCATCTTTCCTCTTTCAGCTGATGAAATGAAACAGCTCTTGAGCTGTTTGTAAGCAACAAATCGACATATATGACTTACCAGAATGAAACTTTTTCAACTGTGCCCTGTCTGTTGTCAGTATGTTGTAATTACTTCACAGAGCTTCTATTTAACATACTTGGAGAGTTTAACACCGTAGGAAACATGACACTTAACTAATACAATCAAATATTACCTGACGACAGCTGTGCAATCTCCTTGCTTTCTCTTTTTATGACATGCTTCCTTAGTCAAGCTCCTAGTCTGTGAACGATTTCCACAAATCCTTCAAATTACCTAGTTTTAACAGTGCACTTGGGAAAGACCAGCAGTCGCTCTAAGCATACCACCACCAGGCCTGCACCTGGGTGTCAGAGATTCATGTTGTCTCCTCAGTCTTTGCGGCCGTCTGCTCCATGCTCCCTGCTGAAACCTGTCAAAGAGAGATGCGCATCCATTATTTGTCAAAGCATCTTCTGCAGGATGATGGTAATCACATTGTCAGTGGGTTTTTCTTTTCCCTTTATCTCCTGTTTTCTGAATTATGAGTTGGTTTTGTTGTTTGGGTGGTTTTTTGGGGTTTTTGGTTTTTTTTTCTGGGATTCAAACAATATTTTGCAATTAGCAAAGGTTTTGGAAATCATGAGTTTGTCAGATGGGATGCTTCCTCAAAGGGCTAAAGAAAATGCTATGGAGAAACAGAGGATCTGTTACACCTGCAGGGGGCATTGCAATACAAAGAAAGGAGCAATGAAAGCTTCCAACCAACTTGGCCGATAACATTTTATCACATTCAGCTGTCAGGTTTGGACATTTTTATCTTCTCTTTCAGAAAGTGTCAAGTTCTTTTGAAGATATTAATGAACTTTTTTCCTAATAGTTTTGAAAGAAGTTCTAAATTACATTTGGAAGGTTATTTCTTCACCATTTATGCACTTATTGATACTGATGAAGAACATTGGGATAATGGTATTAAAATGGGACATAAAATGCCAGTAATTTTTTCTGTAGTATAGAAAAAGACTTTGCAAATGATGCATTGATAAACTTTAAACTTCTTCACTAGTTTAATGAGTCTAATTAGTCTGTAAACATTATTAATCTTTCTCTATATTTTTTTTTCTGCATGTAATTTTATTTATTAAAGGAAATGAGGCATCGTATCTGGCCAGCCATTCTAATATAAAATCTTATCTATTGTGTGCACATATATGAGAGTGATGTTGGATAGCTTGTCATTCCGCATAGAATTCATTAATTATATCTTTCATAAAGTCTTGTCTGTAGTAGATTTTTACAGTTTTATAATCTATGCTGAGTGCAAAAAAGCTGATATGTAACTTCTGCTTCACAAGTGATAGATGGACGCTTATAGACATAAACATTGGGATTTATGGAATCACTGCTAAGATAAAATGTGTTCATATATTTCTGTATACAGCAGAATATGATTTCAATCCTTTGTCAACAATACCTCAGCCTTTCTCTTCTTCTCAATTATGGAAAATCTTTCTCCTTATAAACAGGCAAAAAAAGGAAGGTGACCAGGCTTGAGAGCTGCTATTGGGAGGAAAAAAATGATTAGGTGGAGTTACTAACCACTCATAAGGAAAAGACTAGCCAAAGTCTCAAGTAGAGTACAATGGCTGTTTTTGTAAATGCATGATTGACAGTAGTTCTATGCAATTTCTGCTTATTTTACTCCCTTTCACTACTTAAGTGACATTTTTTGTGTTTCTTCCCTTCTCCCACTAGCAGTCATGTTGTAGTGAATTACAAGGTTTAGTTGCAATGTGAATTATGATAGCAAGCTGTTATTTTTTCAAAATGGAGTCAGCCATCTTTGCAAATTTCTTTGGATTCCATTATACCCAGGGAAAATGGATGACCATTTTTTTGGTAAAGCATTCATAGATTAGAGGCTTAGCTGAGAAGACATCATTTTATTTCCAGGATTTATCAGCAAGGTGCTTATGAAAGCTACTGATCTGTTGACTGCTTCTTCGTAGTCTTAAAGTGAAGATTTGACACCATGTGCCTGATGTTCTGCATTTTCTGATCGATTCCCTGCATTGCAATAAGCATTGTGTTCTTGCAGCAGATCCTTGTCTCTAGCTTTGTCAAAATTGAGTTCAAGGCCATTAGCATTCACTTACTATATTTTTGCCTGCATTAGTTTTCAGTACTTTTGTTGCACTTTCTGTCACGTTGTAAAAAAGGAAACAGTGATCTGGTTTCTACCATTTTCTTCTCTCTTTGACATTATTCTAGGAAAGAGAGAAACCAGCATTGGAGCTGAATTACTCTTAGGCATGGCAAACCACTCTAGTTTCATATAATCACCTCAAAAAGGAAAATATTTTATCCACACTAATAAGGTGACATTATTTATTTCAGATGTGCATTTAATTTATATAAATTTCTTAACTGACATAACTTCCACATTTTTTAAGCTAGTTGTGGAATTTTCTTACAGATTTCCTCACCAGTTTGTTCAGGGAAGGCTATATTCTGTGTAAGTACATTACTTAGTCATATGTATTACATTAATAGAACTCTAGAATGAAAGCAGATGTATTTTTTTTTTATTATTCTTGACAGAGCAACTGGTAATTCTCATAGTTGTAATTCTCATAGTTGTAAATGCTATGATGATCAAAAATAGGTTTCTATGATTATTTTTGAGGTATCGGTTCCAAAATGAGAAAAATGAGGAAGGATCTCAATAGCATTCACCAAATAAAAGCTAATCAAAGAGTGAACAATATGAAACAGCTTAATTCTTAATAAGTTAAAGATCTCCTTGCTTCATCTGGATATCACTTGTTATTGATGGAATAATGCTTATGCTTGGGAGGGCACAGGTACTGCTAAGTTCTTTAAGATGACAGAGAGAAGAGTCATCACCTCTTGACACATATTTGTTATAGTTTCCCTTTTGGTCTAGGAAGTGTTAAAGGTCAGGACTCTGGCATTCAGACTGAATCTCAAGAATTCATAGTGGAAATTTTGACTTAAAATGCATTTTCCACATTTACCACAATTTGAAAACCTTTGCAAAGGTTATGTGGATAAGTAGTTCTTTCTTCATAAGGAAATTACAAGATCAGAAACCATAGAATTTTATAGAATAGAAGACTTCACATAAACATCTGCTTATTTCTGTTTTGTACAATTTTGAAGGGTTTCAGCTACTGTTTTCTCCTTCCATAACAAAAGGCTGACAAAGACAAATCAAAAAGAGGTACAATAAAGGTGAAGACACAAAATTTGTATCTTGTTATCAACAGTGTTTATTTGTAAGTTACATAGGAATTCTTCAATATTCAAATTTTTTTTGCTGGAATAGCATGTATTTCAAAGGTACACAAAGATCAGGAGAGACGATTGGCTTGAGATGGTGAAAAAGTCATTCCTTTATTACTGAATGCAAAAGGAATCCAAAAGCTCATGCTATAAAATCATTATGTCCTTGGTTAGCTATAAAATATTTGATCACTTGATATGGAGCCAGATATGTGCATTCCTTGCCCTACTCACAGGTAGTAAACACACAAAAGCAGCTGTGGATTTAATTTCCTAGCGACAAGTGGTTTGTTACTCCTAGATATTGCTTTAGTGTAAGGTATATGTAGAATAACGATGTCAGAAACTTTGGGAAAAGTTGGCTAAATTCATAAACCTGAGAGTTAACCAGATTAAACTGGTTTAGTTTAAATCACTAAAATTCACCTGTCTTAATACTGCCAGGACTCTGGGACAGATTCTTTAGTACCATCACGCAGAAAGATGTCTTGCATTCAAAAATTTTCTTTTTTCTGTCTCAGATAAGACTGAGCTATGAATCTTATTGCCATTGTGTCAAACAATTATTTAACAATTTCCATATCATTGCTATTGCCAAGGACCCAAGAATTTGCCACAGTGGAGAAAACTGATTTTCTGTAGTGTTTGTTACTGACAGCATTTTGAAATAACTACTCTGTCTTGGTGGTATTCACAACCTGATCAGATCCTCAGTTCTGTGAGTTTTCCACGCAGCGTGGAAAGTAGCTTTCATTCCCAAGGTAGGACTTAGCAACTCCTGCTTCTTTTCTTCATCTTTTGTGAGGATTGTGAGAATTCCCTGGAAAAGGGACTCTTTGTGCCTTCAGCCAGACTCAGCACACTGAGTTTATTACTTCCTTGTTACAATGCATTGCATTAAGTGGTGGTGGAAGCCAAAAGAATATCTCTATTTCCATTTGGTATTATAAAATAGCCTAATAACTTGGCTGAAGAGAAAGAACATAAATAAAAAGAACATTTTAAACCCACAAACTTTCTGCTGAAAGATTTCATGTTGGTTTTGTAACCTGTCAATAGAAGAGGTCTTCAGGATGTGATAAAGTTCAGAGGACTGTACATGTGGCTGAGCACTGGAACAGGCTGTCCAAAGAGGTTGTGGAGTCTCCCTCACTGTAGATGTCCAAGAACTGTCTGGATTCAATTCTGTTCAGTATTCAGGGATGACCCTATTTCAGCAGGGAGGTTGGACGAGATTATCCACTGTGGTCCCTTCCAACCTTACCAATTCAGTGATTCTGTGATTCTGTGACCTGTCATGAGGAGAGGTGAGAATTACCAAAGGCTTGACAGGGTTAGGACATGTCAGATCATGACAAATAGAGAAATTCTTTCTTCATCCTAGTCTCTTTGCCAGGTGTGGAATCAAGGAAATGAATCATTCAAGAGATTCTCAGGCACATAGTTGTTACCACTCTCTTGGTGAAAGATATTATTTTGTAGTTTGGTGCTGATGAGAGAGACAAGTATAGGCATTCCTGGCAAGCCAGCTCCTGGTATCTTAGGCTGCAGCAGAAGGTAGCCCCAGACTGCACAGCTTTGACTGTTCATCTCTAGGCAACTAAGCCCTGCAGTCCATCAAATTCTCTCTCATTCAAGGAGACAATAAATATTCATTTTTTATTATATATATTTTTAGAAAAGCATCTTCATTAATTTCTCTGCTCTTCTTTTCAGTTTTCATTTAATCCATTCCTTAGCGTACATAAAGCAGGATCCTTCCTCCTAGATGGAGTATTCCCTGCTGAAAGTGCCTTGTACCATGGTGCAAAGTAGTGGAAATGCTTCAGAATCACAGGTACAGGTCCAAGCACCTACAAAGTACTTATTGGAAATCTGAGAGGTTGTGTTTGGTGAATCACTTTTCAAGGGGTAGTAGTGATTCCTCCATTCCACCAGGAAAAGAAAGAGTAATTTGTAACCAGAAAGTTAAAGTGTATATTGCAAGGAGATTTCATACTTTGATATAAGACATGTAGTCCTCCCTCTTAAAAGTATAGCTAGATATTTTGTAAGATAAAAAAGAGATTTCTCTTGTTCCTGGAATATGTAGTCCGTTACTGGCCTTAAGAGCCTACTCTAGAAGGAGAACTAAATTATGATCGCATTTCCAGAATACGTCCTTAAAACTTTCAAAGCTGTAACAGCTTTATAGTATTTGTCTTTGATGCTAAGATTTTATGTACTATCAATGGGTGACAATTTTCATAAAGAAAGAGCTGGCTTATGACAAGCATATTTTGAATCATTTTGCCTGTCTATGACTTGATCTTATATTTTAAAACTGCAACTATTGCCTCAGATCATGAGGGACAGACACAGAAGAATACAGTCAGTTTGTGACTATTGAGTAGGAATAGGGTATTCAGAAAAACAGGATGATCAGTATTCACACATGTTGTCACCTTTCCAATCTAACTTTCAGGAAGACTTTCTCTTCAGAAAGGAGTTAAATCTTACTGATTACTAGAGACAAACATTTTGGCAGTCCCACCTCATAAAAAGCATTTAAGCATAAAATTATAGAAATAGCAGAATTAGTTGCATTACTTTTGGTTGAAATGAAGAAAAAAATCCTTGTTTTTGAATCTTACAATTCATGTTATAAAAATATTTTACACACCACAATTTATTTAGAGAAGTGTTAGTTTCTTTGCATTGTCTAACTTTCTGAGAAACTTCTCAGGATAATGGTCTTTAGTAATGTTGAACACATATCATACATACATGAAAGAAGAGAAAGGAACTTCCAGTTAGGATATGACTGGTTAAATTTGGAAGGTGTATAAACTGTAGTGGCATTTCTTCTCTGAGATTATTTTCACAAAATAAAAAGTACCATACAGTTCCAGAGATCTTTAGTTCTTATGATCATTTAGGCCTTTACAGGCTTTGCTATTGAACCACATGAAACAGTAAAAGATTTGAAAGATGTTGAGGACTTAAGACTTCTGTATTCAAGTAACACTGACCTTTCAATTGGCTGCCACATGACAAGAATTTTTTGTCATTTTGAACTTGTAGACATATCCTTGCCACTATTTCAGCTCAACATAAACAATGTTGATAAATAAAAGCTGCATCTGGCAGCTGATATTTAATATGAATGGTGTTGAGAACACCTGCATCCACTTCAAGTCTTTTTCCAAAGTGCTATCTTAGATTCCCAAGGCAATATCATGTGCAGTAACTTTTGTCCTTGAGGAAGAAGGAAGTCTGGCTGCTATCAGAGAACCCCACTGAGTGGGGTGACTGTTCTCTCTCATCCATGTTTAGTTATCTAGAACAGCCCTGAAATAGTCAATTCCTATTGTCATAAGACATACTGCCCCAGTTTCTTTTCCTAACAGGTTTTATGGTTAGGATACAGCCAAGGGAAGCAACCAGGAGCTGAAGGTGGAAACAGCAAGTCTGGGCCCTCCATTGTGAAAGCCCCATCCCACAGTATCCAGTGAGGAAGCAGAGCTGGGAGTAGTATGGTGACCACGACCAGCCCAGAGCAGTGTGTCCATCCAGCAAGGTCATGGTGACAAGGAGGGCTGACTGCATCTCTCTAAATCAAGTTCTTCTCTGAATTTAGCAAATTAGTCTTTAAATCTTGGTAATATATTTAGGTGCTTCAGGTATACTTGCTATATGACCAAATGAAGAAGCAAATTATTATCGGGAGAATAAAAGGTATGTGCGTTATGAAAAAGTTTTGGTTTTGGATGTTTATCTTTTCTTGCAAAGATAACACTTGAGTTATTCAGTGATTTCCTCAGAGTTTTTGCCTCTTTATATTACATGCATTTGCTCTGAAAGATGTTTTATATATATTGTGGAAATTATGTTGTCTGTTTAAGAGAAGGACATTTCCACGATAACCACATATTAGATATCTTATTTTTCAAGAGGTGGCATTTCTAGGCAACGGTGGTTGGTTGAGACTTTGTTGACATCCTGATGTTGCTGAAGAGCTAATCCAGTTGTAATACGTGAACGTGTAATACCTGAGCCCTAGTTAGAGTGAAATTGGTGGGCTCTAAGGGTGGACTTCACTGTGCAGGAACCCCCCAAATTCTCATGCCCTCATGACCTCCAGCCACTCATGCACCGCGGCTGTTCTTGGGAACTTTTCGTAGATTTAGCAGCCGTACTCTTCAGGTTGGTAACTGTTTTTTCTCATGACCCATCGACCTTTGGGTCTTCATGCGTTATGAGTATCCATGGGAACTTGATCTGCTGTTATCCTCACACAACACTTGGCCTAGAAGGTTTCTCTGAGTACTGTTGAGCAGTACAATGTGTTCAGCACTGAAGGTTGACTTACCTTCCAAAATAGAATTATGTGACAATGATAGGATTAATTTTATCACGTCTAATAAATTGATGATATAAAATAAATTTAAAGCAATCCATATCCTAGAAGTCTGGTGTTTTCTTAAGCAACATTAAATATCCCTGTTTTTCTCCCAAGAAAGGAAAAAAATAGCTTTCATTTTGGAAGAAAAAAAAATTATCAGCATATTATCAAAAGATGAAAAGAAGAAAATAATTTGCTACCTTTCCAGTTTTTCAACCATCTTAGTGAATATTATGACATGGGGAATGAGCCATAATACACTTTCAATTAACTTTTGTGGAGAGGTATTACTGTCTTGGGGATGTTTAAGGGTTTTAAAGAAATAATAAAACATTTTTTCCACAAATTCTGAGAGAAATACCATTTCTACTGTCTATAGTGAAGCCATTTTAAGAGTTGCTTTTCATTAAGCATTTATACTTTCTGCAAATTGTTGTAGGTTTTGTTAATCATCTCCATTTCATTGCTTGTTTTCACTCCTGCGGCATTAATTATAGACCAAAATATCCACATAATGAAACTATGGTAAGAGAAAAATTACTTGTTTGGGGTTATTGAGCATGATATGTAGATGTGAGCTTTACTGTTTCTTCACTTCCACGTGTAGAAAAGGTTTTGAATGCTAACAGTGCTGTTTCTTTACCCTTATTGGTAATTGGTTATTGGGGAATATATAAATTTAAGCTGTGGTTTATGACCCATTGGCTGTTGTACTCAATCTAATGCTATTACCAGCGGATATATTTTCACACATTCTCTTGCTTCAGCAGACAATGTTAGATTTATGTTTACAAGACAAAAGTTCTGCGTGTTTGATTAGGCAAGAGAATCAAAGATAAGATTGTATTCTTCACTGCTATATCCTGCAATATTGCAACATCTGTTGCCACTGGCTTATCAGTGTTGGAAAACACGTGTGATTTTGTGAAACCCACTATTCTTCAGAGAGAAAGTCCAAAAATGGAGAACACCTTCTATTTGAGAATACTGATAGTTTTATAGTGTTTTAGTTGCCTTTAGCAAAAAGAACTCAGAAGCTCTGAATCTGAAAAAAAAGTATTGTGTGAAATATTAATTGTAGAAAAAACATCTTGTACATTGTTTTTTTTTTATTTATTTTGAAGGTGTTTTTTCGTTTCCTACCACTGCAGTGTTGTATATGGAATCTTTCATCTAGCTTCTGATCTTGAATGTTCATTGTGTTAAATACAGGCAGTACGTGTCCTTTAAGGTTGTCAGTGTCCACAGAAAAATGAGGTCCAGTCTCTTCAGGAAAATAAAGAGGATGGAAAACACAGATGCTTGAAAATGTTTTTTCTAGATTTTGCTGTCCTGATCTTGAATTCAGTTTCCCTGAGCAACAAAAGTTATTTAGGTGCTAGTGTCTGGGAATCTGGTCCATCATGTATAGTGAAAGTTTTCTACCACTTTTCATTGTAAGATGTGTAAGAAGAGCTGGGAGGATTGGTGTGAGGATGAAGACAAATGCAACGAGAGTCGTACAGCAGAGATCCAAAGCCTAAAGCCAGTGGGCATAAATCCACCAGCTCCAGTGCAATTACAATGAATGACACCAATGCAGATTTTCTATTTTTACTTTTAGGCTGTACAAGGTGAAAGTGGTTGAAAAATTTCAGGTCCTGTGTATTTTTGTGGTTATCTTTTGATTTTCTTCTCTTCTTGGATTTTCTTTAATATTGAACTTATTTTCCTCATATAAATGACAGTTTTTTCAATGTTCAGGATGGTAAAGTGGTCTAAGAAGCTTTAAAAGATGGTTTAAACAAATATGTGATGTCTCTGTCAGCCATCCTAATATATTGCTAATAGGAGGCCATTACATGGCTGAGATGTTCCATTTTAAATACTTGTTTGTATTGTACTCTGATAGACCCAAATCAACATTTTGGTATTCAAGTAATTTTTCTTGTTTGTCATTTAAATACTTTAAAAAAGTTAGGTGTTGTTGCTCTAACTTATTACTGAGGAATAATTCATCTAACGGAGAAAAAATATTCAGTAAAAAATAGGTGAGCTCCTTTAATCTACAATCATACTCTAACTCCTGGTGTGTTGAAAACCGTTTAAGCCAATAAAATACAAGTTTCTTAAGTAACTGTTTCAATTATGTGTTAACAGTCAATGGCTGCCAAGTGGGAAAACTGTGAGAGTGGTCAGACACTGTCTCAGGCCTAATAAAGCTTCAAAGGCTAACCACATTATTGAAGTGATGAGGTGTTTAGACTTTAAAGCCTCACTCACAGCCTTCATCAGTCTCTGCATTAGACTTCTAATGGTCCTTTCTGTAAAAAAGGACTGAGGAAGCCAGGCCTAAAAAAAGATTAGTAAGAGAGAAGTAGGTAAGGGAGAGATCAAAGTATAAGTGGTTTAATCAGAATTATGTGGACTACAGATTAATTTTGATATGAAATATGAGTATTTATACCAAAGAAAAGAAAAAGAAAATTATAGGCACATTTGAAAATAAAGCATTGTTTTGTAAGTTCTAAGGAAATCAATCATTTCATTAATGGTTGCTACTCTGGCAGCTCTTAACATAAAACAAGCTCATCAGAAGCTTTGCCAGATAACCTCTGGCTCTTCTCAGAGATTTTTTAAAAACATGTATAAATTATACTTCATGCGCAACTCTGACAGTCAAACACAAAGAGTACAAATCTATAGCTACTGCTTGCTAAATTGGTAGACTTTTTCACTGACAATTTGGTAAATTATGAGATTGCAGTGAAGGTTATTTTCATGTTGAAGTTGTTCAAAGTTTCTTTTACTTCTCACAGAAGATTTTTCAGAAAAGGAAACTTCAAACAAGAGTTTAAAGAAATCAAGAGACTGTTTCTGTGTTAGACAATTCAGAAATATTATGTTTCTAGTTCTCTTTTTTTCCCTCAGTTATCATTCCACACATAGTTGGTTTTAAAAGTAATTTACTTACTAATCACTACTGTGTTAAAAGGGTGGGGAATCACATACCTGAGATAATTTTAGACTATACCTCCTTCATTATTAATCATGAAAAAGGAAGCAAATAATTCAGGATAGGCTAAAAACTCATCAGATTCAATTCGGCTTCACTCAGTGTTTCAACCATTTTGATTGTTGAAAGAACAGAGTGAAATAGGTAATACTATAGAATTCTAATATTATATACTGGTCTGCAGGATCAGTTCACATCTGAGGTGTAATTCTGCTTGCCATTTGGTGGGAGTCAATGAAGCTGTTTGCTGTCAGGATTGTTAAGAGACAGACAGCCTGGAATAAAAATAAAACTAGTTACTAGGTCTCTTTGAAAAGTCATATGAGTTGTTTGAATGAGTACCAGGACTAAAAGGTTCTTCTGGGTAGAGGTTCTGGCTCAGAGAATGTGGTGGTGGGTGAAGAAGGGCCTGACCCTGAGAAGTGGTCCTGGCAAAGAGGGACATGGCGTGGGCCAGCATCTGCTTGTAGATTCTGGACTTAGGAAATGGAAGAGGAATAGGTAAGAGACAGAAAAAAGATGCATACTGTAGAATATGCTATAGGCATGCTAATGCAAGAAAACCTGTCTATTCAAAGTTGTTGTCACACATTCTCTTTGACAAATTTCACCCACTTGGCTACTTTCCCAGGTGACCTCAGCAAATTTGCTGTAAATCTGGTTTTACTGTAATATCTGACCACATCCTCCATTTCAATTCTTCACAATGATTGTCTCTTATATTGATTATCTTACAATCAGGTTAGCCACACACATTTCTTGACTGATCTGATAGCAGAAATATACTCACTCACACTCAAGAGAATAAGGTGTTAATATATATAGTATAAAATACAGATCAAGAGCCATAAGCAGCAATAAGTCTATTTGGCACTTCCCTGTTTCCACACTTTTCCCCTCAGAGCTCAAGCCCAAACCAACTCTTAAACTGTACAAACTGTAGTTAGAAATTGTAACTGTGTCTTCACTAGTCTGAAGATGGGTCTGGATGCTGGAACCTGGACTTACTTACAGTGGACCCAGGAACCTTAAAGACTTCAAACACATTGTACTCTGTAACTCTCCAACTTAGAGACACTCCCCCTCCTGCCCCCCAAATGGTCTTCAAACACATTGTACTCTGTAACTCTCCAACTTAGAGACACTCCCCCTCCTGCCCCCCAAATGGTCATCAAACACTTACTATAAATAAAACTTGATATGGTTAAGACATAATACATAGATGTGTTATAGAAAAATGTCTTGCTCTACTTCACTGGTTTCTTGAATGTCACTCTCCTGAAACTTTCTTGTGGCTGCACCAAACCACAAACACCTCCCAGGAATTCTGCACTAAGTATGTTTTCTTTGTAATTTGTGTTAAGTGTCATAGATGCACATTTGTACATATGATGGAAAATATTTAATCCAGCCTTAATAAACTCTTCTGAGCTGTGTTCTGGCTCTGCAAGAAACTTATTAAGTTACAGTTTTCCTCAGCCCAGCAGAAGAATATAGCACAACAAAGGCTGTTTAACATGAGTAGATCACTCAGTCAGGTTTAAAATGTTAAGCATCAATCATTAATCAGCCAGTTTAAGCACGACATATTATTCTTTTCAATGTTAAATGTTGTGGGGAAGTTAACCAAGACTTATTAAATTATTTATTTTTATTTCCTCACTTTAGGTCTTGCACGTGTTATTTCAAAATCCCTTGGGTGTGAGAGGAATTTAAACCTAATTGTGGCTTATTTAGTTTGTTTATAGAGCTAACAATTTTCACTTGTGTATCTTAAGGTTACCTGTGTAAGAAATTACTCTTCTGTGAAATTAAAATTGTAAAAATAACCAAGTTTAAAACAAAAAGCAAAATTATTGCTTGCAGTATATTACAACCTAAATGCTGAGTGAAAACTTTACTCTCTCATGTCATAATTTTTGTGGAAATAAATTACTTTATTTTCCAAAGCCAAATTTTACTGTCGTCCACACAACCTGAAAGCTTTGTATAGGTAACACGCATATAGTAAGTGTCAGGATATTTTTAAGTGGAATTTTTCTCTCAAATCTGGATTCAAGGAGGGACAAGGAAGTAAGCTTACAAGTGTGTAGTTAGACTATGTCATGCAAGAGATGAAGATGCTGGTAAATTTTTTTGACAAATAATACACAATTCCTACTTTTTATTAGCTGTATCTTTATTAATCACTCTCTACAAATACCTGAAAGGAGATTGTAGCCAGGTGGAGGTTGGTCTCTTCTCCCAAGCAGCCAGCAACAGAACAGGAGTACAGAGTCTTAAGCTGCACCAGAGGAGGTTTTGGTTGGACATTAGGAAGTAATTCTTCACAGAGGAGGTGATTAGGCACTGGAATGGGCTGCCCGGGGAGGTGGTGGAGTCACTGTCCCTGGGGATGTTTAAGGAAATTCTGGATGTGGCACTCAGTGCCATGGTCTAGCTGACACATGGTGGTGTTCAGTCATAGGTTGGACTTGATGACCTCAAAGGTCTTTTCCAACCAGATGGATTCTGGGATTCTGTGATTCTGTCTTATAATTTCAAAATGAGCTTGCATGACCCACAGTGTTAAGCTCCACTCCACTCTGCCACCAGGACACGCTGGAAAGAACAGAAGTGAAGGGAACTTTTTTATTTTGGAAGACTTCTGTTAATTCACCCATTGGGGTTAAAAATTAAGAGTTTGTTAAAATGTTACAGCTTTGAACTGGACAGACATCTCTTTTTTTACAGCTTTTCAAATTTCCTTGCTTATTTAAAAGACTTTTTTCTCTTAAGGCAAACAGTAGAGATACCATAATTTCAGCAAGACTGTAAGGGTTTGGGAAGATTCAGTCTGTCACCAACCCACTGAAAAGAAAGTGGGTTTTGAATAAAGGCTTTCTTATGTGTCCTTTTTTATCTTCAGCCAGGAAAGTTTTAACTCACATGACAGTATTAATTTTTTCACCAATGTAGCCTCACATGTGCTAGTCTAACCAGTAAACTAAACAGGCTGAAACCTAGTCTCTGGCAGCAAGGCCAGCTGGCATGTAATGGTCTGTAGCCATAGAATTAAACTTTGTTAGCCTCCAAAAGAGAGTGGTAGCAGCAAAATAATTATTTGGAACGATCCCTTGCAAGTGCTTATCCCTCAACCTGGCACAGAAGTTCTTTGGGGATGTAATATTTGTTTAATTTAAAAGTCTGGCAAGTCTCTTCTATCAATAGATGGTCAAGTCAGAGGAATCAAATCTGAGCTCTTGCTTTAATTCTTTTGCTAGTACAGACATAACTGCAAAGAGAGAACATAATATTTCCTCTAAAGCTGACTTATAAAATAATGAGTTCTACAAAGCAATCATTTCAGTCAGTAAAAAGCAGAGGTTGATGATGGAATTGGGAGGAGGCAAACTGCTGTGTTGGTTTTGGCTGGGGGGAGTTGTGTATATGTGTGTTTCAACACTTATCTCTTTGAATAACAAACTACATTTTTCCCCTGAAACAGTGGGCTGTTAGTATGTATCAGACATTTTTAGCCAAGCACTATGAAAACTTGCAAGTGATACTCATAATTATTTTTATATAGTCCATTGGACCCCATTTTGCAGTGTCTTGGTTCTCTAATAATCTTCCACTCCATTTTGGTAAGCTATCTATTTGAAAAATGTTATAAAAATCAGCACTACAAAACAAAATTAACCTAACAAATTAATTTCTAATCCATGTAAAGGTCTTTTAAATATTTTTCCCCAAAAGAGAGCTGGGAGCTGGGTGGAGTCTAACTTAATTAAATCAACTGCATAATTGTTTGGGACATATAAAATTATTCCCAAAGTATGGATTTCAGAGAAAATGTCACACCTTAAAGAAATACATTATCAGACTACATTTTTATGGGTTGTTTTTTCGGTTTTTTTAATATTTAGAGTATCAGAGTTCTCTGAAAACTGAATCCCTGGCTGAACTGTTTCAACCGCTGAGTGAACTGTTAAAAAGAAGGCTTCTCGCTGGCCTTTATAAGGAGCCATTTTTGTCTAAGAGGTCAGTTTAAATTTCTCAAGTGCTGCTAATGAAGCAGAACTGCTAATGATTACACTTTGGTTTTTCTTTCGACTTCAAGAATGAGAACAGAATACAGATGAGTCAAAATCACAGTGTGTCAGACACAATAAGCCTGCAGTGGTAAGGAAAGTTTATCTTTGCTTTCATAGAGGTGACCCAAATCACTTTAATACTTCTAAATTGCAGAGAAGAGGAGAGGGGAGAATTTCCTGGGTAGCATTTCTCTGAGGAAGATTCACACTTAGACTGACAGGAAGTCCCACCAGCTCTGAGTACCCCTTCCATTCAAAACTTTCCATCCTGATGGAGTGCCCAAGTTTTTCAGGGGCAAATATCTAACAAGAAAGAGATGTTTTCTTATTTTTGCTTTCCGGTGATAGCTTAGGTTTTGGTTTTTAGAGGTGAAACAGCTTCTTTAGTAAAACCATGACCTGAATTCCAGCAATCTCTCTAGAGGAGCTAAATATTAAAATCAAAGTTATTCCACAGTTGGTGCCCATTGGGCTGGATTTGTGTAGGATCCTCATCTGGCTGATTCCTATGTAGTGACAAGCATTCTCAGTCTGGAAGTACCTTTTCCTACATTTTTCTTTGCACAAAGATGACCATCAAGTTTGGTTGCTAAAATAGGTATAAATTATAATCACTGTAAAGATTAGAGTTATTTTTATAGATTTTTTTAATATATATATCTTCAGGGGTATAGTAGTTTTAATACTTTTAATTTCTTTTTTACCAGTCCAATCTTTCATTTGTTGGATATAAATTTAATTTTGTTTCCTTGGTTTGGAAGCCAGCAGAGTACTTTCTTTTTTCAAATATGAAATTATAAGAATTTTTTTTGTTTTCTCTTCTGGGAGAGAGAATTTGTAGATTTATTCTTTTTAATATCCTTTAACAATGTAATAGAAATTTTGTATAGCAGCCGCAACAACAAAAAAGGATGACTACAGCTTTCATGCATTATAATCAACCTGTAAGTTTCTGTGAACTAAAACTAAATATTAATTTTGCCTCTTACATCGAAATATTTACAGACATACAAATCTTAATTAATACATTTTTTCATTTGGAAGAATAAACTTATAAATCTCTGATTGATTTCTTTTTGAAATCCTATCCCAAGTATTTGGCAAGAGCCTGAATGATATCCTGGAATTTAGATTCCTTCAAGTTTTAATGCCTATTTCTGCAACTGTGTGCAAAAGCCTAAGGTGATGGAAACTAATTTTTATGGCCTATGAATTATAAGCATTATAAATCATGATATTTGGTAATGTGTTGCATGGCAATCTATAGTGAATTATTGTGTGTTTGTACTTTACCCCATGTTTTGTTTTCCCTGCCACCCTGTTGCCATTTGCCTCGGGATTTCAGACCTCTTGTCTTACAACTCTGCTGTAAATATTTGATCTCTCATTTGTCTGTTTTCTCCTGCTGAGCCTTTTCCTCTTCTCATAAAAGTCAGCTGGGGAGACAACAGGCCATTGAGCTGTGGCCTGCCACGGGCAGCTAACAAACTCGTGCAGCTTAGCATTGCCCCTTTGCAGGTCACATCCCGACTGAGGATGATGCCGGTGTGGCAGGCTCCAGGCAGAGGGAGATTTCTTCAGCATTACTAAAAAGGACAAGGGTCGTGTTGCAGCCAGCTTGTATTGGGGGAGGACTAGTGAAACGAGGCAGAGGGTGTAGCACGCTGCCTGCCTGGCCTTAAAGGCTCAGTGTAAAATCCACTCGTGACACTAGCTTTCAAAATTTGTTCTCCCCAGATGAAAAATGTACAATACTTCCAGCCTTTTAGGTATATTAAGAATCTTTCATTTCCCCCACGTTCACCTCTGTTGCATTGCAGGATGTTTTGACCTTTAAAGATAAGATTATGAAAACAATAGGCCAATAGCCTAGAGGACTTCTGCAATCCATATGTGTATTTATTCTGCTTTGGTTAGTGAAACAGTTGGAAAAAGAATGAAAGTGAAGGTTCAGATAGTTTCTTACCAGCTTGAGACATCACATCATTTTCAGGAAGAATATAAACTGAAATAAATGACTCAAAAAAAATGCACTACTGTACAGCCTTTGGCAGGGGTATTTTCATTATTACAGCATATAGGTTAGATCACAGATCTGGTAGCACCTAACACAATAAAAAAAAGTCAAAATATTACACATAGGGAAAAAGCACCAGAAAAAAAATCCCCTCCAGAAAAAAACCAAAAATTAAGTAATTTTTGTTTCTATATAGCATTTAACAGCATAACTTTCTCTAAACTAGTATTTAAGTGGCCAAGATTGGTTTATCCCTACAATGGTTCTCTCTGACCTTTGCACTGCCTGGGTAGAACAAGACACATGATAGGTGCTAGCAAGAGCTCTGCTCTTACAAACCCTTAGAGAATATTCTGCCAAAGATGGTACCCTGATTTAGCTAAATTCTTTTGTATGACCAAGGTATTACAGGTGACTTCCAGAGCCAAATTCTGGCACATATTTTTAACTAATGTTCTCATTTTCTCCTTTCAGACTGTCTTTAATTCCCAAAACCAGAGAAAGCTTTTTATTTTTCCCATTACAATGACTTCTCAAAAATGTTCTTACCACGCTTTCTTTGCACTCCTCAGTAAATTGATGAGGATTTATATTTTCTTTTGTTTCTCTGGCTCATTCTCTTCAGGAAGACCTGCTTTCTCCAGTCAACATATAGGCTTGAAGAAAATTACAAAATGATTGCCCTCACCGGTCGTTAGATGCTGGGCCTGTTATCATAAATTCTTATTACTTGCCTGGGCCAGCCACTGGTTATTCTGGAAGAAGTCATTTGGGCTTTTTGCTCTTAGTTTTACCAGACAGTTATTCTTTAACCACTGCCATGCAGGAGCCTCTTCTGACATGCCTGGATGAGATGGAGAATATCACCAGCTAAACCATTCAGCTGGGTGAACCTCTCTTCACTTACCTAGAGCGAGCAAGGTAAGTGTTGATGTGTCAGAAATACCGTGTTTTCTTGTAGCTCCATCAAAGTGAGCTGCCAGGCACTCTAATACAGGTACATACTAGTAATGTTTTCTTGATCTCCAAAGACTTTATAAAAATATTTCTACACAGTCTTTTGTGGAATATTTAGTTGATAATTGGCTGCAAGCAGGCATATGCTTTCTTGCCAAAATGAAAGAGAGTCATAAAAAACTGTAAATAGAAGGTTATCTTGAAGACAAATGCTCTACTACAGCATTTGGCAGAAACCTTACAGCTCATCCCAAGATCACCATGCAAGTAAGGCTTCAGAAAAATTGGTTAAATAAAGTGTTACGTTATGATCATTTAACAAAAAAAATTGCTCAATGTTTCTGCTAAATGCAAAGTTGCTTTCCAATTGATTTTATGTAGCTGGGGGAAATAATTAAGATTAGAACTATGGAAGATTAGAAATCCATGACAAATCCTGAAACTAAATTAAATGCATTTTAGTATATGGCTCTTAGTGCTTTGTGACTGTGCTAACAGAAATTTGCATTGTGAAGTAGGCTATAAGCAAATCATATGTTTCTATATTTATCTTTATTCATACTATAGGTCTCACTTGATTATTGAAGCAGAAATCTGCAATAAAAATCACAGGGCTTAATTAATCCACTTCTCTGATTATAATATGTCAAAAAACTTAAGATAACAAGTAAAATCAATTTTGTCAGTTGCATTTTGTTGCAACGTATTTGATAAGCTCTAATAAAAATAAACAAGAATTGTTCTTACACATAATGAGTTTTCCACTGTTTTGAACTCAGTTAGAAGCCGTTAGCTTCAGGCACTAGACAAAAGTTGCTGAGTAGGCTTTGAAAGCAGATAATCATCATCTATCTCAGCTTCACTCTGCTATTAGATTCTAGTTAGCATGAAAAAGAAAAAAAACATGAGGAAAAGGGATTTGACCATCAGACTTGAATGTTCATTGTTTTCATACCAGCTATGGAAATACTGGGTGTCAGTAACCTGGAGGCACTTCTGGAGTTGCATTTGCTTGTATTTCCTCCACCAGTATATGATTTTTAAGTAGTTGTTTCTAACTGCATGGCTGCTTGCATCTCAATTAGTCAGAAGAGATGATTAAATGGATGTACTTCTACATATACAATTTTTTTTTTTTTTTCCATCTGGAAACCTTACTCCAGGACTGAACAGGGAACCAGGGATCAGGAAAGAGAGAAAAATTAGGTTTTTTTGGTTTTGCAGAAAATAAGCATTTCACAGTCATTCTTCAAACTTCACAGAAAAGAGAGAAGAAAATTCCATATGGGGGAGGATAATTTTGCTGAAGGCACTGTTCAGTACTAAAATGTCAAACGGCCTTTAAAGGTGCAGCTGCTGTTCCACCATGGAAGAGGAAAACAGCTAAAATCTTCATGGAGCATCTGTGGCCAGAGTGGAAAACATTAATGGGAGACTGAATATATGAACACATAGATTACTGCTTGGAGATAATCACAACTTACAGGTATTCCTACTCGCAATTTCAGCAGTTTCCATGAAAGTTTTAACCTTTCCCCTGAAGAGAGTTCTTCCTGGACATCCTGAAAGGGTCAAACTAAAAATAAAATGTTTTTTAAAAGCCTCTAAAAGTTCAGAGGTCTTCAGAAAACTCCCTACGCGTGCCCTCTGCCCCAGTGTTAGGACAAAAGTGGAGTTTAACCATCCAGGTCTGCTGCCACAGGGCTGAACACTGGACACAGTGAAACCCTTGGCTGCACTCACTGCCCAAACTGGCTGTGTTAGATGGACAGGAGGAGCAGGTCTGTGACTCTGAGTGCCAGCCCTCAGTCTGAGTTGGAACAACCTGGTGGAATATGTTAAAGGAGCCTAGGGCTTATTATTTACATGGTGTACCAATTATTTTAAAGACTCAAAGATCACCTGGAGAACATTTGAGTTCATAACCCAGGCTCCCTAAGCACATGTTACAGCTGGGAGAAGTGACTGCAATTTTTTCCCAGCAGATTTTCCCCAGATCTGTTACATAAGTCTGATACTTCCATTGCCAAGTGTGTGAAGTAACATTTTGCTTTAAACTATCAGAGCTGCAGAAATTTAGCTGGAACACAGCTAAAAACTGCAACAAACTGATTTTTCGCTTTGGCTTTTGAGGTGCCAACCGCAGCAGATGGAAAAAGGGGTAGCTAACGAGTTTCATGTCTAAAACACAGCTTGCTCAGCCCACTGGTTGGTGGCCAACCTACTAAAATTGCTTCTGGTCAGTGGAAACTAAAAAAACATAAACTGATGTGGGACATAGAGTTTGCTGCAGTGGGTCACTTACTGTGCAAGGTTGCCCTCCCAAGGTTGGTGGCCTCAGTTCCAGGATGGAGCACCTGCTATATTATCTCTCAAGACATAATGTGCACAGACTTTCTGCAGAATAAGCAGCCTATTCAGGCTGCAGGCTTACTGCACTGTGTGTGCTTCATTATTATTATTCATGTTTTAATTGTTATTATTTTACAGTGCCCAAGAGGAATGTAGGGATTTTGTCATCTGTTAAAGACACAATTAGAAGAGATAGGCTCAAAGGAGCAGCAGAGGCAGATGGTATATTGGCAGTTAAATTTATAAAACTCTTCTCTCAAGTCTTGCCAGCAAGAGAAATAGCTTTTCTGCTTTTTTTATTTTTTCTTTTTTTTTTTTTCGCTTTAAGGCAAACAGTTTATTTCAAGAGAAGTATCCTGTAGTTGAGCGGGTAGAGAGTGACATGATTTGGTCTCTCAAGAGTTTTGGCATTCAGAAAAGAAAAGAAACTAAAATTATTTTGGCTGAGTCACAAATCATTTATTCGTATGTTCTTGCCACAGAGAAAGCTCTGCTAGTTTCTAAGCCAAATAATCTGTGCCATGTGTCCAGCTTCTCTCTTCTGTCTGTCACGTTTCTAGTTAACCTTGTTAACTGGCTTAGTGGAAAAACACTGGTGTAATGTAACAGAGGCAGTGACCTGCCAGATGACCTATGCAGATCAGATGAAGAATATCAATTTCAGGGTTGATTGGGGGTGTGAATAGGACCACTACTGCTAATAAAAACTAGGTTTTTTTACAGTCACACCCTCACAGCAAGGCAGTAGCCTTCTGAGGAACTGGGAGCTGATCTGAGCTGCAGATGAGAGTGCAAGTGCTCACGTACCAGAAGGGAAAAAAAAGTTTACTGAAAGGGCAAATAGTAAGGCTGTCAGAGAGCTAGGATTACTTGTTTAAATGGCATTCTGGGTTAGGAAGCAGCTGGTCTTAAATAAGCAAATAATGCTTAGAAATGAGTATTGTGCTCTGTAAATATGATGATATACAGGAGTTAAAGGATTTAACAACCAAGAAGATATTGCAGAGTTTTCCAGTTTTCTGCTGCTAAAACATGCAACCCGTGAACATTTAAGTAACATTACATTACAGTTCAGAAGTATTATGTGAATGAAAACTGTCCCCCAAAATATCTTTTTGACATAGCATAGTTTAAATATATTTTTGCTCCTGGCAGTGGGCCAGATTCTGCCAGTTTGTGTGTTAGAAGGTTTTGGAACACCCCTGTTTTCTAGGTGAACTATTTGAAGGCTCTGCTAAACTGCATACTGAGGTACCTTTTTTTTAAGGACACATGATTTAGCTACACTAGTTTGGTGTCCTCTTTTCTCTAGTATCTCTACAGGACAGTTTATCCTGCACACTTTTACTTAAGCACTGCATGGATGGGTGAAAGCAGAGCCTCTCTCCCTCTCCTCATGCTGCCTGTGCACTGTGGAGCAGGGCCAGGCATGCTCGTGAGAATCTTTTCTTACTAGCCTCCAATGAGTTCTGTAGATCTGGTGGAAACACATGTGGTTTAGATATTTTGGAAGCAGGGGATAAAAAGAAAAAAAGGAAAAAAGGAAAGATTTATGAGTTCTGCCATACTTTTCAGCCACTTTATAGAACAACTGGAAGTTTGCATTTATTCCAAAATGTAAAAGGGCATAGCTCATTTCAGAGAAGTAATTCTGTTTTGTCTTTCCCAACCAACTCGTTGCTCCAGGCAATGGGAAGTAAATGTGCTATACCACACAGGAGGAACTGGTACCAGTGAAGTGATTAGTTTGTAAATCCTCACAAAAGAACCCCCGATTTTATCACTACATTACTCTGCTTTCTTTCTTCAAAGGGGTCAAAAGCACAATTAACTATGCAGAAGTATAACTAAACAGTTCCCAGGGGGCTTATGTAGAAACATGATTAAGAACCTGGGTCATTGCAGGGCCATAGCTCCTATTGACCCTTTTAAAATTTCTTCATCATCTTCTGAAATACATCTTTGGCATACATTTTCTCCCTATCATATCTGTGCAAAAGCCCCAACCCAGATGCGTCTCAGTTAGTTGTACCCTTGTAACAGTTTAGCTTAAATAGCTCATGTCCTGCCCTGCTGTTTATATCTCTGCCAAGTTACTCTCAGTCCTCTCTTTGCTGAAAGGCCTTTTCTTCTTTTCAATGTCTTAAATATTAATTATTTTTCAACGTCTAAATGAAAAGAATTATTTAGGCATTGTGTTAATAATGCATGATAGAATAAATAAAAAAAACCCAAAAAAACCCCAAAAACAAAACCCAAAACAACTACAACCAACAAAAGAGAAAAAATCACCCACAAATTCTATTGACATTAGTATGCACAGTTAGATTCTGGCTTGTGCCAGGCAGAGAGCTCCATGAGAGCTGCCTCCCTGGCTGGATGCTCTCCAGACGGTTCTTTTAGCACTACATTTTATGGGACCCCATATGCTGTAAATCTCTGGAGCCTGAGTACACTGCTTCTAGCTGTGCACTCTGAAACGTGTTCTCCCCAAGTGCACAGCTCACATTTGACACCCTTCTGTGAAGTTAGGACCCTACAGCTCAGTGCCAAGGCACAAAAATCTGTGTGGGCTTCCCTGATGTGGAATGGAAAAGTATGTAGCCCAGCATCAAAAGTCACATCTAGACAGTGTAATTTCATAATATGTCAATTTAATAGCACGATATCAGCTGGAGACCACAAATGGTGCATAGAAAGATTTCCCAAATTACCACAGCTTGTAGGAAAACATTTGACAGCTTGATTACAATAGATGATTATAGGCTAGATCAAACATCAAGATTTAGAACCCCACCCTAAACATTAAAAAAAAAAAAAAAGAAACAAACCCCCGAACCCCCAAACAACCCCATAACACTTTAGAATTTTAGAAAACTTAGTTTAAAGTGTGTGAGATCTGTTGCACAGATATGAATTTTCCCAGTGAATAGAATCAGAGCACGAATGGAATAGCATTTATCCCAGTTTGATACAAACTACTTTCCCTCTGTTGCCAGTAAAGAAAAGAACACCAAAGAGCTAGATATATTTGCTCCCTGAAAAGGATCATTAGAAATCTGCAATCCTCCATGGGCCTGAAGCATTTGCTCAGAGGCCCTGCGAACAAGAGCTTCCCATATTATACAGAAAATAGAAGAAAACAGAGGTTTTCTTCTTCCCAGGAGAAAAAGAATTCTCTGTTCATTGAATTATGAAGAAATGCAAAGGTCCTGCTGGGAATAATCTGGGTACATGATGCAAGATCAGTGATGAAAGGTGTGTGTGCCTCCTCCCAGGTTTGAACCATCCTATTGGAAGGAAACCTAAAGCAGGAGTTGCTGTGGGAGGGTTTAGAAGCCACTGGAGTGGAAGGAGGGAGCATGAGAAGACATCCAGGCTTGGCCCTGATGCATGGCTTCCCTACACAACAGACCTTTGCTTCCTGTGCGCTGGGGAGGAGCTTGTAGATATCTTCATCCATCCAGTGTCATCAGGCACATTTCCAATGCCCACATCTATGCTGAGAAACAAATTAGCACCAGGAAAAGACCCGTAGCTCAGAAGCTGAGAGGGGCAGACAAGCTTGTGCTCACTTTGCTGACAACTAGCCTCCTCTATGCTAAGATGTCTTGCAACTAATTTTTAATTTCCATCTGGAGTTTTTCTTTGGTCAGATTATTTTTTGCAGTTGTGTTGTTTTGTTTCTCCTAAATTCAAAGTTTCTGATGTAACACCTAAAGCATGAAATTGAGGGGTGGCATCACGTAAGATCCTGTGCAACACAGGTTTATCTGGGGGAAAACCCTGCTGCTCCATACAAACTGTATTTCTCTATTTTCCTTCTTCCCTGATGGCTTTTGGGATCAGTCCCCATGGAGAAGGATTTCCAGAACAATAAATAGGAATGGTCTTTGAGAGGGCTAACCAGAGCACCCCATAGGAGGAAGGGTCTAAGGACCAGCCGGGTGGATGATCAGAACTACCACGTCCTGGGTCGATACTTGGTTTGGCAGAATAAATGAGCATCTAATTTTTGATGTGTATGTTTAACCTGTTCTTCTATATTTATATATAATCAATGAAGAAAATACAGTCTTGTCTTTCCTGAATTCTATGAAACAAAAGGCTTTTGTGGTATAACACCATTAAAATACTATAGTTTAAACGAGTGTTCATTTGAAACTAAAAAGGTTTAATTCCTTTCATAATTTACAACATTCCTCCAGAGATATTTCTGATAAAGTTGTTGATGTCTACATAATATTTAAATGCAAACCACACACTAATTATTTACAAGAAGTACTACACACACAAAGATAAAATCAAAAGAAAAGATCTGAAAAGCACCCTGCCTGGATTAAAGATGAATGGTTTTGGTTTTTTTCAATAAAATATAATTCATTACAGAGATTTATATTGTGCTTGCAGCTAGTTCAAAGGATCATGTACTTTTTTTAGCCCTTTCATGTAAACAACTTAAATTCTTGATTTTAGTAAATTGTATTTTTGTAGTGATGCATCAGGAATTTCACAAGACAATGAAATGTCATTATTTTTTGGGTATTTCTGTATGTAAATGTATCCACACCTAGAACATCTCAAAGCTTTTTGATCAAATCAGCAAGAGGATGTGATGATCTTCAATATGTCAAAGATATGAATAATGGAAAAGGACCCTGGAGGAGGAAAGGAAGACCTTTCTGGTGCCACATCTAGAGGACAGTGTCTAATCTGACACCTGGGGACCCATGTGTGAGGGAGGGGTTGGGAATACCTTGATTGGCACTTGAAGCGTATGAGACACCAGAGAATCCAGATGATAGCTACCAAGCCACATGACGCCAGACTTCCTTAACTCTCATGAGGTTTATAAAGGCCATGGAGGAGCAAGCAGCAAGGAGGCAAATTTTGACCTGGTTAATAGCAAATAAACACTGAAATGTTGTAAGTGTCAGCTCTGTGCCTGAGTGCTCCGATAAATATTTGACCTCTGTAAGACTAGAGAGATGAGGAGTTCCCAGGTGTGAGGTGCATTACCAATGTTACTTTAGTGCAGACCTCAGTCTTTATTCTGTCTAATTTGCAATTAAATGGGTGTACAACAGTGAATGATCACTTAACTGTGCTGGCTTGCACACCTTTCTGGTCAAAATGTTCTGAGTTACCCAGGATTTACTGTTTAAACCATCTAAATTAAACCATCTTATGTTCCCCAACCCCGGGGATCCCTAATGTATTTCACTCAAAATAGGATTAGACATTTTAAATAGCTCATCCCAGAAATCCAAGTTGGTTCATCTGAACCGTGAAAAGGAGGATTATCAGCAAATTGGTGACTGAGTGTGTGCAACAGCTGGGGAACAGCTGGCAACTGGTGATCCTTGCAGTGGGACCAGCTGTTTGCAGAACACACCTGGTGACACCCCTGTTTCACTTACCCTTCCATCCTCAGGGAGTGGTGTGGGGATGTGCACACTGAAATGTAGCTTCCTCAGGACTGGGCAACTCCTCATCTCCTTCGGGCTCCTTGAGAAGCAAAGCTTCTAGGAGGTAATGGTAATAGAAGGTGATGGTGTGAATTAATAATTTGGGTGTAGGCCTGTCTTTTGGGTGGTATACCCTAACCAGTCAATTTAGATGAGGTGGCTAACTTTTAGAATACTAAATTAGGGAAGATAAATATCACTCTTCAGATATATTAGTTCTGTTATTTTTAACTGTATTTATGTGAAAATACCCATAAATATATAATTATGGAAGATGTTTTCTCTGGACAACTTTGTCTTTCAAAAAGTCTCAAAGATTTCAGAAAGAAAGGCTGCATTTACATTGTCTCTCAGCTAATCCTGCAAGAATGAAGGAGGCAGTGGATTTAAAGGTAATCTCTTGGTATTCTCCGACCTGGACAGATAGTGGAATCAAATCATCTTGTAGTCTTTGAAATGGAAGTGTTTGTTCCAGAGAGAATCCTCATAATGATAAGAACATGTTCTATTTCTTTAATCGCTATATCCTGCAATGACATTTTAAAATATAAATGAAGAAATGTACAGTATGGCATTCCTATATTGCTGTCTATATTTCATGTATGTATATACATTTTCTATAGTTGGATCATATATTGTAATTTTTAGAATAAAGTAACAAAAAGTCAATATGTAGAGGGTTGTAAAAGGACTATTAACGTCTGAAAATTCATCATTGTACTTGATAGGGAAATAACTGTAACAAAAAAAAAGTTTCACACAATAACAACAAAAGATGTTATTGAGGGAGCAATTTTGTAGGATTTTCTGAATTTAAAAAAGTAATTATGAAACAGAAATTAATTTATCTTTAACAGAGACAAAATTATATTTTATAAGTGAGTAAAATGAAGGATTTTGTGAAAATATTTTTGTAATATTAACAGAAAGAATATTTATTCAAACTTGATATTAAATTAAATGTAAATTTAAATGTGAGGAGGGAAATGATCTTGCCTTTCTGTGAAGCATTATGTCTAGGCCTATTGCTCAGTATTGAAGAACATTAAAATACAATTAGTATTCAAAGGATGCTCACAACATTACTTAAATTCAGATTAGCATAGGTTTTCCATTCATAAGAAAGGAGGATGAAAGATGACCTGTTTGCTGTTGGAGGACTTTTCAAGACTGATGATAAAGATATGACAAAATGCTGCTGCTGGGAGTCAAAGTTACAAAACGTTAAACTTGGAAATGAGATGACATATCTTAGCAGCATAGGAGTAGCAATGCAGCTAAACGCCAAACATCAAGAGTGATGGCACTTGCCGTTAGGGACTTTAGAATTAGATTTCATATCATTTGAAAGGAATTTATTTGAAAGCAATTTTTTATGTTTTGTGTGGTTGTATTTGAATGAGTATTTCTATGTCAGAAAGGGGAGGGAGGAAAGGGAGGGTTGTTGGGATAGTTCCTTCACTTTTAAAATCTGTGAGTTTCATCCCCTCTCTTTGTGGGCACTCATATAGGACTCAACATGCCAGGACTTAAATGTATTTAAAGTTAGCAATTAAAGATAAACCATTCTCTAAAGCTTAACAATTATTTGTTTCTCCACCTCTAGCTCCGGAGAAGCCTGCATATATCTGTGGAAATTTGAGGGGTTTTTTTCCTTCTGCAGGATGAAATGTTAGGTGTTGTCAAAGATGAGACAATTAACATTGTAGTCCCATGCATTGACAGATTACTCAGAATTTTAATTTTCAGATGGCTGACTAGTGTTAAATGATTACTGATCACTGGATTTAGGGTTTTGGAGGCTTTGTTTATACCATGGATTTTGGTGAAGCCGTCTTGGTACACTTTACTATACCTCACATATCCACTGCCTGCCTCTTAGAACTTCGGTCCAACACTGATCTCATCTCTGCTCTTGATGTGAAGCTCAGTCCATCAAGTAATAAAATAACTATGAATTCCTTTGGATGCAATACAAGTTTTCTGGATGAAACTGAATGATTTGTGATGTTCAGTAGTTCTGACTATAACGATTAAATCCCAGGCAAATTAAAAACAGGAGTAAGAAAGTATACAACATCTGGCTACTCTAAATTCTTGTTCAAGAAGAAAATTTTAAAAGTCCCAAAATCTTCTCTTGTCATTTCAAGTAATATTTCCTTACCACCTACTGCACCTTGTTATTTCTGTATGAGGCTTGTACAGATCTCCTGGAAAAGAGTGATGGTAATTTCACTTCTGCCACATCTCTTTGGGAAGATTCTGTTTCTGGAAAGAAATTATTTTTAAGGGAAAAAAAAGTTCTTTTGAACATTCCATTAAAAAATTACCAGCATTACGGGGGTTTTGCCTCTGAATATCTGGGAAGGACAGTAGATGGGTCATTAACTGGATCTGGGAGGGCAATATATACAGTCCTCTCTAATCCCTCTGCCTTGATTCTCTAAAGAAAGTAATAGTAACTCTGACTCTTCAGCTGTGATTTCTAAAGAGGTTAATCTCTTCCCTGAAGAGATTTGACAAGAATTTAATGGGCTGGCTGAATGAATTCAACTAGATCTGTAGCATTCATCATTCCTTTTCTTCAGTGTTTTTTCTTTTCTTCTTTTAAAAGTCTCTGTGTTGATGTGCTGTCTGACACACGGGAGTACACAGTTCTATTTTCAGGCAGTTGTTAGATCATATGATGAAAGACATTGGAAAGGACAGTTATGGACTGTACGAAAGAGGCAAGCCACCCTCTTGAAAAACAATATTTATCCTTTTCTAGTACCAGAGATCAGTATTAGAGGAAGGGGGGGAGCTTCAAATTGGCAGTACAATCTGCTGCATGCAATTACATGCAAAGGAAAAAGATCTCTGGAGATGAAGAAACTAGGATCAGCTCCTCTGCTGAACCCGGTGTCTATTATTGGTTTATTTTTGAAAGCATTCCTTCTGCACTCACTGCGGTTAAGATTTCACCATAACAGTCAAGGCCAAGCTGGCTGACCTGGTGCTGTTCTAGGAAGTATTATATTCTAACTGCATCTCTCTCCTGAGACGGATAATAAGTTCACATCCTGAAGGTGCACCTAAATCTTTGTGCTTCTAACCTTCTGTCAGAGCTACCTCTGGCATGGGTGAGAATGTGAGGGGTTTAGCCTACTAAAGCACCCTCCACAGGCTCCCAGCATCGTGTGTCTGTTCAATCCATCACGGTGAGACAAAGGCATCAGCCATTTAGCACAGACTGACTCTTCAAGGCTGGAAAAATGAGAGACTTAACCGCACCATGGCTGTTCCTGTGTGGCCTCAGATGGCTACTTAAGCACAGAGGGGGAGGTTTCTGTGCATTTTAGAGAAATTAATGCTGCAGCACTTCTATATTTATATGCTGAATGACCTCTATGATCAATAAATTGAGGTATAAATAAGACAGGGTTTACCAATGACCTAGTCTCTCTTGCCTAGTAAATCTATATGAATGTCAGTTACAAAATACAGCAGCCACAACATACAACCATTTTTGTCTCAACAGAAAAAAAGAAAATGAAATGGGAAAGAGTGATTTTTTTCCTTTTTCTTTTTTGCGAGCTATATAGCAGAACCTTGTGTCTGGTGAAAACAATGCATTTAAAGGAGTGCAAAAAAGTTTACAGCTTTAACTTTTGTTCAAATGCCAGACCATTGAGAAGTGAAATAAATTCCCACACTCACTGATGAAGAAATGTGACGAAATACAAGTTCTTGCTGTCAGTGACTTCAGTAATTAGTCCAGTTTTGAGCACAGAAGTGTCCTTTGATACAGAGAATAGTTGATGATAAACTATTTTTCAGTGCAGGTGAATTTTACTAAGACCTGACAACTCAATAGAGAATTTATTTATTTAGATATTTATTTCATTGCTAATCACATGAAATGGTATTTTTTAATCTTAACCATACCTAAGTCAAGATGAGTTATGCCATCGTTTTAAAGGTCTGAAGTTCATTCTGTGCAATTAATTAGCACTGTATTTTACCAGCAGTACTGTAACTAATATTATTAGCTGGCAATAGGTACTTTAGCTTCTAGAGAAAATTGTATTTGCCAACTTTGATTTGCCTAGTAACTCTCAGTTCACTGCATGATGCTTCTAGTCTTTGTTATTAATTTTCCATGAACATTCATATGAACATATTTGTTTCATTTGATAGTACTTAAAAACTGTAAAAGTCACATAAAATTCCAGTTAGCAATATATCTCATATATTCTCATGTTCTTTATCTATGACGCATACTATTGCTATGGCTCCCACTGAGATGAATTTGTCCTTAGCTAGAATTACATTGGCTTACTCTGCCATCTCTGGAAATGCCCAGATTAAGGCCAAAGGATGATCAGTGTGATGTCTTTATAAAATCAAACTTAATACCCACATATGAAGCAACCAAAGAGATTTACAGTTGTGTGTGTATATGACAGACTGCACCTGTAAATTGTCCCTAGTCTGCTCCAAGCCTTATTTATTCCCTCCTTTTGCATATAAATAAATGATGCTGGCACTTCTTTGGTAACAAAAAAAAAAAAAAAAATTCTGGTTATTTCCCAACCATGTGGCCTATAACCATGTTTAGTAAAATGAAAAGCTTAACAATTTAATTATTTCATTGTTCCCTGTTCATTTCAGAACTGATCCTGTGTGTTCTAAAAAGCAATACCATGTCACTAGTAATTCATCTCAGAATGGCTGTCTGCCAATGCTTAAATAGGCTAAAGATTTTTGATCACAGATGAATCTCAATCTGTCGCATATTGAAAGACGAGAATTAATAGCAGGCTTCCTCTTGAAAATCATATCTTCACAATAATAGAATACAGAGACCTAGAAGTATCTTTCACACAGATACTTTTCATGCAGATGTTATTTCTCTATCAACCTAATTAACCATTACAAAGTAAATAAAACATGACAAACACAGTCGGTTTAATTTAGTTAAACCCAGAGCTTGTCATAAAAAACAGTAAGACATATAGAAATTTTTTGATATTGTAATGCCTAATTAACTGAACTGTGTATAGACATGAAAAAGGTCAGTCACAAAAATTGGGCAGGTGATGTTCTTATATTCTCATAACAAGAGGTCAGAAGGCAGCATTTACTTTGCCATTGTAACTGATTATCATTGCTCTCCCCCAGTTCTTGATTAACTTAGAAATACCTTGTAGTCAGAATCTCACTAGATCTTGGTACTCAAGGACAGAAAGATTATTCAATGCTAATGCATTGTATGGTCCAAAATATTTCCATACCAGAAATAAGAAAGGCAAATTTCTGGGGGGAAAAATCCAACAAACAAACAAACAAACAAACAAACAAACACACACCATAAAACCAAACTCCAAAAAGAAACAATCCAGTACAGTTTTCTAAAGACATGACTGGGACAGAAAGTTAAACACATATATGTGTAAATGCATACATTATAAATAGTGAAACCATTTAAATTGTCAAATTAAGTGAGAAAAATGAGTTAATTGGATTCCCTTCAACAGTTCAGAGCTCCGACTGCTGGCTTTATGGAAACTCAGTCAGGAGAGGGAGCAAAAAAATAAATGCTGGGCAATTCCCATTAACTCTTCAAACAGGAGAGCGTTCTTCATTGCACAGAGCTATACATTTCACCCATCTTTCTTCCCCTTTATGCCCTTGCTTCCTTGCCTACCTTATGAGGCAGAGCCATGCCCCATGTGTGGAAGAGCTCTCATCTGCAGTGCCAGGAGCAGTGGAACCCTGGTCTGTAACTGCTCCTGTAGGAGAAATAATAGGTGATGGCCCTTGGCTGTCTGTGCTGCAGACCCACTGATCTACACCTGCTGCATCTTTCCTTTCACTGGGAGCAATGCCTGAGTTAGAAGATGTGAGGTGCAGGGTCTGGAGACAGTAAGGATGGGCTGCTTCTCACTGCAGTAAGAGAGTCCTAATGGCCCTCACTGGCTTCAGCAGGGACCTCCTCATTACCCTGCCTACGGCCCAGGAGTCCTATTTCAGCTCTGAAGCAGGTGTCCACGATCTCAAGTGTAAAGATAAAGAGCAGCATGACATCCCACCCACTTAAGAAATGATCACGTAGAGAAAGGCCAGAAAAACAATGGATTTCCTTCATTACTACAGGACCATGGGAATTCTATCTACTTCTTGGTTTTTCTATGGAATTTCTGTGAGACACTTCTGTATTAAAAACACTACATAAGATTAATATATAGATACTAAAAAGGATTCTAAATATACTTTTTTTCTTGGCTATAATGTTAAACTCCTAAAATTCCTTCTCAATTCTCTGTTGTTTTCCACTTTAGTATGAACCTGGCTTTCCATACAAATATTGCAAAAAATCTATTCATTTTCAGCTATATGTTTATGATTTTATGCAGTCTTTTAAGGAGAACCATGATTGAAACAAGATTGTTGTGAATTTTATCTGCATCTTTCCTTTGCCTTATATCAAAACATAATTTCAAATAATATATTTTAAATGTGTTTGGAAGAAATAAATGGAAAACAACTGTCCATTCTCAGTTAGTTTAAACTGAATGAGGTTTTTATTTCAGCCACCAGAAATCACACATAATTTTGAGCAATATTGTTGGTTCCCCAAGTCAGAAAAAAAACATCAGAGGACTGTTCTCAAGAGTCTCATTGTCAGGAAAGTGGTTCCTTCATGTAGTCAGAACAAAGGAAACTTGGATATTCCCAACTAATATTAAGATTCCACTGTCAATATTCTCAAATTTTGGTCTATGTCAAACAAAATCCCCTATTTGAATGTACTTTTGAAAATCTAGGGGGGGGGGTGTATTTATTTATTTATTTTGCTTGTTTCACACAATGCTGAAATCACAGAAAAAAATGTCAGTCAGAGAGGGAGGTGGCAGGAATCCAAATCTAAGTTCTTGCTATGAGAAGAATTCATTTTGGCCTCATCCTCCAACTGTAGTTCTGTTTCATTTCCACTCTAAACTTTGAAAAACCCTCACTTAAGGATTAGTTAAATCATATTTAGAATGCTGATATTTTTGCTCAAATGGAATTTGAAATCATGGCATTTACTGAAAACAACTTTCTCCCAAACTTCTTCAGAAATCTGTCTTTAAAATCTCCATAACATAAATTATTTTTACACTTGTTTATCTATAAAACAAAATGCTTCTATGCTGTGTGGTTATATAGCTTGCACAATCTGTGTATAATTAATCATTATATTTACCAGATACTGTGTGCACTTCTTTTACAAAGCACTGCCCAATATGGCTTTGAAAATGCATGGCTAGCAAAGAACTTAATATGAAAACTGTCACAGGCAGTTACACAAGAGAAGGACAAAGCTTTTGTGTTTGTTTTTACTTTGGTTTGGTTTTCTCCACGAGGACTGGATATCAGTATCAAGTGGCTTCTCCATCCATGCGTAGAAGACAACACAGCAAATTGTATCTCACAGACTTCTAGAGGCAGTGGGAATTTGATGCTGTTAACGTAGGTATCTAAGCCACATTAGATGCTGCAGGTCTCTTACCTGGCTCCCATCTGTAGAAGACAAAGGGTGTCTCTTGGTCCTATCACATCTGCTGGTCCTATGTGGATATCTGATACACCAAAGATTTGAAATATCACTGTGAGTTTACATGCTTAGACAGCTTAACTCCTCCTGGAGTGTGATGAGTGGAGCAGGACACCCCACTGATTTTACTGAAGTCTGGGTCAAGTGCCTTGGTTAATTATAAATCTTTTTCATTTTTTAATGAAGCAGTCATCGAAAATGAACAGACCCCTGAGGGATGTAATTCATAGCCAGCATCCACCTGGACATAAGGCTGTTGATACAGCCTGGTCCTTCAGGCCTCTGTCTTGGACCAGTGCTCTTGAATATCTTAATCAATGACATAGACAGTAAGATCAAGTGCACCCTCAGCAAGTTTGCAGATGATACAACACTGAGGGGTGAAGTTCACACACCAGAGAAATAGGATACCATCCAGGGGAAGCTGTACAAGCTCGAGAAGTGGGCCCATGAGAACCTCATGAAGTTCAACAATTCCAAGTACAAGGTGCTGCATCTGGGTTAGGACAACCCCCAGTATCAATACGGGCTGGGGGATGAACAGACCTGTTGCATCAGTCTAAAAGACAGGATTGTTTTGTCTTTGTAAAATGTTTCCTAATCCTGTTTAAATTTGTCCTGGAAAAACTGTAGGTCTCATTTTTGTTTTCTATTGCCTGCCTTTCCTTCCATCAACCAACCTGTCAACTGTTTTGTTTCTTTGTTTTTAATTTCTGGAGGAACCACCCTTTCAGAGGGTTAAAAAGTGAGAAAAGACAAAGCAGCTCCTTTCTAACTGAGAGTGTGCAAGATTTTGTTAAAGTTCTTAATAGCAGTACAAGGTAATATTTTGCGTAGTACATTTGAATATAATAGTGTAAAATTTAATATCATAAGGAATTTTTACTAATGCAAAAAACCCCCCACCCTACAACACAGTAAATTGCATCCTTTCCTCTTTCACCAGGATTAATGAAATATGAATCTTTGTTTTTATATGAATATTGGTGTGAACATTATTAACTTCATAATTTAAAATTATTTTTAGGACAATTTTTTTTGTATTCACAATGGAACGTCAGTGCAGAGCCTATACTGTTATAGAGCAGTACTGAAAATGTAATGTAGTTTCAAGAGTTTTCATGGAGGGATTAGCCTAGATTTACTGTAGCTGACAAGCCAGTTTGCAACATAGTTTGCAGAATTAATTTTCTTTTTCAGCTATAAAAAATTCTGCTGATCAAGACTGTCTGTGTGGTTTATAGCTGACAACTTTTAACAAATGTTTCCATCTTTCAGTATGTGGTATGTAATAAAGGCCCAAGATCACTCACTAGTGCACATAATTTTCATTTTTTAATCCCATTCACCTTTTGCTAGTCTCTCTTGAGCAAGAAAGATATTTTGGCATTCAAACCTTCTGACTTTTATTTTTCTGATAATTTAATGGATTTTTTTTTCAAACTGAAATAACAAACAATAGGTTTTTTTATATTATTGCTTTAAACTTCTCTGGCTCCATAAAATCTGACGTCGTAGAACTAGTGCCCCTTTAGAAACAATATTTAAATTAGATTTCCATCCTCAGTAGATAATCACACTGTTCCCAAATGATAGGAAAGCAGTGCAGGGAACTTCTCCTTTTTCAAGATGAGATGGGTTAGTGTTTGCTTTGCTGGAACACTGAAAGGTCCATATCTGCAGAAATACGAGGTTGCGTCCTGAACAGGAGGTAGCACCTGAGCACCTTGGGGAATTTATATCAGATATGATCTCCTATCTAAATATTATATTCTATACATAACATAGTCACTCCACAGAAGATGTGAAACTATGCATCTTTAAAGCACTGTTTTTCAAACATTCTTATTTTCCTACATTAATAATAATAATCTTTAAACACAAAAAATGAAGCAGGATAAGCCTTATTACTCAGTCTTCCTGCCACCAAGTATTTTTTTCTTTCCCTATGCCAGATGTTTTCAGCAAGCATTACTTGGTAAAGTCTTAAAGAGCAGTTAGATGTTTTCACTCTTTTATGCAGCTTGAGGGCTTGGTTCAGACAGACATGAGAACCTGAATCCTGATTTACTTCAACATATTGCATTAATCTGTGGAATTCCTGAGCTCTTCTTGACTCCCTGTATATTGATTTTGTTTGCCATCCTCCTCTGCATGACCAACTACAGTTGTGTATGTCACCCTACGCAAGCTTCCCACTCATCTGAAAACACACACGCATTCATATCTGTCATTGTTTGGCATTTTTGTCTGAGGAGATGCACGTTTCTCCGTAAAGGATTTCTGGAAAGGGTTCCACAGTCCAGAAAGTACACTCTCCTAATCTTCCTGTTTAAAATTTTAATTGCACTTTAGTTTGTCTCAGGATCACTGGCCTTTCCACCCTGGAGAGTAATCAGACTCGCTGTGAGTGTGAAAAGCTGAGCTTCATAGGGTTTCCCCAACTTTTCTTAACTTGTGGCTATGCATAAGCAAGTGGCTACTCATCATTTAGTGTGAAGTTTTTCGCTGAACCCGCCTTGGTTTTATCTTACAATTAAAGCATATGCTAGGGGAAGTCTTTCCAGAGAACTTCTTTGTTCTGAATGAAGAACAAAGCAGTTAATTTTAAATTTTTTGTCACATATCTTTTGGGGCACTGCAGTTACCAAAAAATAGACAGTTTATGGTTATAGCTTATGTACAGATGCTGTGTTTCAACATTACTATGTTCTTCTTGTGTGTGTTATAACATTACTAGGAAAACATCCTTCATATCAAGCAAGGCTTTTATAGGTGAATACAAAATGAATTCAAAATGAATAATGAAATGAGTACAAAATCCCTTGGTTTTTGTCTTGATGAGAATTCTGTTAATAAAATAACCAACAGAGAAAGAGATAATAAGGAAAATTTTCTGAAAAAGTATAATGCAAAGAACTTTTTATTTCAGATTTGTAGAATAGCATTTTACCTAAAGAGTTTTATTTCCCACACTTGCCAGATTTCAGCCCTAATGCATGTTGAGCTATGATCGCAATGAAATACCTTTTTTTTAGTAGCTGAAATTAAGCTTTATAAAATATAACAAATGCTTAAGGAGAATTTCCTTGGAATCTCAGATACGGAGAGTATCAAGACTGTTTTCAGTCTACTAGTTTATTCAAGATATAAGTGGAATGCTTAACGTTTGTCAAGTAAAGTCTAAGCTTACTTTTAATGATTGAACTTGCATTGATTTGTGAATGCAGAGAGTTTGATCCGTAGGTAGGCAGATGAATGTTCTTTCTAAATGAAAAAGAATGGCCACTCTGAAAGATACTGCTTACCATAATGTTTCTTTCTGTTGCATTTCAGTGTTTAGCAAAAGTACAAACTGGGACCCCTCACTTTTAATAAGGACACATCTGAGAAGATGAATTAAGTCTCACACAAAAGAGGTAGGTGAACTTGTCCTAACTGTGGGTGGTGCAGTAATTAAAAATCAGGGAAACTGCACTTTCTGACAGTTCATTAGACAAAACAGTATGTGGAAAATGTTTTGTCATGTCTAATTGCTACAGCTGCTTGGATTTCTCTGTTATACTGAGACATCAGCTATTCATAAACCAGCAGGAGGAATTAATCTGCAGAAAAATGTACTTTTAATGTTACGTCTGTCCTTCTATTGAATCAATGCCTCCACTCTTTAACTAAAAGCTTAACTTAACTATAAGACAGAGCAAAAAAAGCAGAAGAAAATCTATATCTAGCAATAGTTTTATAATTATTGAGTTGAGCCAGTAACATTACTTAGGAGTGTAATGCTGTCTGAGTGGGATTATATTGTGTTGTCTATCAAAATAATTTTTACATATACATTACTAAGCAGTTCCAGATGTGGAATTTGAGCTAGAGCTACTGATGCTGGAACTTTCTTGTTTCATCTCACTGTGTGTCAGTACATAGGTGAATGATCTTACAGTATAGCAGAAGAAATATATCACACTAATTTTCTCTATTTTCATTCATATTTTCCATTATGCAGAATTTTAGGGGGCAATTTAGTTTTTGCATAATAAGAGGCAATTTGCAGCAAAGTAGCTTTTGGGCTTAAGTTGATCATAGTTCAGTCATTTTCATCACGTCACATTTTGTTCTAGCTGAAGACTTCATGGGCATTTTCAGACACCTTTGGGATTTCAACAGAAGCGACTGGATTGACATGAGACCAACTGAAATCACAGTCTAATTCACGTCTGCAAAACTGATTTCTGCTTTCCAATAGAGGCTGCATGGTTTGATATAGCACTGACCTGCAAATGTTTGCATGTATTTAACATTATCACAATTAGTAGATTCATATCTTTTGGTAGAACTTCATATAAATCAGGTAATTATTAAATTTCTATTTTACATTGAATTCTCTACATTGATCAGTAGTTAAGATCTACTGGGAGATCCATACAGTGTCTTATCTACCTCAGTCTTTAGATTTCCTCTCATCCTAAGCTTTTACTTCAGGGACTACTGAAGTGCATCACATACTGCTTCATGCTCTGAGTCCTCTTCTTCAGCAGGATCGAGTTTGTTTGACAATGACACTATCTATGAGAAAGAATTTTTCATAAGGGGCTTGTTAACATGGTTCCGGAAATTTATGCAATATGGTGGAATACTCTTACATTTTAGTAATAATAAATAACAGTAAATCAGATTCACAAAACTTCACTAACACTCTTGAAATTGATTCTTTTGTATAAAACTTAAAGTGAGATAGTTGACGTGGTTGATGGCTTCAGTGTTTGCTAGTAGTTTTACGTAAAACTCATGTAAATCGTCCACCTTTTACACTCAGAGTCAGTAGTGTCTTACTTTAAAAGGGTTGGACTGATCTGTAGGAGATATTTGCAGTCAGACATGCTGGATTAGTTGTAGTCTGGTGCCATCCCATGCAGTTACTGAAAGTGGAATGGACTGCCCAGGGAAGTGGTGGAGCCATCATCCCTGCAGGTGTTCAAGAAATGACTGGATGTGGCACTTAGGGCTGTGGTTGAGGTGACGGTGGTGGTCGATCAAAGGCTGGACTTGGTGACCTTGGAGTCTTTCCAACCTTCATGATTCTATGCTTCTATGGATGAAAATCTTGCAGTATATAGCTGTAAAAGCAGAGACATTAGGAAAGTAAAGAGGATATGATGTTATTTCAAGAGATCCTGTGAATGCATGTAAAAGAAGTAGCTTTGATACAAAAAGTACGATTTTCAAAAGTGTTCAGCATTGGTGAAAAAATTCCATTGATTTTTGAGGCAGCAGTACTAGGGTGGTGCATTTGGAAAGATTGTTTTGAAAGAGAAGAAATTTAATCTAAGGCCAGTGGTGAATAAAAACATCCACAAAGGAATGGTTCAGAGCAGAAGATCAGCCTTGAGTACTCTGATTTATTTTCTTGAGAATTTTTCTCTCTTCTTCAGCTTTAGATGAAAAAGAGCAAAGTATTCAGAGAATAATATTTAAAAAAATAGAAGGATTGTGTGTGTGAATCACTTAAATACGTTTTGAAAGCAATGCTTAAAAGGCTTTATTGAATATTGTATTCATCAATATTTATGTCAAAAAAACTCCACTGACTTCAATTAAACTCTACCAAGATGACAGGGATGTATTTATGAATCAAATTAAAATTCTTAAAAATTTGTAAAGTCTGTTCTGTTTCTACACAAGTATACAAAACAAGGATGAAAGAGCCCAACTGCCTGTCTTCTCAGCTATGTGGTAGAGACATAAAAACATAAGTGGAAATTAATAGATATTAATTATTGCATTAATTAGGAGTATGCTGAGTTTAGCATTTTGGAGCCGGTGAGTTTAAATGCTGTGGAAATTCTGTCACACACTGAAGATGCTCCTGTAGAGGTCAACTCCACCTAGTCTAGCTGTGCATGATGAGCCTTGTGGCAGAAGAGTCGACTTGCTACTGCGTAGTGACTTATAAACAAATCACAAACCACATTATAATTATTTTAGGAACTAATAACCTATACTTGGCACTTAGTGGCAATGATTAGGAACTGAAGATATGGCCTTACGTTTCCTGCCCTGTCATTGGTTACTTGGTATTTTAGGCAGTTCTATGTTGCTATTCTACCTTGACTTTGCCCTTGGTACCTCCATTTTGAGTATTGCACCCTAACACACAGAAATCCTCCATCTCCTTGGATGTCAGAGAATAGTGCACAGGGGTTCAAGTTATTAATTCCAGTGATTCTTCATCTTCTCAGTTTACTTTAAAGTTTTGTCTGTATCCTATCACCATTCAGAAGTGAAACCACATTTTTTTAGTATTATTGATTCTTCATAAAACCCAGTAGATTGTGTTAGTCCCTGTCACAAAGCTTAGATGGAGGATTGCAACTTGTGAATTCTAGGTATGAATTTAAAATTCTCAACAACGTGGCATTTTTGTTCTTAATTTTACTGCAGGCTGCCCCCTCCCCACCCAAGGATTATTTACCTTCAGGACAAGTAAAGGTTTTGGACATACCAGCAGAAGGAATTAAACAACTCTGTGCTGAAGGAGCAGGACGAGGGATTTCGAAGGGATTTCAGGTATAGGGTGAGACCCAGACTACTGTGTCCAACCTGTCACTCAAGTGCTCATCACAGTCCCAAGGTCAATCACTCTGAGCAGGATAATGTGGTGCCCAACTACACTTCACTTTCAAAACTGCTGGGGGTGAACTTCTTTAATCTTGGCAATTTCTCCTTAAAAGTACCAGTGCTTTCAATGTACCTCTTAGTGGTGAAATTTGCACTGTCATTTGTTTTTTCTTTTCTTTTGTTTTTTTTTAAGGACTGGAACAATGCATGGTTGATGGGCTGAAGGATTTAAATCCTTATATTATCCGAGTTCTGGGCAGCACCAGTCAATGTCTACTGTAGGTTTCAAGGATAATGACACTTTTAGAGTCTTAAAAAAAAAATAAGAAAGAAAAAGCATTGTTAGCAGCAAAAGCAATTCCTGATACAAAATTAGTGTGTTGATAAAAACCCCACAAGAAATGGAAATGTACCCATACTGTGAAACTGGATCTGCACAGACTTATTCAGACAAGTGTCAAATACATGGGTCTGACTATAGAAGCACAACTGGAGTGGAAAAATGCAGAATGCAAGTGCAAATGCATAAATCTCTTTCACATCAGCTTCTGTTAACATTTAGCTGTGGGTGTTCTAGACAGAAACTGTGCTATGTTTTCTAGATGTAAAATATTCAGCCTTTACAGACACATTCAGTTGTGACACTATTGTAATAATAAATACATAAGAATTACAGAATATAATGCTGAAAATAATATATGTACATGATATAATGTCTTGCAAACTTCCTTGCACTCTTACGTTTCTTTTATAGAATCATAGAATTGTTTGGGTTGGAAGGGACCTTAAGGATCACCTAGTTCCTACACCCCTGTGAGGAGCAGGGACACCTTTCACAAGATCATGTTGCTCAGGGCTCCATCCCAGCTGGCCTTGAGCACTCACAGGAATGAGGCATCCATGACTTCTCTGAGCAACCTCTTCCAGTGCCTTATCACCCTCACAGTAGAGTTCCTCCTAATTTGGAAGATTTTTTCCTAATACCTTTTCTAAACCTCTCCTATTTCAGTTTAAAGCTATTCTCCCTTGTTCTCTCCCTACATGACCTTGTAAAAGGTCCTTCTCTGACTCTCTTGTTGGCTCCCTTCAGCTACTGAAAGGCCACAATAAAATCTCCCCGAGTCTTCTCCAGGCTGAACAATACCAACTCTCTCAGCCTGTCTTCATAGGAGAGGTGTTCCATCCCTTTAATCATCTTCATGGCCCTCTGGACTGGCTCCAACAGGTCCATGTCTTTCTTGTTCTGAGGACTTTGGAGCTGGACACAATTATTAAAATTGGGAAATTAATAAGTTATTATTATTACATTAATTATTATTTTTTTAATCTACCATGACTGTCAATTTCTTCTCTAAAAAGAATAAAAATGGAACAAAACTGAAGTTCCTGGAACATTTAGTGTGAGCAGAGGCAACCAGTGAAACAGTGTGGCACAACCCTGTGAAAATCTGATCTAGTGGATGTCCTTACACTATACAAGAAATAAATTATCTCATATCTGTTTAGATAAGAAGAAACTGCCATAGAAATTTACATTTTGTGTTAGGCTGTAGATAAATATGTTAAATGCAAATAGCAGACAAGACCTAAATTAAACAGACCAAAAGACTCAGCAGATACTGTGAAGTATTTTCCTCCATACATTTAGAGACAGCTGTGTTCTCCGTTCTATCTTTCTGATGAAAAGAATGAGAATTTTTTTTTTTTTAACCTGGCCATGTAATTCTGAAATCTGTAGAAAAAATGCAGCCAATTTACTATATGAAATAAATAATCTTAACGGAAAACCACTGAGAAAATTACTTCTCTGAATTTTTTATATTAGTTTAATTTCCTCTTCTACACACTATATTTTCCTCAGTGGTCACTGCAGATGAGATATTTCACTACACAGAACTTCTAAAATAAGTTTTATTATTTCAAACTTCCTTTTTCATTTGTTTTGGAAAACTTCCTTGACTGCTCATGATTTTCATCCCTCTCCCTTTCTTTGGATGTTTGAGCTATGTTTTTCTAGCAAGTAGAGATTTGAACATATTTAAGCATTTTTAAGCCTATCCTGAGAACACTCAGTTTCCTAAGTGGGGTGATCAGTAACATTTCAAAGAGAGGATAACTAGAAGACTATCTGGAATTACAGGTCATTTGCAAGAATAAAATCTAATAGATAAAATCTTTTGTGAATTGACCAGTCTGACCAACAGCACTTCTGTGTAGGAAATGTGAATTTAAAGCAATTCATGTCTTGTCACAAGGTTCGAAATCAAAACAGAAGCAACTCCAGTGTCAAATGAGTTGAACAAAAACTTGTTCTTCAGAGGGGGTTATGTCCAGGTCTGAATATCACTGTTTGGAACTCTCTCTCCATATGCAGTTATCTAAGTAAAGAAATAGAAAGCCTAAAGCAATACTGACTCTCATTATCTAGTCTACTTTGGTGTTAGACTGTAATTGTTTTTCCATTGTTCTGTTGGTGACTCATGTTCCAGTCTCATCAAATGTCAGATAGGCTTCAGATTCTACTAATTATTATCCATTCAAAAATGTATTAATTTTTTATAATGGTTTCATAGAATTCACCATTTTCCTTTTGCCTCCTGGGTGGCATCACATAGAATATGACTTACATGCAAGTGGAGAGCACCTTAATTGAAGAAGGATGGAGGGCAGTGTTAAACAAAAGAGTGGGGAAGTACGTTTTTATTCTTGTTGACTGTACTGGTTGACAGTGTTGGGGAAAGGCAGCTTCATCAATAAGTCAGTAAGTTGTTAAAAGAATGGAGAGTTGGAGATTTGATATGCGCAGGTATGCAAGTGGAATTGTGCTGTCTCTTGGAAGGTATTTATTTTATCCTTGACTTCATGCAGAGCAGAATTAGAAGGTGAAATGGCATTAAAAAATGACAGAGAGAGACAGAGCTTTGCATATTATTTGACTCATTAAAGAAAATTAGAAAGGTAATGAGGCAGGCACCACTAAAGAAACACTTTATAAGACTGCATTCATCTGGTGGTGGACAATTTTATGTAATTTCTCAAGGCTTTAATCAGAATTATATTTTGAATACACAAAATTGGTAAAGTAACTCCTAAGCTGGAAAGAAAAGACAACATATGAAGGAGAAAAATTGTGTAATCATTAGACATGGTGAAGAGTTGGCAGAATTCTGTTAAGCACAACCAAAACCAGCAGTAAAATGTAACTGATTATAGAAAAAAATCAAATTCCTCAATTACAACAAATTCTTTGAGCTATCTTTTTAAAAGTTTTGGTTTTCTAAAAGCATTGTTCATTATTTTGATCTCTAACAAATAGAATTTGCTCTTTAGAGAAATATCAGTATACTGTTTGCTTTCGAAGTAGTAATAATTAATATTACTATAAATAATTAATAGTGGTAATAATAATAATGAACTCAGAAAATAATGACCTGTTTAATTTTATTCTTGATGTAATATAGCATACTGCTTGCATTGGTATCAGTATATAGCAAAAAAAAATAGTAACTTAATAGCAATCTAACAATATCCTTCAAGTAAAGTAATCCCCTAGTTAGTCTTTTTATTATGCATGAGAAAGCAATGCCCTTGTAAACCAGGTTTATTTGGATTTGGAAAAATGATTAGAGATACTTCTGCAGATACCCATTTTCACAAAGTTTTAGGATTTATTACCTCCCAATTATCTTGTATTAGTAATTCTTCTACAAATTCCTTGTCTCCTGCTGAGCACGAAGACATTATAGGATCTGTGCAGCATTATAATTCACCACATTTCTGAATGCTTTTTCTAAACTATCCTTAGATGTAAATCAAATGTGGAAATGAGATTTATATACAAATTATAAATTTTAATGGAATATGCTTTTCATGACTCTAAGCTTCTGAATATTCCACATGGACTTAATCAGTGCTCAGTTATTTCTGTATCTATGCCTAGTATTTAGTCTCTAGATACGCTTAAACAGTTTAACATTGTTGGGAAAATATTTTATTTTCCTTTCTTAACTTGGCTTTCCTTTCATAATCAGATTCTTAGCCAAGAACGATACAAAGAACCTCCAACTGTTTCTGTCCAATTTGTCATTATTTATTGCATTGCATTTTAAGAACACTGATTAGTAGTCCTTTGTTTTTCATCAGCCCCCAACCCAGATGGTTCAAACACAAGAATATTGATGCAAAACAATGACATCCCTGCAGCAGGAGAATGGAAAACCAATTTCCTACCCCAACCCAGGAGGGGTGCTTCAGCAATGGACACTCTGCATGTCGTAATAACGTCCTTCTATAAACAACTCATTTTCAGAGCTCACCCACATACTTGGCTCTTCAGCTGTCTGGATGACTCAAAATCTTTCTTCTCTTTGCCTTTGGTCAGATTGATCAGTGTTCTTACTCTTATACGATGGAGGAGGATGTAAAAGCATGAATTGTTTATCTTTCCACTGGGAATGATCTGGACCTCTCTCCTCCTTCACCTGTCTTGCTGATAAAAAATGCAATGTGTTAAAACAACCATTACCACATCAGATTAAAGGTCCATCTAGTTTAGTCCCTGATGATGTTTCACATCAAATACCTTGGGAAGAGTGAATGTGTTCAAGAATAAAATAGGAACAATTTCTCAGGTCTAATAATTGAAGTCTACAGCAATTTGACAGTCATGATTTTTTTCTGAGAGAAATTGTATCTTTCCATTTAATGACCTTGTTAGGGATTTCTTTCTTATTTTCTTACAATCATTTTTTTGAAGCAATAGAGACTTAATATCCACAAAATTATGTCATAAATTTTATGACATCAACTTTATGACTTTATGACTTTTGCTATTAATACTCCAGTGGTTATTGTGATTTTAGTAAATTATTATTCCAATTCATAAGCTCTCCTTATTGTTCCTCCATTATTGGAAGAGGCAGGGTGAAAGTAAGTAGCTATTTGGAGTTTAGTTCCTGGTGGTTGTTAAAACCAATACAGTACCCCAAATCATTTCAGGGTTATGAAACCCTGAAGTCATGTTTTTATAATGCAGTTTTTAAAACTGAGTGTCTATATATGGCATGAAAACTGTGTTTCATAAGGGTCTAGAACTTCTCTGTTACATGAATAAAATTAAAAGTTTTTCTAGTGGTTAGAGGTAAACAAAATTTTCTTACAGATGTGAATGAACTGAGCTAACATGGAGTAATGTATACCTTACCCCTTACTGAACATGAATGCATCAATTTTTTCACATAAATTGCTGTTTATGCAATATTTTAGGGACTTAGAAGAATATGTACTGTAAGTGAGTAATAATATTGTTGATAAACATATTTCATCAAAACCATAAAAGCTTGCCTCAGCTTTGTTTGTTGGATTAGTTGTCAGTACTTATTCTTAGCTAAATTATATTTCTTACTTATGAAAAACTGGTTGTTTCTCAGTCTTTGCTTAGGAAAAATTTGAACTTCTGTAATTGTCTCAAAGATCTTAGACAATGATTTTAGAAAATAAATCAGCAGATTTATTTTTAAAATTTTCTTCTGATACAATTCAATCTCACCATACCAGCATATGTAATTTTGTAAAAATCATCAAGTGTTGACATAAATGGGAATGGACACTTATATATACCTACTATTTTGTGGATTATCAGTCCAGTATGAATGCACTTTTAGGCTATACTCATTCCCCTTTTTGGTGTTGACACTTATGCACTCAGTGTTACTTTTCCAAAAGGAAGAAATCTGTCAGCCAGGTTTTCTTCATGATAACCAGACTATTGCTCCTGGGCCCTAAGGAAGCCAGGAGAACTTCTTGCCTGGGGGCAATTTAACTTTTTAACATTTTAACTTTTGTTTTGTCCAATCTGTATTCTAATTTTGGAACATTTTGGAACTGAATTCACCTGGGTTAGGAGAGCCCAAGTTTACGATAATATAGTAATTTGGGAGAGTGGGATGCTGCAAACACCCTTGCTCTTCCCAGTGGTTTTACAGAGACTATTAATTCAAATTCAGGGTCTACCACATGGGTCTTTAAATGTTTTTACTTCATTTACTTCAAAAAGAGTGTAAACCAGATGTTGAAACTGTACCTACAAATTCTAACATATTTTTTATTTCAGCTACCTATTATTTTCAATGTGTCCATAGTTTTGACAACATTTGTCTTAACATTTACCCAGAAGCTGACTATGTTCACTGTGCTGAACAAGTCCACTTGTCTAACATACTAAAATTTTCTTTTGTAAAAGCAATGCTTACCTGCACATAAAAAAAATTACTAGTTATTGGTTCTCAAAGGAATAAGAAGGAACGTAAGAGAAACATATTTAACTTGACTAGGTCCAGTCTTCACTTTCTCTGTAGTAAACTTCTGTCAGGAAGTTTAAAGTTTATCTTTGAAAGGCTATGAGAATTGGGATTATTCATCCTGGAAAAGGGGCTTCAGGATGATCTAATTGCAGCCTTTCAGTACCTGAAGGTACTTTCCTACAGAAAAGATTGAAAGATATTACTTGGAAAGGCACATAGTGAGAGGACAAGGAGGAATGGCTTCAAACTGAAAGAGGGCAGATTTAGCTTGGCTATTAGAAAGAAATGTTTTACTGTGAAGGTGGCAAGGCACTGGAGCGGGTTGCCTGTGAGTGCCCCATTCCAGGAAAAGTTTAAGGCCAAGCTGGAAGGGGCTCTGAGAAACCTGGTCTAGTAAAAGGTGTCCCTGCCCACGACAGGGGATTGGAACCAGATTATCTTTAAGGTCCCTTCAACCCAAACAATTCTATGACTTTGTGATTCTGAGAAGACGAAAATCTTCACTCTGTACAGAACAGGAGAGAAAAGGCAGGCAAGAACAAAACTATATGGCAGATGTCAATAATTTTGCCTCATTTTCCAAAGTTAGAAGCTTAGATTTGACGATTATGAGGAGGAGATAATTACTTTGCCTAAGATTAGGTATTGTCTGGTGCAGAATGCCACCAAACTCCATCAACAAGTTCTTGTCTTTTCCATACCTTAGTGCACATTTAAAACAACATCTAATTGCAAATTGACAAATAAATTGAAACCAAATTACACCATGTAGGCCAAATTTATCTTGTTTTTCTGACAGAATATAGGAATCTTAGAATATTAGTAACTTAATATTTTAACTTTGAGTATTCATTTTTTTCACTTAGTTTATAAACAGAATCTTTTGATGTATTTGCAATTCTGTTAACAAATTGCTACATATCCTCATTGTTCTTTTAAAATTGATTTTATAGCAGGTTCTTAGTTTAATCAAAAAAAGACTGAATTTCTAAAAGCAAAATTGTACTTTACTCCTAATCTGTTTTAGTGCACTCCAACCTATTATAACAGGCAGTGAATTCTCAGTGTTAACTGATGATTAAACAGCAGTGGCTTCAGAATGTCGAATATAATGACCTGGAATCCCACGCCTATTAAAGAGTATATATGCTTTCTTTAAAAACTTTCAGGCAACAGTTCCAAAGCCATAGATTTTCAGGAAATATCAATAACGCCTGGGACAATGTATCACGCTCTGACATTTCTACTAACACATTACCGCATTGACTGGCAGGTGTTTAAAGTCTTAGATCAGGTAGTCTGTTCATAAACCCATTTGTGGTAAGGCTCTGGTAATGAGTCTCAGAATTCATTAAAAAATAGCAAAATTCACTTCTTGGAACAAAAGACTTTTCCTAGACTTTAGGCTTGAGATAAACCAGAAGAACATTATCCATCCTTTAGGGTCAAAAGCTTTTAAAGTGTACTGCCAGGTTACAAAAAAATTGATTTATTCAAAACCAGAATGTGCTATTGCCCTTAGGGAATAATTATAAAAATAGTCTTGGTAAATTTTAATGTTTGATGGAAAAAAATCGACTCTTCAAAATACCCATCAGAGATATAAAGCTATTGAGGAAAGTCAAGTACTGCATTTTCATTCTCTGTCTGCTATGAAAACACATTGTCTACAAGATAACTTCTACACTGGTTAATTATATATTAAAAATGTTTTCTGGGAGAATATATTGTGACTTAACGTGCTTATTTGTGTCCTAAATCTGTGCATACTTTTTGATTAATAAATAATAACTCAAAATCTTGCAAGTGAAGGTGGTAAATTAAGGTAAAGCAAATTTTCTCTTTTTTTCCTCACTGATGATTCACATTTCTTTTTTTCATTTGGGAATAAGACCTGAAATTTTGAAATGCAGAACACACCACATAATTTTTACTAAAATTTCATTTTATAAATACCTGTCTGCTTTTTTTCTATTACTGTATGCAACAAACATTCTCTGTCTGCTATGCAGTACATCCTGGATATCTATTTTTATAACATGCATATTTTATGGGTAATATTTTTGCTTGAGATTGATTAAACTGTTTGAGATAGAGAGTAGTTCTGGGCTAACAGTAATTTTATTTCTGCCAGTACAAACCTTTGCTGAAAATTAACTATCCCTTAAAAGACATAGCAATGTCTTCAGTGAGATAATTCTTAATATTTTGTTTGCTTTCTTGCTCAACTTGTGACTCTTCAGAGCCACATACAGATCCAAGAGAAGAGGAGCAGAGAATATATTCATTTTAGCTGTCCAAGTAACAGCAAGGAAACAAGAGGAAAAGACAGCCAGCCTGAGGCCGCCAAGCATCCAAACCCCATTTTATTTAAGATGGCTGGGAAAAACGGGTCAATCAATCACATCAGCCCAGCAGGAGAATTTTACAACCAGGAAGAAGGGAAATATACTACTGAGTAAGTTTCTGAAATATTCAGCCAGATACTGATTTTATTGACTATTTGCCAGGTTACAGAGGATAAATAGCTGTTTAGGTCATATATCCACTCAGTTACTGTAGAAGTTAACTACAACTCTTAAATAAGCATTATTAATAGAATATTTTAAATATTGGTTAGAAACAGATAATGGTTCTTATCCAAAGTTTATGATGTTGATTTTTTTCTCCCGTTGCCTTCAAGAAATTTTCTGACTCTCCTTTTTTAGTATTAATAATGGCCTAAAACACAATTTCAAAGCAGAAGTCTTTCTCTTAGTCTACCTTGAATTCCTTGCTTACACATTTAGTTCTGAAGAGGCCCCTGCAATTTGCAGTTGCCTTTTTAATCTCCTTCCCAAGAAATACTTCCAAGAGGATAAAAAATTTCAAGAGCCCCTACTGCAATACACTGTACTGGAAGCCAAAATGAGAGTGGCAAGCAACGTGTCCGGACCCTGGAAAGGAAAATGGAAGAAGCATTAGAAGAAAATCACCAGCAGCAATTTGAACTGTGAATTATGCTGTCAATAGTGCTCCCAAGATATGAGTACTGAATGCATTCTTCATGGCTATCTAGTTCACTGTTTCTTAGCTTCAGAAAAAAAGCCTATCAAAGCTTACAGACACCTTAAAAATCCAATTTAATTCCAGCACTTGATCATAAAAAGGGAAAACATTACACTAAAGTTCGCAGAAATCTGTGCATTTTCATCTGACAAAGTAAGAAAAGAGAGACGAAATTTCAGAGCAGGAGATCTTGAGGCACTTATGTAATTTTTTACTCTGAGAGAGGATAATGCGAATCACAAGTGTCACCTAAATTCCTAGACTCATCAACATTCACAGTATAGATCAGACAAATCACAGTCTTGGCTGATTGTTTACTTCAATTCATGTGATGAACACTCAGACACTTAGGACTTTATGATTTAACAAGACACCCTGTAAAAAATCCTTTCCTTGGAACAGGAGCAGAATATCAAAAATCTATTCTTGTCATGGTAGTTAAACAGAGACGTGAGAATTAGAATCTCTCTCTTGCACAAGACATCTAGGCCAATGACAAAAAGAAGTAAACGTGGTCAAACCTTGTCATTTTTGTATTGGAAAGACCTACTGGTCACTGAAACATATCTAGTTGACACCAGTTTAAAAAGAAACAGTAACTTGCATCAAAATTCACAGTGCTGTGTGATTACAAGTCTAAACCATGTGGATTTATTTGACATAAACCAGCCATGCTGTTGAAAACTGCTTTTAGGCTTTTATTTCAAAAAGCCCAATACAGTTAGAGCTCACAGTTATCAAAGTCCTCAAACATGAAATACAAATCTCTCTCCAACTGTCAGTTACAGTGCATTTTGTTGCCTATTTTATACACTTATGTTCCAGAAATTAAAACATATAATGTCAGGTTCACATGGAAATGAAACTCACATTCCTTAGTGACTAATGTGTTTAATTGCCTTCCAGAACAAACATGATGATGTTTAAAAACATCCTTTCATTTTAAATGAAGAAGTGGATTAAGGCTAATTGGAGTCTTATCAACCAAATGTTATCCACACACAAGGGACTGACTCTCTGTCTTCTTTCAACAGTTCCTGCTTTAAGTTAGATAATCTCTAAAACTAGTCTTCCTTTCACCACATCTCAAATCCCTCTGCCCTATTTTTTCAGCCATTACCAAAGACTTTAGCCCCGCTTTTCTGAGCCTGAACTTGAAAGTTAAAGAACAACACAGGTAAATGTAATGTGTGGCACTACAAAGTTTTATCAAAGCCATTTTATAAATACATATTAAATGGGTACTTCCACTATAAAATTTATTTGCTGTTAATTCAAATATTTGTATCTCATAAATCAAATATAATTTATTAGAAACAGTTCTTGTATAATAAATAGATAAACTTCTATAGATAAAAAATTAAAAATATTAATTGATTAACTTTTTTATTGTAGTTCTCTTGTATTTTTAATTTAAAAGTTTTTGCATATTGGGAAGTGTCTTCCTGTATTCTTCATTCTGAAAATTTTCTGACAGCTTTGAATTTTTTTTTTTCATACTTGTCTTATTTACATTATAAAATGGGATATGTCTAACCCTTTCATACAACTCTTTCAGGATCATTGATCAACCATATTCCAAGTAGAAACGTTTTGCCAAAAGATCTTATTCAGGTACATTAATTTCAATGAACAAATCTTTACCTTCATCTTGTAGTCCTAAGAGCTTTAAAAATAATTTATATTCCAGTAGGACTTTGAAAATGCTTTTTTAATTAGCTCCTGAGAGTTTTGGGTTCTTTTAATGGGAGATGTTCTTTTCCTTCTCGTTCACATCTCTCATATTTCTTTTTATTTTAAATTGTATTTGAAGTGAATGTTACCAGAAATAAGTAAAAGTTTTATCTCAGGAAATTCTCTGAAGTGTAGTCCCAAGTCACAGCATGGTTTCCCAATCTCACAGAACTCTGCAGGTATTTTAGATCCAGATGAAATAATGTATTAATCTTTCTAATAATTTTTCAGTGTTTTAGACTAATTCCAAGTCTTTGTGTTCATCAGATTTTTAACGCTCCAAAGTATCCTGCAAAAATAACTTCTGTTGTTAATGCTCTGTGCTTCAGCTACCAGGGTAACACCCATTTCCAAACTGTTGCTGCAACTACAGAGAAATGATTGAACGAATATTGTGCCTGGATAAAAATGCTGCTTAATGTTCCCTGAGAAGCCGACTTTAATACCATCAGAAATATTGTGACTCCTACTACTTTTCTTCCTCACTTCTACCCATGCACTATAATTGAGGAAATATATACAAGTGAAGAAGAAAACTGTGTTTTCTAAAAACCACCCAATTGCTCATTTCTTTAGAATTCAAATTTTCACCTTCAAAGGTGAGTCTTTGCTCAAGAGGTACCATAGTTAAAGGTTCTGAAATAGGCACTCAATCATTGTTAGAAGGAACAGACATCTAGATTTTTCCTAATGGAAAATCTGTGAAAAATTCTTCTTTTCTAGCTTAGGTTGCAAGGCTGTGTCCTCCTGTCTCTGGAGTTCCTGTAAGAGATCTTCCAGAACTGTCAGAAGTGTTCTTTTAAATACTTTTGCTCTTCTCACCAACTACTTAGGATACAGGTTAAAAAGGGATACAAAGAATGGAATAATTTTACTCTTCTCTAGCTACCTCCAGATGATAGAATAGAAGAAAGAAAAATATGAGAACATTAAAGTTGGAAGTGATGAAAGACTGGGAGTCTTTGAGGCTGGTCCAGGGAGCAGTGTAGTGGCCAGAAAGCCACTTCCCTTGGAACAGTCTTGGCGGAGCAGATCTGAAGACAGAGCTTTCTGTGTTATTTCTCTGCTTCTGAATTTTGAAGATTGCCATTTGGAACACATTGTAAATCACTCATGAACAATCCTAAAGCCAAAACAGAGTTTCCTGTGGAGAAAAAAAAATAGTCAACCTTAGCCATCACGCATCTAAAAATTTATCTCCATTTAAATTATAAATCCTCCTCTGGAAGTGATCACTGTTTGAACTTTGTTAGTATTTTACATTGAGAAACCCATAAGCTAGCAGAGGAGCTTATAGGGTTTATTTTTACCCCAATTCACAGCTTCTGTTTTGCATTCCTCTTCTAACATCTAGTTTCTTGAGGAAAAAAGACCGATTTCAAGAGGTTCAATGGGAAAATACAGAGGACTTATCTAGTTTATTCCTTACTCTTTTTTTCTGTGCTTAACATTGGTTTGCAGGTTTTATATCATCGATATATTGATATCAATGCAGTCATCACTGTTTTGTCCATAAAGCCATTTTGGCCATAAAGTCATCTTTGTTGAATACCTTTCTCTACCAAATAGTGGTTTTATTGTATTTAGTTCCAAAAAGTAAAAACTTTTTGTCTTCTTGGAACACATTTTAGATGACTAATATATACTAGAATTCCCTACAAGAAAGAAATTAGATGCCATGTGAAATTAATTCAGTAGAATTTTCCAAAAGAAACTTCAGTTTTCTCATGGCTAAAAAGCATTTTCACAAATTGAGTTAGGCACCAGCTTGTACTAAATTTGGCGGAAATGGAATTGGAAAAAGTTGTAAATTCAGTTGTTGCTCTTTGCCTTTTGAGCTCATCTAGGCATTAACAGAGATTTAGTTAATATTTTTGTATAAATAATTATAGATAAATAAGATATGAAATGATAACCTTTCCAACACATAGGAGACCCTCTTACTTCCCTACAGCTGTTTGGTTTAAAATTCAAGCTGTTTATCTGCACATCCCAGCATCCCTTTATCTCTCACCTTCTAACTGGTGTTAATAGCAAGAGATTTCTGCCCTGAAGTTTACATTTTTCTGCAGCAGTACAAGCACTGGAACTTAAGTAAGAAATTAAGCTAGGGAGACTGTAGTAAGAAATATCTTTTTGCTATGGATGAGATCTAATCCTAAACAAGCAAATGCCAGAATTTCATCTGGCTTCAGTGGTACTTAAATTTTATTCTGGAGGTATAAAATGAAAATTGCAACTCTTAAGGTGTCTCTGGAAAATCTCCTGAACTGTCCATTGCATTTTTCCAAAATCAGTAGCTCACAATCCAGTCTTAAATTGTTAAAAATTGAAATTTATTTTTTAAGAAAAATGTACAAGAGGGTGAGAGGTTATTTTACATGACAAGCTTGACCAGCAATTGTAGAACTACCCTTTATCCAGCCTTTATGAGTTAGTGGTAAATTGTTCTTAAATCTTGCTGCTCTGTTGCCCCCTCAGTACCAACGCTCCAAAGACAGCAAAGCAAACAGCTCAACTGTGTGAAGAGCTTCTCTGTGATTCTTACTGTGTTACCCACTTTAAGTTAGGAATGGTGTTGGCTTGGCTATTTGTAATTCCTGTATCATACCTCGAAAAAATGACTCCTTGTGCTCAGGTCATTTCCTAGTAGACATGGTTTATGTGCCAGATCCACCACCTTAAATGCCAGTAATTGTTCCTCTAAATTAAATTGGCAATTTCATATAGAGAAGCCAATTAGTAAATTGACTAAACAATTTTCATTCTCACGTCATCTTTGCAGGTGGTCCTTCCAAGTCTTTCTTTAGAGACACTGGAAAGGCAGCCAGAGCAGTTACTCTCTCCTTTTCATGTCCCCTTAGATAAATCAAGATTAAATGTTCTTTTTTGGCAGTCTTGCCCTTTATCCACTAAATATAAAACTAAATGCTGTACAGAGAAGGCTTGTGCAGGTACTAGTAAATAAATTTTACATTTCAGCATTTTAATTTGCTTTGGCATGGCTTTTTGTTTGAATGCTTCTCTCCCATGGACAGCAAATTTCTCACTCAGTAAAGAAAAGTGCATTAGAAATAATTAAGAGAAAGTATGACAAGGTAGTAAAGTAAGTATAAAACTAAAGTCTGAACCTGAAACTTTACCCAGACTTAGACCTACGTGGAAATTGAAAAAAAATGTAAAAGGATTGAAACTCTCATTATGTGACAGTGCAGAAATATTTGTAATGAAGAGTGTTTTTTTTGTTTCTTAGCTTTTTAAGAAAGTATTTTCACTAAAACTGGCCAGAGATCTTTGAATATTGAAAAGAGTTTTCTTACATTGTAGAGTAATAAAAGCAACCTTTTGGAAGTTTCCGAGACAGTTGCGGCAGAATGTCCGTTCTGAAAGGCTGGACATTTTACTTAACTTTTTTCTTCTTTCTTTAATGTTAGTTGTTTTTTTCAAAATTTCTATATAATGTGAAAGATTTCAGATTTTAAAAAGAATGCATTTTGATGGTCAAGAAAACCCCGTGCAAATTGTCAAAAGTAGAGCCACCAATTTTGCTGTGGAGTACACTGTAACAAATTGCTGTGATTCAGTGTTCCAGTCAAGAAAGTATTATAGCTAATATATTCCAAATGAACTATTTTTATTCCATGAAAACAGTATTTCCAAAATGAAAAATTTCCCGTGGAAAATTTTCAGACACTACCCACTTCAGGGTTAGAAAAATGAAAGCATAAACAAATGTTGCATTCTTTTACTCTTTCCTATCATGGGAAAATCACATCTAGATAATGGCAAAATGAAACCAAATAAAATGTTTTAATAAACAAATCTTTAATAAAAATGGTGTCACAGTAAGTATAAATGGTTATTGTCTGCATTGCCTGCTTTTATTTCTTTTTAAATGATGGAATATATGTAAGGAAAACTGGATGTCTGAGCACTGAAGAAGCTGAGGCTATCATTTAAAATCAACAGAGATGCTATGAAGCAGCACTGCTTCCCAGACTGAGGTGTAGCCGAAAAACCAGATGTGGCTTGGATTTCCCAGTTAAGTACAGTAAAAATGTTAAGATTTCCTGTTTTGGTCTCTCGATTAAGCCAATGAATCTGTAACAGTAGATTGACGCTGACTTGCTAATGTTCCCTTAACTAAGGGACTGACAAGAAAGTACTTAATGTCATATTTTGATTATTTTTCTGTTAGTAGGAGTAGCTAATTAAAAAAGAAATAAATTTGATGAGCTTCTATAAGACTAACATTTAAAATACTTTTTTATTTGTTTTATGCCTCAATTGATTTTATGCATACTATTTTCTCATGTTCTGAGAAGTTGAGGGCCTTTCTGCTGCTGTTTTTTCTTCTTCTATAAAGAGCTTTTGCACACCAGACTGCATTTTTCCACCCTGCTGCAGCTGTAATTCATGTTCATTAAAGAAAAGAAGAAAAAAAAACAACAAAAAAAACCCGAAAAAATGTTAAAAAGAGAACAAGAGAAAGAGAGCTTAAAGAAATGACAGTTTTACTTCTTTAGAGAATTTAATACTTTCTGATATAATTACCTTGGTCAATAAAACATTTATGTAGAGAATGAAATCCAAGGCTTAATTTTCTTGGAAATAATTATAAATGAACATGTTGTGCAGCAATCACAGCAATTATGCATGAGCTACAGAAACAAACACACATGACAGAACAAGCAATAACTAATAAATTCTTAGGAAATACAAAGGTGAGGTACATCATGAATACCATTTTTCTACTTCAGGCAAAAACAAATTATATCTAATTTCTCTTAGTATCTTGTGCAACACCCAAAGATGCTAACTGGATTTATTTGCTTATACTGAACTCAGCAAACAAATGACTGTTTTCTACACCTTTTTAAAAATACAATTGATGTGTATGAGAGTATAAAATTCTAGAATCTATTTGCTCTTTAACACTCCCTGTTAGCCATAGAAACATTTGCTCTTGTTTAAAAACAAGTTATATAATGCTGACATCTACATATTGATTAGGATTAGGAAAATGTTTACAGTTACAGTTTAATAAGTCATCTAATGGTAAGGGCCTACATACAGCAGTTCTCATAAAATTTTAATCGAAAATGGGAAAAAATAGGACATAATCAGTTCATGTGATGGAAATTTTACAAATTCAACTCTTCTATTGAAACTGGCATTGGTGTGAACTGCATGGAAAATGATCTCTTTTGGTTTTGCATTTTATTCAGAATAATCTTAAGGTCTGGAACACAGGCTTCCTGATGAACCATTTCTGAAATGCAGAAGGGATGAGGTATGAGGTTTCAGACAGCAACTATAGCTCATTTCTTTGAGTTGGTTTCCTCAACTAATGTCTAGACACATAAAAGGAGACAGCTATTGAAATGCTGAGCACTGCACTGATTAACTTTTAAATGACTTGCTGCCTAGCTTGAGATGGATAAACAGGCTACAATGAATGGAGAGAATAATGACCAAAACTGGAATCCATGGGAGCCAGATTGTTGTGCAGGGAGTTGTTTAAAAATACCTAGAAGCAAATGGTGAGGATCAGTGATTGACTAAAGTCCCATTCAGCCAGTGACATCAGGAGCTGCAATTAAGAGTCATGCTTCAAGGGTTTCAGCATCACTACGTGTAAGAAGGCAACATTTGCCTGATAGAGCAAGATCCTCAGAGCTATAGGGGATAGGATTGAGTTCCTGTAGAGAAGGTGTTTTTACAGGTCAGTCTTCTTGAAGTATTAGAGAGATTATGGACAACAGAGTACTTGGAGGGGTATGTAGGTTCTTTGACAATTACGCAGTGGCAGTTGGATACCTGCAGGTTACCTGAGTGCCTTTGTGTATACTCCTGTCTGTGGGGAAAGTAGAAATCTCTTTCTCCAGTTTAGGATTCACAGCTCCAGGTTTGATCCTGAACTTAACGTGGCTGCATCAGACTGAGTAAAAATCCCTGTCCCAATCTTTACTCATATGGTTGAAGCACGGGGATCTGTGGCCTGTTTGTCATTGTCTCTGTGGTGGCTTTAAATTCACAGTTTTCACATGTCAAAAAATTTCAGCCTGGAAACCAATTAAAATGGGTTTTCCAAAAAAATCTCAATCTTGATCTTCTATGTTTACAGCTCCTGGGGCAAATAAACCTACTGATCTTACTGGGACTAAGGTTTGCTTGACACAACTTTTGGAAAAATGTGCTTAGAATTTTGAATGCAATTCCTTTTAACCTAGAGGGTAGGGTCGATGCTGAAAAAGTCCCATGAAGCTCTAGAGAGTTTCTTCTAAATTTATTATCTCAAAAACTTTGGTCTTCTATCTCAGAATAATGAGTAAGGGTATTACTGAAAAGATTTACAGGCAAAATAATGTCAATGCTTCATAATGCTTAACTGACAAAATCATTATCTTGTCCTTGTTAGCAGATTAATTTTCACATCACCCTTGGAGCATGACAAGAATCATTATCTACATTTTACTGATTGAGAATGATTGCAGCCCACATTTTCCAATATGATCCCTTATTTGCATGATTCATTTTCTGAGGTAGCAGATCCTGGTCTCTTTTAGAAGACTTTATTTTCTACAATAGTAAAGTCTTAAGAAACTTTTTGCTGGATATCCAAAACTTTCTGAAAATGAAATTAGTTAACATATTTAAGACATTTATTTAACATATCTTTTGGAATCATAGTTAAAGAGTTATCAGTAAAGAGATGCTAGAATTCAATATGATATGAATTTCAGGCCCAGCTGATCTAAGATATAAACGGATCTTATCTTTTAGGTCTTCTGTAACACAAAACATGAAAAAAGAAAGCAGATTAAGTTATTGGAGGAAGAAAAGTCTTAGAATTTTCTGATTTAAAAGCAGAAGATGTGGTGACACATCATAAGTCTTCTTGAAGTATGTCATAGAGCAGAGTCTACAATATTAAAATTGCTGATGTCATAGAGCAGAGTCTACAATCTTAAAGTTGTTGTGGCCAGGTTGTGGAAGCACAAATATCCCGCCTTGTATGCACTACTTGTAATAATGAAGAGGAAAATAGTGACCACCACAGTAAACATACAAACAAAAGAGAAAAATAAAGAGGTAATATTTTGGACAGCTTTAGAGTTCACATCCTAGTTATTCCTGCATTTGCTGAAGTTTGAGAACATCAAGATTTATATTTCTAAGAAGGAGTCTTGTCATATCAAAAGAGGTGACATTCATTTCCAACTAACAAAGAAAATTGCTATTCCTTGGTTACCCCATGTCTTCACAGACTCCAAATTTTGACCAATAAGAAAATAAATGTCATCATATGACTCACTAATGAAGCAAAAATATGTACTTTCTCAATTTGGTTTGGCTGGAGGATCCAGCAGTTATAAACACACAGTTCTGCACGTGCTGCTCTCATGCCTTGTTACTGCTTTGAATAAACCCCCTGAGCACAGTACATAGGGCTTTGCACAGAAGCCTGTGAAACCTACTTGAAAGATTTTGCCTTTTTGGCTTTCCCCCACAGTATCTCATCAAAAAATTGATTTTTCTTCCTTTCAACCTCATATTTGTACCTTATGCTGACAAGAGCATTGTCTATAAGAGATTTTGGGGGAGTTTTGGACAATGAGAAAAGGAAATCCTGAGAAAAAAGAGAAGGGAAAACTTAATTATGACAATTGTTTTTATATGCTCCTACAGATGAATAAAATAAAATTATGAGAATGTGCATTAAAAGGAATAATGATTCTTATTTATTAACTTAAATTTATTTATATTTAAATAGACAATTTAGGTTGATATTATTTGTTATAACAATAATAATAAATATTCAATAATCCATGCAGATGGGTTCCTATTAAATCAATATATTGTATTGTAATTTTAATACCTTATTATAATTGTAGGCTATTCTTAAAAAGTAAATAATAGTCTGCTAGAAAGTGCCATAACTCTGAGAGGTGAGGATTTCTCCTCCCAGAGTGAAAGTCCTCCTGCTCAGTTGCAGAGCATTTTTGCAGGACACATCAGCGTGGTACTATAATTAAATGAACATATGGCATGACTGGAAGGGCCATATAGAGAGACAAAGGTCTCAGCAGTGCTCCCTGAGAAAAGGTAAGTGTAGGTGACAGCTGTAGCAGCAGTAGGTTCAGTAAGTTTCACAAATCCCTTATACAATTTAGAAGGGAAATAAGGGCTCTTTCATAGACTGCTTGTTTCTGGTGTTGGGTCTGGGGGGTGTAATCTTTTTTTTTTCTTTTCTTTTTTCTTTCAGGAAAGCTGTGTACAGTGTCTCACTAGCCCCCCATAAAGAGACAGCTGCTGTTGCTGTTACTATTTTGTCGTTGTCATTGTTGGTGTTCTTCATTTGATTCTTATTGAGCAGAACTGACAGTTTGATTTCACTTGCTTTTTAAATGAAAAGCTTGTCCAATGTATCCTGCAGGAGACAGTTTAATGAATCTGAAGAACTAAAATTCCCTGGTCTTTTTTGTCATGAGTACTTCATATCTAATCTGTAGGAAGCGGCTGTAAAGAAAGGAGAATAAACAAAGAGAATGGTGTATGAATCCAGAGATTCATCTGATTCATTTTTACCCTGAGGCAGACTGAGGCCATGGAGACCTGCTTTCAGTAATGAACAGGCAATCACATTAATGAAAACAAGCAAAACGAAAATACCACGTGCTAACTGGAACCAATCACAAAATTTTCACTGGTTTGTGCTGCAGCATGATTTCCCTTGGGTATTTTTTCCAAGGGTACTTTTTGGGATCCAAGAATAAACTGATGAGAGTTCCAAACAGGATAGAAAGTCCCCCATGAGGACAGTGAGGCAGCATGGCAGATCACCCTGAGAGTCTGCACCACCTCTGTACCTGAGGAGTTTCAAGCTTCAACATGTCCAAGGCTGGAGTAGTCTGGACTGACCCCCGACCTGGCCCTGCTTTGGGCAGGAGGTTCGATTAGAGGCCTCCTGAGGCCCCTTCACAGCTTTGATGCTTCTGTAATTTCTCAGCTGAAATCGTACAAAAGCTTTTGCAGCAGCCATCATTAGTAATGATTTTACAGATATTCATAAATACACAGAAATCATCTCACTAGATCAGATTCTCAGCATGAATTGGAAATCTTAGTATTTCTTCTCTTTCACCAATTTGAATAATTAGCAATCATTTTGATTTCTTTAGCTTGGCATCTAATGGACTTTTAAAATAAACCATGCTAGTCTATCATAGGTCTTCAGATTGATAGCTAGGCAAGGTACATGGGGGAGAACATTCTAGATGTTCTGTTTTGGTGGAAATTTCGCAGTGAAGAGAAATTGCATTAAACAGTTAAAAATTGACAAAGCAGAGAATGGTATTGAAGTTACCTAGGTTAATTTGATAAGACAGAGTCAGTCTGAAAACGGACTCTGAGATACAGGTACAAATTAGTTAAGAGGAAAAGCATTATGATAAAGTATTAGAAATTTTTACTGCCTAATATTAGTTTATTCATTATATTTCAACCACGCACAAGCTGCAGTTGGTTCCTCCATACCTACTTAACCTTTTCATTAAGTCATTTTTTATTTTGCTTTTATTGTGTTTAGGATGGCACCTACGTTGTGCACTGGGGATTGGTGGCACAGAACAGTGACAGGACACAATACGACTCTTTGCCAGTGATACTAACACTTGGCAGGGCCTGTAACGCGCTCTGCCTGTCGACATTTCTTCATTCCTTCTTAGGAATTACTAGGTCTACTTTCTGTTGTGGGTCTCCCATCTACCCCCTGTAGAAGGACATCCTTACCTTCCCATATGTAGTAGCCACTGCAATCATCTCTGTGCTCCTCAGGCGTGAAGTTGGGCTGTTCCTTGAGTAATGCCTTAGCACATTATTTTCCTGGCTGAACCTTCCACCAACCATTCCACATGACATCGTTTAGTTCTTACTGGTCTTCTTCTCATGGTCTATTCAACATGATATTGGCTTACATTTGTCATTAGGAGCATTGTTTTTATGAACAGTGAGGTAGAAAAGAGAGAAATTTTCATTTGCATCTTACAGTTTTGCTGTCTTGGGGAGCCCTATTTACAATTGTATCATTCAGAAAATAAGTATTTCATGAGACAAAATTAATTTTAAAAATTATTTCATTATTTCTAGATCAATGAGAAGGCCTGTAAGAAGACAAGACATTGGTTCAGCTCATGACAGAAATTACATACTAGCTTTGTTTCAGGAGATCACACAGTGACTGATGCTTCTCAGAAGTCAAAAGCAATAAATATGTGGTTTCATGGTATGCAAGTTAGAACCAGATAATGCATTCCAGATTTGCGTCTTCTAGCCAATTTTATTAGAGTCAGCTGCTTTTGGCTTTTGCTTTGCTCTCAGCTGGAGTCAGATATCCCATATCTCCTGATAAACCATAACTCATTAAAATCCTTTTTGTTCTTAATATAGGCTCCATTTTGGTCTTGTACAGTTTGGGTTGTTGGGTGTTTTTTTGAGGGGTGGAGTGATTGAGGGGAAGGATTGTGGGTTTTTGTTGGGTTTTGGGTTGTTGGGGGGTTTTTCCTCCCTGAAGTTGACATAACGACATACAACAATACAAAACATTTTGTTTTCTGGAAAACAGAACGAATATCCACTATCAGTCCTTGTCATACCAACCTAGCACATTTTGTGCTCCAAATTTTTTTTGCAGGCAGTTTCTTCAATAAACAGTTTATTTAGATTTACATTTATGACTCTTGCCATTGATGAAAATATTATTACTTCTCTCTCTAGAGGGATAGAGCTTTGTGTGTCAAATCTATTATGTCATTCAGCTCCAAAGAACACATCTATGGTGTCATTATTACTGTGGGGAAAAAAGAAGAAAAACACCCAAAACCCCATGTAAAACCAAGAAAAAAATAGGAATATGCTGAGGAAACCCAGAATCCAGACAGGCCTTGAGTCAATATGGCCACCGGGTGTCATTGTTTACTCCACCATGCAACATTCATCCCTCTAAACATGAAATGCAGCTGGATGTAGACAAGTAAGTCTATTCAGTCATTGTATGAAAATGGTGATCTATTTATTAACTAGCGAAGGATAAATACTTTTTTTCTTTCAATGGAATAACCACATATCTATTAAAAAGTCATCTATCTTGTCTTGCCCAATGTTTCTTAGACATTGAAGGTTGTTTCTATAAACATGTCCATTAGTCTCTTTTCTTTTAAGCAAGCAGCTCTTTTTATAAATACATTTAATTTATTGTGGAAAAGAATGACACTAGATCAATGATATTGCAAATTATAGTTCAGAGATCAGACAGACTAAGATGCTGACAGTGGAAACATTTATTCTCTTCATGACATTTATCTTGACATTTATTCATATCCATTATGATGACATTTGGAAAAGCCAGCCTACAAAGGTTTGTTTCTATCACATGATATTTCAGGTTGTTTTGAAATAAGATGATTTGCTATTGAATATCCCAACTTGATTTCTAGGTCAGCACAATGAACTGAATTGTGTTTATTTTCACATCAATGAGTCATGAATAAAATAAAACATGGTTAGACTTTCAACTGGTAGCTTCTTTATGTAATGTCAAACATAATTTTACTATGTCTATACTGAGCTAGAAGTCCTGGGGAGCAACATGTCAATTAAATCAGTTCCTTTCCAGTGTGCTCAACTGTTTTAATAGCAGATGGATACGAAGAGCAGCTCATAAGCAGAAAGGCTAATTCAGCCTCCAGAGCCATTCAGTCTCTGCTCAGACAGCAGTAGACTCTGTAGTAGATCAAGTGTGAGTACATTGGAGTACCTAGATTCTTCTGGCTACTGCATGATATATTTGTAGCATGAATCATGTTCTGAATTAAATAGTGAACATTTTCCAAAACTCAGTGCTTCCTGACATGTAAAGTGCATCTCACACTTGCACAAATAAATAACTTCAGCACTTCAGGTCATTTGCTCATTTTAAATGGCAACTGTTGATTTTTGTATAGCTGTGAGAATATTTCATAGTTGTTTTATATTGATGTCATAAGATAAATTTTCACAAAACAAAGGAAAGACAAAGGCTTGAAATAGTTTTGCTTAAAGAGAGCAAAGGAGAAATTGAAAACAGCAAGAAAAGTATAAATTAAATACAAAGAATAATAGGAATATTACTTCTATCTTTACTTGCTAAGCTTATCAGTGCTAAAGTATTTTCTCATAATAAGTAAATGCCATTCCTTTGCTATAACTAGAGAAAAAGGGACCTGATACACTGAATTGTCTAAAGAAATAAAAGACAAAATTCAGCCCTCTTCTCCTGTCTGCCGCTTTCACACTCCATCTCCAGGACTGTGGTGCCTCTGTTTGAAGGCCAGTGGCAAGCTGGCTCACATAATATCAACACTGTGAAAGACTCAGTAGCCGGAGAGAGATTAATGAAACTGGGAGAATGTTAAGGGAAAGACCAAGGTGAGGAGGAATACAAGCCGAGAATGTCAGACCAAGGTATTCATTTAGCAAAGGTTGTGTGTCTGAGACAGTATTTTTGTGTACTTATTTTCCCATGAAAGTATAGGTCAATCTGCATATGCAGAAAACCACATTTTTAAAGCATTTTGAATTATTTCCTCTGCAGAGGTTTCCTTTTAATTTGAAGACACTCCCACCATTAAACATTTTCATTTTTTTCTTTCTCACTGGATTTGAGGGGAAATGTTTTGAATATAGCATATGGTTTATCTATCTTTTCTGTTTTAATTTTTAAATGTATTTGCATGTCTAATTAAATATGAAGATAGGGAAGAGGTTTGGATATATTTTTTAAATTTCTTTTAGCAATAAACTGCATTTAAAAAATTATGTTTTCCCTCAGTGTAGCTGGTTCATGATAATGTTCTTGAATCTTTGACCATTCTTCTGGAAGCAGTCCTCAAGGATGGCAGTTCCATAAAGCTTAGAAGCATTTAGTATGGAACATTTAGCATTACAGTTATTTCATTGTCACTACATATTAGAAGCCCTTTCATGTTTCTCTGGGTCTGCTTTTCTCAATGTAATACCCTTGGGAATACACTTGGGAATAAGGCACACAGTAAAACTAGATTCTATCTTAAATAAAGAAAAAAGGCTTCCACTCCTTCATTATATTGAATCCATCTCCCGATTAGAAATGGGAAGATTGAAAAATATTTGTGACATTATGAACACTATGTCAATTTTAGAATAAAGTTCTAAATATTTATGAGAGAAGCTTTAAAAAGCAGCTCTCATCTCTTCAGCTCCATGTGGGTCTTGTTTCTGCTGCACAGAGGACAGAAACTCTCAGCTCTCTCCCCTCTACCTTCTGTAGCACAGACTGATTATAGACACTCCTGTCATTTGCTCTTAAAGAATGACTAACTTGAAGACAGCGAACTGCTGTCGGAAGAGCATTCCTGACCCAAATTTAGGATGTGGAATGAACATGTACTTTGGATGTACTGTGTGTATCTACTTTGGTGAGCCAATCTAGAATTCAACAGGGCACTCTCGGGTTTAATAAAAGTGTCAGATGAACAGCTACAAGGAAGTCAGTGCTATGAATTATCTCATCGTAGAGGTGCCTTGAATAACTATTTCTTTTAAAAGAAGATGTTTGAAAGGTCAAAGTCAGAAATTCACAGGCATATATATCTCATTTAAAAAAATAAAAGAAAAAAAAAAACAAACAGAAGAATAGCTGCTGCTAGAGTAATGCAGAAGACCAAGTTCATGGACTAAGATTAAATAATTTTAAATATGAAAAAATCACCATTTTCCAGATCACATTAGCAAAAGAGAAAAATATTTAGTGTAGTTATTGTACTCTTCAGTCAGAAGGATTATCTCAGAGATAAGCAGAATATTTGACTTGTCCTTGTCAGATAGACATGTTCAGTCATCTCTGAATTATTGTTTTATCAAATGAAAATACCTCAAGTGCTTTCAACAGGATCTGACCTGGAAACACTAGGCTGACAGTGCTGCACTTCAACTATTAGGCTGAGCTACCGAAGAGTTGTTTAGTGGCAGTACAGGTTAAGAATCCATACAAGCATCTCTGTCAATTCCTCAGTGGAGTTTTCATTTTACTCCCAGACATTAAAACAACTGATGGTGGGCAAAGAACAACAGCCATTAGTGTCGTGCATCATCAACACTCTACCTAACAAATGAGGGTACAATATACCTGCATCCTTTGAATACAAGCAAAAGCTTTTGTAGAGTCTTGTACCATCTTCACATCTGCTGCTTCTCCCTGAGCAAAGAACATGCAAATAGTTAAACGCTATTTTCTTTGATTTTTCTCTCATCAATTCATCTAAAAGTACACAGGAGGCTTGTAATCTAGCAGCTCAAAAAATGAGGAATAGACTTATTTTCCATGTAACCTCAAAGTGTTTGTCATAATAGTTGAAATACCAGGGCCTTGGAAAGTATTTTTTTTAATAAATGCACCCTTTAAAAACTGAGCTTCTGCCTGACATATCTGAGGGCATGTGTGCACCTGAGCATGTGTAGACTTCTTAATGAAAATATAATTTCAAAAGCCTGGATAACTATTGTCCATATTTGTGTATGTATAAAGATGCATTAGTGTAATTTCTTAGTTTTATTATCTCACCAAAATGCTGCTAGCTTGTATTTCCCTGAGACACATGAAAAATAAAGACCTTAAAAGAACATGAGCAATTTTCTCTTCCCCTCCCTCCTTCTCTCCCTCCTTTCCTTCCTTTCTTGCTTGTAACACACTTCTATTCTTTTACACCATCTGTGCTATTGTCTCCAATGGCAGAAATATTAGGTATTGTACACTTGCTAGAGTGGTAATCAATAATTAAACTTCTATAGCTGTAGTAGCCATAACCCTTATTTCCATGCAAGAGGGCAGCTCTGAGAAACCCCAAGTAAAATGGATTAAACCCTCTTTTACCTTTTAAAACAGAAATATAGGACATCAAAATTTAGGGATTTTAGGCAAGGTCATACTAGCCTACTTCTTTGACTTTCTGCCCTGCAACAAGTTAAGATTGCAGTAATTGCATTACAGCTTTCTTCATAGAGTGTGCAAAAGGCATGCAATAGATACCAGAATTGAGGAAATATAAGAAAAAATTATAGTGAATATTTATGGTGAGGAAAGCCAGTTGTACCACTTGTACTGAAGTGATCCAGAGTACAATAACTACTGTACATGATTCTGCCACTCTAATCTTGGAAAAATATGCTTTGTGAATATTTTGGTTCTCTGAGTTCCTTAATGCAAATAGATACTCTCAAGCAATGAGCAAACAGAGGATCTGGCAGATCTTCAAAACAATAATCAGTGAGCTATGAAATTAATTTGCTGTTAAAAAAAAAAGATTAAAAATATCACAAAGTTGCAGACTGGTGGCCTAACTTATCTGTAAACCCTTAAGCTTAATGGAAATCATAGGTCTTAACTTTTAAAAAAATTTGCACTGATGACCACCAAAATGCTTGCATAATCTTCTCTATAAACCCAACATATTTGGGGTTTATTCATGTTTATATCACAGATTTCCTGATTATATGCTGATTTCCTTCTAAGATCCATAACGTTCTTATGAAATAAATCAGTAAAAGCCAACATTTATCATTCACATCATCTGCTCAAAACAGATGCAAATGAAAAGCAAATTCTATTAGACTACCATAAGTGCTTTTTAAACAGTAGAAGTGCTTAGAGGTAGAACAGCAAAAGCATTTGATGAGCATTAAGGGGTAGCTAGATTGCAAAATGCTGCTTGATCCCCGTACAGAGGACAATAGTAACTTATGTGCTTTAATTGCGTTCTATTTTATTCAAATGCATGTGTTCATTTTATCTAAATGGATGTGTTGTATGCCTGTCTGTACAGTAACAATGCTGCTTCAATCAAAGACTTCAAAATACAGAGCTTTATTTGATGGTGTAGTAGTTGAAGATTAGAAAGGATAAAAGGATGATCTTTCATATCAAGCTTTATGGCCTCAAATCACACGGATTTAACCCATATTTTTACTTGCATAAGAACTGTGGTGGAAAAAGACAGTAAACTAATACTAAAAAATTTTTGTCTTGTTTCATGTGACAGGAAAGGGAATGCTTCACTTTTGTTAACAAGCATTTCACTCACTGGATAGCAAACTTTAAAAAGGTCTATATAATTTTATGACTATGGATAACGTTTGTTATAACAAGCGATAAGAATGTAGTCTCGTGCTTTGTTATACATGATGGTCACTTTCTGCGGTCAGAGAAGAAATCTTTCTCAGTGCAAAGTTATATACTTGCAACAACTTTCCTAAAAGCTTGTCTTTTGTATCTCCAGGAACATTTACATCTTTCTAAAACAATATGTGTGAGGCATTGCCATCAGTGAGTAAAGACTCAGATGCGATATCATGAGGTACGTTGGACATGATGAAGCAGTGAACGACATACTACAGGTTTTTTTCATTCTTTTGGTCTGCTTTAATTTAATATGATTTTACAGCTTTTAAAATATTATCATTTTCCCCCTTAGTTATAGAGCATTAATTTTCCTCTCTTCTAACATCAGTCCCACTGGCCACTTTAAGTCCTTGGGTAAATGGAAATGAGAGGAGTTTATCAGTGGCAGGATAATGAGGGGGTAGATGGTAGTAAGACAAATGATTTCCAGCCCTCAGCACATGACTCGTGTTCTCATGAAGATCTACTCCAAGTGACAAGTGACTTGAGATAAAAAATGAAAATGAGTCCTTTCGGTATTCTAATATTTCCTATAGCAGAGCTTGGAGAAAGTATGGAACTGGAAGCCTCAAGTAGAGTTATGTGGCTCAACTCTGAATTTTGAAACTCTTGCTTCTTTATGTTAAAAAATGACACTTTTATTAGAATATGGTACATTGTTTAAAAGCAATTCTTACTGTCAGAGAACAGTATGTTCTCTTTAAATGATTCCGTGGAGAACATCTGTTTTATTGAGCCTTGAATTGGAGTAACAAGTCATATCAAATTTGGCCTAGATAGAGTCTCTATAAGAAATCATGCCATATAAAAGGTTAAAATTAATTTATATCAAAATAAATATACAAAGAAAGCTAATACTTATAGCAGATTTCTAATATTGTGTCAATACCTATTTATTGTTCTGGCCCTGGATTGGCTCTACTGAAAAGAAAAGCTGTAAATTGTGTGGGGTTTCAACATCCTTAGGGTGTGATTTTTGGGTGTCCCTTATTTGCACCACAGCCCTGAAAATCCAGGACACATAGCAGCTGCTTTTAGCTCTTCTATCCTCTTTCTAGAAAATCAGCGACAGACTGATTCTCTCGGGCAGTGTCAGGCCCCACCCTTTATCCTCAGTGCAGAAAAATGCAGAGTTGGAAGTGTGAACAAGCTTTGAGTAGGTTTTTCTTCCATGTTGAATATATGTATGCTACAGAAAAATGAGCTGCACAGGTGCCATGAATACACAGTGTTCAGACTGCAGTGTCAGGGGGATTCCTGTCTGTCCATGAAGGGAGCTTCAGAAAAATCTGTCCTGATGATGAAAGGAACCTGGACAATGGGCTGTATATATCCCACCCTTACACCCAGGACTCGGGAGTCATCTAACCATCATCACCAAGAAATATTTTTCATCACCTAGAGTCTCTGAGACACTGCCAAGGGGCTGACAGAGGTGACACGAGGGATAGGGGTGACCTGTGCTGTTCTGAAGTACCAGCAGGAGACTATGGGAGACAAGCTCGATCTCGACAAACAACTCTGTCCGTGTTCCAGCAACTGAATCTCAAACAGAAATAAGGTACCCATTGATTTCTTTTACAGCCTGTCACTGTCACTTGCAGCATGTCTAAATAGAACTTAAGCTGTCTGAGACAAATATTTTAACACAGGATTCTCCAGGAAGTTTCAGCCCAATAATATAATAATGTTATAGTATTTAATCTCACAGGAGGCAGTTTGCCTCACACTAAGACAATCATTCAGACAGTTTAAAAGAAGGTATTACTTCTCACATTTTCCTTGTTGCCAGGATAATAGGCAAAAAAGAGACTGCTCACCTCGTTTCATGTCAATCTTTGGCTGTGCCTTCATTTTTTCACAGAGTGTAATTCAAAGCAACTCCTACGGTGTTCTAACAGTTTCAAGACCACTGTATACTGAGCAACCATAGGCAACAGAATTAGCAGAGTAAAATATGAGCTTTAAACAATTTTATGAAGTATGAATTGAACCCAACTTATACATACTTTCAAAATGCAGTGTGGTTGCTTGCTGCAATTAACATAAAATAAATTGTGCCAGTCATTTGCAATTGTAAAAATATTCTGTCCTTTACTGTTTAACTCTGAGAGAAGACTCAATCAACCAAGATGCTGTACTAAAGCACAGGGAATGAGGAAAGGCAACAAGCCCAGAGCTGAACTGGAAACCTCTGTTCTGATGCATGACTTCAACATCACTGAGTCGTACAGCACCCTCACTTTATGCTCTTCTACTTTGAAAGTGTAGCTGCTTATATTTCAAATTTTCTTTAGAAGGTGCTCAAGCATTTTAGAGAATTGCAAATTTGCATTATTTTCTTCGCTCTGTTTTCTCCAAAGTCAAGGATGAAAGCAGCTGACTTCCTAAAGCAAGTTGAGAGATTAATATTTACTTCAGTTTCAGACCAAACAGTTGAGAAACTGAAGTATCAGTAAATCCAAATAATAAATCCCTTAGATAGTGTCCATGGTCTGGTCTTTTAACTCTAAAGCAATTCCTGTAATGTCAAAGAGACTGCTGATACGAATTAAGAATACTGAAATGGAATGAGTATCAGAATTAATCTTCATATAAATGCAATTATACCATATGTATATACACACAAGATACAGGGTTGGTTTTTTTGTTTTGTTTTCTGTCTTGTCTATAAAAATTATACATGCACATTTTTCATCTCTATGTGGCAACTATTCTATACCTCCTCTGAAATGGGTAGATTCCTATGTAATACTAGATTCTAATAGCTTGTTATTACTCTTTTTTTGTTGTTTTTCTCTTCCTCCCTCTGGATATCTAGATACAATAAATTTCATATTTCAATTCAGCATTTAGCAGCTTTACTTTGGTAGTTAACTTGAGTCTTCCTTACCACAGTTTGTATCTGGATATAAGTATCCCCAAAAAATTAGGAACTAAGATTTCAGATATCTAAATGGCATGATATAATTCATAGTTAAAAATTTAGACTGAGGAGGTGAGAGGATTTAGTTTCAAGCTTTTTTTATCAGCTTCTGTGTTATGAAATTGTTATGTTTGGGGAGAAAGTAAAGGGCTACAATCCATTATATGCAAATCATGCCCTGTTCTTGGTAATTATTACCCCAATTTCTGTTTCCTGCAGCACCTCTCCCTGTTTTAATTCCTTGCAGTCTCTATTTGATATAAAGTAATTACTCGAAGTAATTTTAGTATCATGTTATAGCCTAGTATAGGTAACCAAAGTGCAGGTCTGTCCCCAGGAGATGGATGGCGAAGAAAAGGGTGAAGAAAAACTTGCTCCTTAACAAACTATCTCACCCCACATATGATACAACACTGATCTTGAACTGCACACACTGCTTTTTTCAAAAATGTGCCAAAAATGATTTTTTTCAGAAATGCAGTAACATTTGGCAGGGTATTCAAACACTGGAATGGTGTGTCCAAGGAGGTTTTGAGGTCTCTATTCATGGAGATATTTAAAACCCAACCAGACACAGCCCTGAGGCTGAGTTTTGTTTGAGTAGAGGGCTTGGCCTGCGTGGCATGCAGAGAGGACTTGCAGCCTCAGCTAGTCTATGATTCTGTGATTTGTTAATTGTGTCAGAGCTTACAGTAGTTATTGATCTTATATGATTTCACAAAGTTTCTTTCCTGATGAATTCAAAAGTGTTTTTGCCTCAGAGCTCATGACCTGTCACACAGGTTGAATAGATGGAAACCAAGCTGAATAGTGCAACCGAAAATCGATAAACAAACAACGACTATGCCTGATGGATGTAACTATGAGTTAGTCATTCTTTCAGCTGTCTGGGCTTGGAAAGCAAAAAAAAGCCCACAACTAACCAACCAAGCAACCAACCAAATTTGCAGCCTGGAAAACATGAGTCGATAGAAATAGGTTCCAAAACATTGCCAGTGAATAAAAGGATATTTTTTCCTACAAATATTTCCTTTCTGCTAAAAGACAAAAGTGACTGAGTTTCCCAAGATGAACTCTGAGAAAATGGAAAGGATCCACTGGAGGCTTGCCATGATTGCGAGGAGCATGGGACACACGACCTAATAGGAATGTTTGAGGGAGCTGGATTAGTTAGGAATTCTAAAGCATAAGAAGGAGTATGCCTGAGGTTGGTTGGGGTTATGAAGGCATAAAGAAAACACATTTTGCTTATGGGAAACAGTGAATGGAAGTGTAATGGCCACACATGTCACTCAGAAAGTTCAGGCTAGGAATAAAAAGATATTTGGTAGGAGAGTAGTGAACACTGGATCAGATTTTTAGAGCAGATCTCTATGCTCCCTATATCGGAGATTTTCAAGACTTAGCTTGACATAACCATGGATGGCTTGATAAACCTACACTTGGTCAGATGTACACACCTAATAACCCTTGTTTCTTCACATGACTTGAAAATACTTGTAACTTTGGGATTTGTAAAGCAGACACTGCAGCAACTAAGTCCCATACAATGCGAGTGTCAGTTTATCTTAAGTAGCGACTACCAGTAGGAGTGTTTGAAAGAAAACATGTGACACAGCCCAGACTGGTTCACAGTGGCTAAAACTAAACAGATTTACCTAAAAGACATATTTCGCTTTTTTTAATACTGTTCTATCAAAGGGCCATTCTCAGTTTAAGAAGGCAGACTGACAAGAAGTAGATTTTCTGATCACTGAAAAGGAAAAATTCAGTGTTTTGAGAGCTGTGAGTAAATTAGGTTAGAAAAAAGAATCCAACTGCTCTAATATGGCCAAGAAGAGAAAAAAAGACAGTTATACTGGAAAAAGTAAACAAATGCAACTCATTTAAATTAAGGAGTTTAAATAATTTTATTTATCCATTCACATATTCAGTGGTGTTTGAGTGCTATTTTAATAATATCCTTTTAAGAGGCTAAAAGTCTAATTTGCAGGTACGAAAAAGGTATTTCTGACGTGCACAGCCATTTAAGAAGTTATTCACAGAATCTAATTTTAAGCACCTGATTTCCACTCCTTAATATAGAGCCAGCCTTTTTATTCTTCCCTCATTCAACACTAGAAGGAAATCCCTTTCAAAGATTATTCAGAATGGCTATGACGAAAAGATCTCCATCTCTGTAATGAAGACTAAAAGTAGCCTCTTAACTTACGGCCCCGTGCAAAGCAGACATTTAAAGTTTACCCACTTTCAAATGACACTTGCATTTTCAAGTACTTATTTTATATCGGTACATAAGTACATTAGTATTTTGTGTCACTAAGGGCTCTTAAATGTAGCTCTCCATTGTGTCAGCAAATCTTGTAATTTATTTGTATAAACTGTAGCATAAAGATATATGACACATTTAAATGTATCCAGATTGGAAAACGTGACTGGTAGTGTACTTTAGTGGTCTCTCCACATGTCTACGTGCATCTGAAGCCAATAACAAAAGGCTTTCCAGCTGTGACCAATACTTTACTTTTCATAATTTCTCATGAAATTCTACCCAAAATAATATTTATTACACTGAAAACTCGTATTAATTTGTTGTCATATACGCTTATTGCATAGTCTTCAAAAAATTTGCTCTTGGATTAGCCTTGAGGTTTACAATCTAATAAGAACAGTTCTGTAAGTGAAAACATACAAACACAAAAAAACAAGCCAGCAAAATTGCCTGGAACGCCTAAAGGCTAACTAATCAACCAGAGTGCAAACTTTTAATTTCCCTAAATATTTTCAATCTTAAAACAGTTCTCTAAAGCAGTTTTTGAGGATTAGGTGGTTTTCACATGAAGTAAAAAAACATATTTTACCCCATTATTATAGCAGAATTATATACTGAGTCAGATTATTCTCTTGAAATATACAAGGAAAATATTGGGTAAATTGAGCTGGACAGGTGAACTTGGTCTTGAGTACTTTGCTAGACAAGGGACCATCAAATATATTCTTACACAGAAAACAAGACTAAATAATGTAAATTCCTCTTTCCCTCTGTATCTGTCTCTCACCTTCTTTTTAATCTTTTCCTCCCCATGGTTTTTCTATACTAACTGGAAGCTATCCCAGTATGCCTCCTTTAAGTCACTCTCAAAGTGTCTTCAGATAAGATTAATCCAATATGGAAGTTTTTGTTTCTGAATTAGTGACCTAGAGTGCTTTTAGATTCAAAGTGAACATAATCACTTCTAGCTTGAAATCATAGAATGGAAGTCTAAAATGAGCTGAAAGGATAAAAGAAATTTGCTCATTAAATCTGTCAGGGAAGGGCTCAGTTTTGTTACTGTTGCTGAAACTGAAGATATCGGGGTGGAAGGAAGAAAGTGAAGGAAGAGGCTGAATTTATGGTATAACTGCTACTATATGGCATATAACGAAAGTGGGAAAACTTTAGCTTATAAAAAAGTACAGACTGACCAAGCAGTGACATGGTTAGCGTCACTAAAAGGTAGGCATGAATTGGTCTACATTGGAAGGAAGAAAACATAATTTATTTGCCACGTGCAGTCAGCTTTTCCTCTTCCAAAGGACAGTATTCCTCCCATGTATGAAAACTGAATGGGGATAATGGGTAGAGAGTTTGTTTTTATCAGATAAGTAGAACTACATACAGAAATTTCTTGTAAGAGGTGTGTGTTTTATGCAACACATTTAAGTAGAGTATAGATTATCAATCTCTCATGTCCCAAATAAATTGTGAAAAATTATCCTGAATAAAGGCTGAAAAGGCAAATTCCCACCCCTATTCAGCTCTGTTAAATTGTACAACAGAACTGATGAAGTGCTTTGTGAAAAACTGAAATCAGTAATTAAGGTAAAATGAACAGCTTGGTGCATTTTATGGAACTAGAAATTACCATCCTTTAACAAAAGTGATACTCTACCCATCCACATTATTTGACACGATTAATTAAGTTTGCATGGAATTTTGCTGTGGTTACATGAGGTTTTCTTCTCAGCTGAGAAGATGAATTGACAATACCTTCTGCAAATATCAGAACTGGTCTGCTTTTGCCCTTGTAAATGTTTCAGAGAGCCAGTAACAAAAGCAAGCTGGGGCAATTCAGTACCAAAGTGATGCAAGGGCAATCACTCTAATTAGTCTGAAATAAAAAATGAACGGGTTAAAAACCCCACAACTAAACCTGTAAGATCTTTATATTTCTCTCAGTTTTCCTCTTTAGAATTAATAAGACAAAGTAAGCATGGTTTTGTCCTTGCTGGTAGGTGATTTAAGATAGAGTTTGAATCCTTTTTATACATTCCTGAGTAGGAAATCAGGACAGAATTTGAATTATATGCTTTTTCTCCCATATATATATTGACTTGTGGCAAAATAATTTCTTTCAGGTTAAAACAGAGGACAATATAAAAGCTGTCCATCACTCAGGAAGACAGCTGTTGCTACAGATTGCATAAGGTAAGGAGAAGGAGAAGTTCAAGGTTTTGTGGAGGTTGATGAATGACTGAATATCCTTTTCTTCCATGTTTTCTGTGCAATTTTTTCACTTAAAAAAGTGAAACAACCTTAAACTGCAGCAGTTAACATGGCAAGTCACTTGGTGCAATATCTGACAGAACGTTTCAAGGGGTTTTTTTTGTGTGGAGAAGGATTTATGCTTGATTTGAAAAAATTACACCATTGCATATAAAAGGACTATATGTACAGTATGGTATGCAATATATACACAAAAACTGTTCTGAATTGTTCTAAATGAGGCAATGTTTTGCAATAATACATCCTTGATGTTCTTTATTTTGTTGATGTGTTTCATAATTATATATAACAAATATCAATGAAAATGCTCTGTATCTTGCTACTTTAAAAGATTTTAATAATGACCAAGGCCTGTGACAAATCTACACCTGCCCCTGGTTCATCTGAAATACAGAAATTAAAAAAGGAGAATGAAAAATATGAAAAAACAAAATAGTTAGAAAAAATAAATATATGCAATTTGGTCTTCACATTTTTGAAAATACAGTGTATAATAGATGTTCATAAAAGAGAAAAAAGGATATCTTACCACATGTTTAGATTTGTCATGGTGTGAGTACCAAATGCAAAGATATTTACCTTGCATTTTGATCTGTAGATGTCATTACAGATTTATGCCAAAAATAGAAGTGAACTTTTTTTAGAATAATCAAAAGGATTACTGAATAATTAAAAAATAGTATATACTCCTGAAAAAAAATTCCGTAAAATTATTTGTCAATCTGTTGTGATTGACAAGCATCTGCAAATTAGTCAAAGAGTAGCATTTCCATGTTTTTTGGTGTTTTAATCCTCAGCTATTTTTGTTTTTTCATAGAAATTAAGATCATTTTCTCACATCATATAGTGTTAAACTCCCTGAAAGTACACTAGGACAAAGCCTTTTTGTACCTCACATCATAATTCAAGGTCAGGGATATATTCTGTCTGCACTTCATTGCCTAGACCATTTCTGCTGTAGCAGAGACAACAGAAATCAAACAGATGTGACAAGAAGAGAAAGGAAAAATACCTTAGGCATCACAATGAGTGAGAAAAATTAGTCAAATTAGTATCAAAAATATACTAGTGTTAGAACTGTCAGAAATTAGGTCTTAAAAAATAAATATAGTCCCAGATTCTAAACTAAAGCAAATTGGTACGGATGTCTATATATATATATATATATGGCACTTCTAATGAATTAGATTGCAAAATTAATGATCTAAAATTTAAAAAGTACTCTGTGTTGAGAAAATGTAGTCCATTTTCTATTATTAACACCAGCTTTCAGGAATTAAGAAAACTGGTCAAAGGTGTTTTTCTGTGGCTTCTAGCTAAATTGAATCTCTTGCGTAATTAACTTTTATTTGATTCTTTCAGGACCTTCATTCAGCTGAGAAGCTGATCATGGTATTTTTTTAGCTAGTAAGCCAATTTATGGAGAGTTGGAGTCTGTTGGTTTTTTGGGTTTTTTTTTGTCAACAGCAACGCACTAAATTGATATTAAAATAAATTTTAAAAATGCCTGAGGCAGACATAAATATGGTCCTATAATGTTATAATATCTTTATTATAATATCTACGCAGGTTATGCTGTAGCTGCACCTTAGTGGTGAGCATGAAACTTATTTATATGTCATAAGACAACCCTGATGAAGAGGTATTCAGTGAAATTATAACACATTCAAAATCTTCTCTTTCCTCCGTAACATTACAGAGTCACCAACAGAAAAAAAGTACTTTTTTCCCACTTTTTATATGATTAGAATTTAATCTGAGAAGACTATTTCAGAAACACTTATTTTGGATTTCTTGTGCCAATTGAATTTTTGAGCAGTTCATATAACTGAGCAGTTGTTGTGCTGCTCTGGTTTTGACATGGAGTAATGGAATTGTCTTCAAAATCCGGAAAACTGATGAGTTCTCATGAGTTTCCTTCAATTGTAGAAACCAATGACTCGTTGCTTATTACTGCTTAGAATTTTGAACTCAGTTACAACAGGTTCATATCTATCTTAGAAGTTGTTTTTATGTCACAGTAGTCCACAGATAAGATTTTAAAAATAAATCCTTCTTGAAATAATTTCTCTCTCATCAAAATGAGTATTAAAGTTTTCATGACTTAAATAGAAAGAGAACCAGACTGATAATAAATGAGCATTTGATAATATTATTTCAGTTTATTGAATCTCAGTTTGTACAGACATTACTGTTGGGAGAAAGAGACACCATATTTATCCTTGATCACTTCTAGAAAAAAAGTCCAAGAATATTGTGTTAAGAGGATATAGTCAACACTCTTCGAAATCAATGTGGATTTTAAACTGACTACAGAATGGGAGTCTGGACCTTAAAGCAGAAGAGGCAGCAATTTAAAGGTGAGGATCAAAAAACAGGTAGGAAAATTATGGGAGTTTTCCAACTTCTATATTCTGCCGTTGTCATTCTCACTTGTATTCCAGATATAACTATGAACTGTAATGAAAACTTACCTTGCAGTCTATTTTTGACTAATTTTTTTTCTATCCTTTTATTTTTTCCATCTTGTATACTTTGGGACATGAACTAAAGGGCAAACATCTTTGCTCTTTATTTTGTTTTTCTTTTTAAATTTGGAGTAAAATTTTCAGAGAAACTAAACTGCTTAAGTCCATGGAATTCTGACTCTGCATTGAAACACTAACATAACGGTAATTTCTGGAACTTAAAGAAATCTCAACCTACTGATGCAAGAATATTCATTTTTCCGATACTTGCATTGTTTTTCCTTTCCATGTCCTGTCCTTTCCATGACCTGATAAGGAGCTATACCTACTCCATATGGAAACATTTTGATAACTTCTTTGAGCTAGGAAGTTTATTCAAATAACTAGTTTTCATTTATTCATATACATATTCATATGTTTTATGTAGTAGCTTTTGTTCCAGCCTTCCCTATATCTTAAAGTTGTTTTGATCTGTTTTCTTTTGCCTCTCTAATCCTTCAGCCATTAAGAAATTAAAAATGTTACTCACATCCCTTTTGGCTTTTGTATTTGTAGGCCGAAGAAACAATGTACCTTTAATTCAGTGTTCTAAATTAGTTTTCATCCTCTTTATTATTCAAATAGTCCTTCCTTTTGTATCCTCACATTCACATCCATTTGTTTTCTTAAATATGAATTGAATTGTATGTGTGCCATTTCTGATATCTTGTCAGTAGTGTGTATGCTTCCCTTTTATTACTGGATGTCTCTGTCTGCTCTTCAGCACTGCCTTTTTTCAGACTTGTATTGCCATGGGAATACACAGTCCTCTATTGATCGACTGCTACAACTGTTTAGCTTTTCATTCAATTGCTCCCAACAAGAAAGAAAGTTCTGCTTGCCATTTTTCATTTCATGTTACTGATTTTCGGCTTGTATGTTTGTCTGCCCACATATGGTTTGGATTGGAAGGAACTGTAAAGGTTGTCTCGTTCCAACGCCCCTGCCATGGCCTGGGACACATTCCACTAGACCAGGTTGCTCAAAGCCCCATCCAACCTGGCTTTGAACATTCCCAGGGATAGTGTATCCACAACTTCTCTGGGTAACCTGTTCCACGGTCTCACCACCCTCAGGAAAGAATTTCTTCTTAATGTGTAATCTAAACTTGCCCACTTTCAGTTTAAAGCCATTAGCCATTGTCCTATCATTACACGTCATTGTAAAAAGTCCCTCCTCACCTCTCTTGTAGGCTTCCTTTAGGAACTGGAAGGTTCCCTAGAACCTTTTCTTCTCCAGGTTGAACAATCCCAGCTTTCTCAGCCTGTCTTCATAGGAGAGGCGATCCAACCCTCTGATCAACAATCCCAGCTTTCTCAGCCTGTCTTCATAGGAGAGGTGATCCAACCCTCTGATCATCAAAATCATTCAGTTTTTCCTCTTTTATTGCACTCTTTTTCCTATAGAAGTCATCCTTTCTGAGTTGCTGCTGTCAAAATACACTATATATCTGAATTTTGGAAAGGGTTTTTATTTGTGGTTTGCTGTTTGGTGATTTTTAAAATTAGTTAATTTAAGTGTTACTGAGTAGAACCATTAGTGTGTTTTCTAAAGGCATCCAAGAAATCATATTACCAGTCCAATAGTCCTGTATAAGTTTATACATCTAATTAACTGTAATGAATGCAAGACCCTTGCATGTGCAAACACTTCAGTTCTTTATGATCCGTGTGTTTGGCAGTGCANGAAAAAAAGTCCAAGAATATTGTGTTAAGAGGATATAGTCAACACTCTTCGAAATCAATGTGGATTTTAAACTGACTACAGAATGGGAGTCTGGACCTTAAAGCAGAAGAGGCAGCAATTTAAAGGTGAGGATCAAAAAACAGGTAGGAAAATTATGGGAGTTTTCCAACTTCTATATTCTGCCGTTGTCATTCTCACTTGTATTCCAGATATAACTATGAACTGTAATGAAAACTTACCTTGCAGTCTATTTTTGACTAATTTTTTTTCTATCCTTTTATTTTTTCCATCTTGTATACTTTGGGACATGAACTAAAGGGCAAACATCTTTGCTCTTTATTTTGTTTTTCTTTTTAAATTTGGAGTAAAATTTTCAGAGAAACTAAACTGCTTAAGTCCATGGAATTCTGACTCTGCATTGAAACACTAACATAACGGTAATTTCTGGAACTTAAAGAAATCTCAACCTACTGATGCAAGAATATTCATTTTTCCGATACTTGCATTGTTTTTCCTTTCCATGTCCTGTCCTTTCCATGACCTGATAAGGAGCTATACCTACTCCATATGGAAACATTTTGATAACTTCTTTGAGCTAGGAAGTTTATTCAAATAACTAGTTTTCATTTATTCATATACATATTCATATGTTTTATGTAGTAGCTTTTGTTCCAGCCTTCCCTATATCTTAAAGTTGTTTTGATCTGTTTTCTTTTGCCTCTCTAATCCTTCAGCCATTAAGAAATTAAAAATGTTACTCACATCCCTTTTGGCTTTTGTATTTGTAGGCCGAAGAAACAATGTACCTTTAATTCAGTGTTCTAAATTAGTTTTCATCCTCTTTATTATTCAAATAGTCCTTCCTTTTGTATCCTCACATTCACATCCATTTGTTTTCTTAAATATGAATTGAATTGTATGTGTGCCATTTCTGATATCTTGTCAGTAGTGTGTATGCTTCCCTTTTATTACTGGATGTCTCTGTCTGCTCTTCAGCACTGCCTTTTTTCAGACTTGTATTGCCATGGGAATACACAGTCCTCTATTGATCGACTGCTACAACTGTTTAGCTTTTCATTCAATTGCTCCCAACAAGAAAGAAAGTTCTGCTTGCCATTTTTCATTTCATGTTACTGATTTTCGGCTTGTATGTTTGTCTGCCCACATATGGTTTGGATTGGAAGGAACTGTAAAGGTTGTCTCGTTCCAACGCCCCTGCCATGGCCTGGGACACATTCCACTAGACCAGGTTGCTCAAAGCCCCATCCAACCTGGCTTTGAACATTCCCAGGGATAGTGTATCCATAACTTCTCTGGGTAACCTGTTCCACGGTCTCACCACCCTCAGGAGAGAATTTCTTCTTAATGTGTAATCTAAACTTGCCCACTTTCAGTTTAAAGCCATTAGCCATTGTCCTATCATTACACGTCATTGTAAAAAGTCCCTCCTCACCTCTCTTGTAGGCTTCCTTTAGGAACTGGAAGGTTCCCTAGAACCTTTTCTTCTCCAGGTTGAACAATCCCAGCTTTCTCAGCCTGTCTTCATAGGAGAGGTGATCCAACCCTCTGATCATCAAAATCATTCAGTTTTTCCTCTTTTATTGCACTCTTTTTCCTATAGAAGTCATCCTTTCTGAGTTGCTGCTGTCAAAATACACTATATATCTGAATTTTGGAAAGGGTTTTTATTTGTGGTTTGCTGTTTGGTGATTTTTAAAATTAGTTAATTTAAGTGTTACTGAGTAGAACCATTAGTGTGTTTTCTAAAGGCATCCAAGAAATCATATTACCAGTCCAATAGTCCTGTATAAGTTTATACATCTAATTAACTGTAATGAATGCAAGACCCTTGCATGTGCAAACACTTCAGTTCTTTATGATCCGTGTGTTTGGCAGTGCATAAGCTTCTTGGTGCCAATCTTAATTAATGACTGTAGTGTAGATATTCATAATAATTTACTATAACTTTGAGTTGGACAGTTGTTCAGGATTTTCTGCATTTGACTTTCAGTTATGCAATGTATTTAATGAGATTGTGCAGTGAAAGACAGAAATTTTAGGGCAAGAGCCCATAGAAGTACAAATCTGTCTGACTGAAAAAAAAATAACATTGATCTGCAGAGCAGAATTTAGGTTTAGCTGTACCCATCAATTCTTGAATTTCTTGGAAATACACTCCAAGGACTTTGTCATTTTAGCATTCTTACCTAATAGTTAATACTGCACAGTGAATGGTTTGTTAGAACATATGTTTTCTGTTTTCAGTAGCTTTTTAGTCTGTGTTCCAGTCTTGCCTTCATTTCTGATATATTCTCTGTCCTCTGTTATAACACAGTGAGGCATAATAAACCTAAATTCTTAGCACTTTCTAGGGTGAATATTATTGTCAGGATATTGTTATACATTTTCCTTATAGCTGGGGGCCTTCATTCCAATTCTCACTACACTCAAGAGATCTCATTTGGATCTAATTTTGACTTAGGTTGGGTATATTTTCAGCAAAACCCAATGAATATATTTGTAATGAAAGCACACCATTCTGGGTGGGAAATGACATAATGCAAACAAATCTGTTGTCTTCAAAATAGCTGTAATATCTACAAATCAACCTCAAAGTCACTGTGTTTTAGATTTTCTTGCTGTTGATGTTAAGGGAGTTTTATTTTCTGAAGCTTAGTGAATATAATAAATGTTGCCAGAAAATATTTCAACAAATGGTTTTCATTAAAAAAGTTCGAATGACAAGTAACTAAGTACAGTGAATAGCAATAGTAATGCAAAAAAGATTATGCCCTCTGGTAGCCAAAATATTTATTTCTGATCTTCTTTTTCATTGAAGGAAAATGACTTGCCCTATATTATGAAGTTTGACAAAGGTGTAAATCCAGTATAAGATATATAAACCTGCAAGCTGAGTAAAATATGGCCACTTTTCTTGTATATGTTGCTGTACTTAGAATTATATCACATGATAATTCAGGCTGTGAATGACTTCAGGAGGTCTCCAGTCCAATCCCCTGCCCAACTCTGGTATCCTCACAGCTTGATCTAGCCAGGCCTTGAATCTCACCAAGGACAGAGATGACTCAGCCTCTCAGGAAAATCTGCTCCACTGTGCCTTTGTCCCTAAGTGGAAACAGAATCTTTCAATACTTAGCCTGAGCCTTTCCTTCACCCATTGTCTTTCATTGTTCTCCACTGCCCCACTGTGCCGCAACCACCTCAATCTCCTGGGTGACTTCTTGTAGGTGCTGTGAGCCTGTGCGGTGCACTGGAAGGCATCCATTCCGCAGCCTAACCCAGCCCTGCTCTGACAGTGTCTCCCCAGGGGCAAATGCTCCAGCCCTCACCACCTTGGGGCCCTCCTCTGAGCTTCCCACCATTTGCCTATGTCTCTGCTGTGCTGGGGGCCAAAATTTGATGCAGTCTTGAAATATGGTCTGAAAAATACCACATATTTTTAAGGTTCGCAATCCTATCCAATTTACAGACCATGCCTCTGTTCATACATCTCAGGAGCTGTTCACCACCTTTACTCTTAGGGCACACCATGAGGTCATGTTTGCCTCACTGCCCATTGCCTTCCACTAAAACCAGGTTGCTCAAAGCCCCATCCAACCTGGCCTTGAACAATTCCAGAGACGGGGAAAATTATTGAAGGGAACTGCATGAATTTGGTCTCCAGATTTCAAATGACTTAATGGCATTTTTAATTCTGAGTGGTTAGTAAAGACATGTCTACACATGGTAAATGTTCTTATATTGACAGAACAAGAGGCAAAAGACTCAAGCCGAAATACAGAAATTTTCATTTCTTTACTCCAGACTCAGTCACCCTAACCCTTATACACCTGCCATTTGGTGAGACCTACTTTGTTTACATCTACAATAAGATGCTGCAACTGACCCTGGAGTCATTAGATTAGAGGAGAATAGAATAGAATAGAATAGAATAGAATAGAATAGAATAGAATAGAATAGAATAGAATAGAATAAGAATAGAATATTTCAGTTAAATGGTACCTGCCACTATCACTAGTCCAAGTGGCTGAACAATTCATGGCTAACCAAGATAAAGCCTGTTATTAAGGGCGTTGTCCAAATTCCTCTGTAAACACTGATAGGCTCAGGGCAATGACCATCCTACTCAGAAGCCTGTTCTGGTGTTAGATCCCCCTCTTGATAGGAAATGCCTCCTGATATCCAGCCTAAACCTCCACTGAAGCAACTCTGATCATTCCCACATATTCTGTCACTGGATCCAAGGGACCAACACCTCCCCATCTCCTTCACCTCCTCTGGAAGCTGTAGAGAGCACTGAGGTCACTCCACAGCCTCCTTCTCTCCAAACTAGACAAGCCCAAAGTCCTCAGCCACTCCTCTCAGGACAGGCCTTCCAGCCCTGTCACCAGCTTTGTTGCCCTCCTCTGGATGCATTCAAGGACTTTCACATCCTTAATAAATTGTGGGGCCCAGAACTGCCCACAGCACCCCAGGTGGGGCTNAGGCTGCACCAACGCTGAATACAGAGGGATGATCACCATTTTGAGCAGCTGGTGGTGCTGTGTTTGATGCACTCCAGGATGTGGTTTGCCCTCTCGGCTGCTTTGGCATCCTGCTGGCTCCTGCTGAGCCTGCTGCCAACCAGCACCCCCAGATCCTTTTCTGAAGGGCCGATCTCCAGCCACTCCCTACATATCTATAGTTGTGCCCAGTGTTATTCTGTCCTAGTTGCAGAATCTGGTATTTCAGCTTCTGAAATTCCACCCCATTAATCACTTCCCAGCGCTCCAATCGATCTAGACACCTCTGCAGGGTGTCTTGTCCTTCCAGAGATTCAACAGCACCTCCCAGTTCGGTATCATCAACAAACTTGCTAATGGTGCATTCACCTGCTGCCTCCAGAGCACTGATAAATGTATGGAACAGAACTGGCCCTAGAACTGAACCCTGAGGAACACCAGTGATGACCAGACACCAGCCAGATGTGTCCCCATTCACTACAACCCCTTGAGCCCTGACCTTCAGCCAGTTCTCCCAGAGCACTGTGAACTCATTTTCCCCACAGCTGGACAGCTTGTCCAGAAGGATGCTGTGAGAGAAAGTATCAAAAGCCTCACTAAAAGCCAGAAAACTACATCCACTGCCTTCCCTTCATCCAGTAGGTGGGTGAACTTATAGAAGGATATCTAATTAGCTAAACAGGACTTTCTCTTTGGAACCCATCAGGCTGACTCTACCTGATGATTGCATTGCTCTTTAAGTACCTTTTGATGAACACCAGTATAGCATTCTCTATATTTTTTCCAGAAACTGAGGTTAGACTAACAGGTCCATAGCTCCCCAGATCTTCCCTCACGCCATTTCTGTAGATTGGAATAGTGTTTGTTAGATTCCAGTCAGCTCAGGGAACATGATACTTCTTATATCCAGTGTCAGTGGCTCAACACTGATGCAGAATCATTCCACCTCAGACCCTTGTGTGTCCTTACATGGTGTGGGACATCCATTTAACAATGCTCCCCACAATACTCCACCCTAGCCTATACTGCTGAAGTTTTTATATCTGGGATAGACCTTTTCAGCAATTTCAGGCCCTGTTTTCATGTCAGCTGCTGATCCGAGATCCATGTAAAGATTCAGTAATTCTCAGTTCTTACTTTTGTTGTTCTTTTCACCATAACTCATCACAGCTATGTCCCCTTTGCATTTGACTCAGCTTCTGGACAGGGCAAACTCATGCTATTTCTGCATCACCAGAAGAGCAGGATTTGTCTGAACAGCGGAAGAGAATGATGAGTGGTCTTTCCTAGAAAAGGATCAAAAGGGTGAGAATAGAGGCGGACTGCTTGAGAAGGACAGGTGTATTTTGCTTAGTCTTCTGTCTCTGACAATGCAAACTAAAACATTTTCCACAGACATAATTCAAAATATCTTCTGAAATATGAAAACATATTTTTTCTTTTGTGCACGATTGTTTCATTTTCACTGCCTCCTCTGCACTTTGCTAAACATTTTCAGAAAACAAAAGAACAAAGAAATGATCCGAAGACTTTACTGCATAAAAATTTAGTGGGTTGGTTATGTGCAAACTGCCTCCCATCTTGGGTGACTTAGGAGAACTAACAAGGCTTCAATTGTCAATCTGACAGATGCAGTAAATTAAAACCGAAAGTAACAACTCTGTCATGTATGCCTCAAGTATGTTTGCCTCAAATATGTAAAAGGAAAACTTCTTACAATGGTTCTTCATAAAGAAATGTGAACAATTAGGAAAAATATGAGAAAATCTTTAGTTTCTTCTGATCTGGCGGTAGCCTTTTTTCTTCAGTAGAGAAGTCTTTTATCTATCTGGATCTTGTATCTATCTGGATGTATTAATCTATCTATACTTGTACTTATTTGGATATATTCCAAAATTCCAGCCTTTCATTTCTACTCCATAAAAATAAAAGATTAAAACATATTTGATCATTCTTATTAAGAAACAAGTTTGATAACAGCTCTAATCATACCCTCAATATAGGAAAATAATTCCATCTGTAGAAAGCAATATATATTTGTAAGCCTATATAAACCTTTTATTAAGATAGGTTTTTGAAAAGATCATAATGATTTCAATGTTGTCTCAATGGCAGTTTCTAAGTTTCATCAAAAGAACAATTTTTCACCAGCAGTTTATAAAACTTTTAAACTGACTTAGAACGTTTCCCAGGTATTCTTTCGTCTGGTTGTAGAACACAAAGAAAAACTAGATCTGACCTCCTTGGCTTCTATGTCATTACATTTAATTGATCAATCAGTAGGAAAGCTAGACAGAAAACTGCCAGAGAAAGATGGGATTAGCTCTGTTGGTTAGAACTGGTTGTGGCTTTGACCCCCATATGGGCCATTCTCCTGAGAGTTGGACTAAGAATTGGACTTGATGATCCTTGTGGGTCCCTTCCAACTCAGGATATTCTGTGATCCTGTGAAAATTCTTATTCAAGTTTCGTTTAGGTGGACAACTACAGCCCTAAGACAAATATTTAGGAGGAAAAGCTAAAGACGCTAAGTTCTATCTGTTGTCTCTTTTAAATTACAGAACCAAGAGTCAATGAGCATGGTTGACTCTAGAATTACTTGTCCAGAATTGGATGGCTTACTTCTGGCAATGTCAGTTGTCACAATTGTAAAGACACTAAGTTTTTTGTTAAACACCCGATATACTTCCAGGAATGTCATGCCAGGAAATTATGTTTATGTAGCAATTAAATTTAGAGTCTTCTATAGTGCCAGTGTCTTCTGACCAAAAAAACACCAAATCTAAAACCCCAAATTATAATTTGATTTTACCTTTCTGTTGTACGTTACTTTAAGTGCAGTGCACTTCTTGTCTCAAAGATAATTTTCTCCACCACTACAGCATCAAACCTGTCCAAGGATTCTGGTGCTGTAATTAGAGATACTGTAAAAGTGGCTTTTTCCAGCTTTTTAGAAAATTATATCAAGTAGACGATTAAAAACTTTCAAGACATTTTGAAGACAAACTAAACTCTTAATTACTATCAGATCTCATTATCTATCTCACAGCCAAATAAAAACAATTACTAGCAAGTCCAAATACACTGTTTGAGACATTATCATGCAGGGTAATAAGATTGCAGGAAAACTATGGAAATGACCTTTTCAACATTTTTTCTTGAAGTGTTCCCTTGAACAACTAAAATGATAGAGCACTGGCAGTCAACCCTAAAATCAAATAAATCCACTGAGTGTAGGAACTGAAATACAACCAGAGAACCAGAGAAAATTACTCAATAGACCATTTTAGTCCCAAGCTTGTAGACAGTGACTTGACATGGCAGGTGAATTGGTGTGAAAAAACACAAACTCATCCTTAAGCTCTCTTCCAAAGATTAAACCAAAATACTATTAAAGCTCTGAACTACCACTCTGTGAAATACCTAAAAGAAAACACCTTTTACCTCAGTCATTGATCTTGTTTGTGTGTAGATGCATACATACTCACAAAGCTGTTATTTTCCTAACAGCAATGCAGATTTATCTGCATGTTACTAACACAGTTCTGGTTTTAATCGTCAGGAGTTGTAATCTACATTATTGACATTTTTGAAAAGGGATTTATTCTGACATGTGCAAAGATTTGTATATTATATTAATAATTACACTGACATGACTAGAAGTGTTTTTCTTCCAAACTTGTAAAATTATTCTCTCTCTAGGAATAAACTATAGTCATTTTCATTATTATTTTTGTGATGATGGCATAGTACTAACTATAACAGAGAATATGGAAAAATCCAAAATAGTATAAAATAGACTATTGTTTAAAGCCAAATCAGGGAGTGTATTTGGTGTAGGTGTTGCTGTGTTGGCAGCTCTGCAGGCATGTCCTCTGTGAGAAGAAACCAGGGATTGCCCCATGCGGTGCCTAGCTGGTTCTAGATGGCTTTAAACCAGACCCACTGCAGGACACAGAGGAGCCCTTTCCCTGTGCCAGCCTTCCCTCACCTCTGGGTCTGAGTAGATCTGTCTGGAGTGAATGACTGAGGTGGAGTCTGGCAAGGAGGAAGGAAAGCTGATGTTTTAATGTTTGTTTCTTACTAGCTGAATCTATTTCCCACAGACAAATCTGCTTTGACCTTGATGGTGTTGCAAGTGATATCCTTGTCTTTTTCTCAACCCACTAGATTTCTCATTCTTGTTTTTATCCCATTTCTCTTCCCCCATCCTGCTGAGGAGACAGAATAAGAGAGCAGCTGGGTGGGTATTCAAAGTTTAGCCAATGTTATGACAATCAGAAAATTTGTTACCACAATGAGAAAATTATTAACTACCTTGGTGAGTATTCATATCAAACAGTGTGAGTGGTATTCAGTTTTATCAATAGGTGTTTGTGGATTCCTTTAAATAACATGAACAACCTGATTATACTTAGTCTCTCCTGATCTCCTGGCATACATCCATCTTTTGGGGATAGCAGAAAGATATATATAGTAGGAGCTTATGTTGCTTTTATCTCCAACTTTTACCATGTCTTCTCTGTTAATTGTCTACTTCATTTTTCCTACTCAGTCAGTCTATCACCCACCCCAGAGGATGTTTGCTTAGAACATTCTGAATAAATCAAATGCAGCAGTACTTGGCAGATTTTTGCTGTGGTTTGATAATGGAAAGATTTGTTGCATTTAATCACATGAAAATTTCATGGAAATTATCTTCCCTGAAGTACATGGGAAGTAGAAGCAGATGCACACCAATATGAAAGCCATAGCATTGTAATTGGTCTTTAGCAGAACTTTCAACAATATTCTAGTGTAATGTCTAAGCTCAGCTGATTCTCAGGACCCCCAACAAAATAAAAGTGTGTATTAATTGTTCAGGGAACTAAAATATAATGGTAGTTTCTCTATTTTGGGAAGGAAGAGGGTGGGTTTTATTGTTGTTATCTTGAGACCACTTTAAGTACAGTATCTAGTATGTTGCAAATTGATCTTTCAGACTCCTTTGTATTGTTAACAGTCAACTGAACCAAATTCATGTATTCTACTTAATTCATCTGTTCATTTGACTTTAACTTGTGCAAAGACTTTTAAATTCTACAGTTGTATCACTTTTTCTCTCTGCTCTCATATTTTAAAAAAGAAATTTTTCAACATATCAAAGCAGACAAACTAGACAAAGAATGAAAGTATTATTACAGACAGCAATAACCATAAAAAGGAGAAACATTTTCATAATATTTTGATATTTAGTCTTCCTCTTCCTCTTCTTCTTCTTCTTCTTCTTCTTCTTCTTCTTCTTCTTCTTCTCCTTCTTCTTCTTCACTTTCTTATCTGGATATCTTACTTCAAGAGTTTAAGTCCAGCAAAGTAGTGCCTGTTTCAAAAGGGAGAGAAAGTACAAGAACAACAAAACATCACTTGTCTAAAATCCGATCACTTTTAATATCCTTGGGTTTGCTTTCATATTAAAACCCCTGGAACATACAAAGACATACTCTTTTCTCAGTTCCCTTCACAAGGATATTTATTCCATGAGTTAGGAACAAGGGTATGGGAAGTAAATATTTTAGTTTTATAACTTTTTCCAATTCTTCTTTTTTTATATTCTGAATGGTAACACTGCAAGTGAACTTTTTAGTTTTCCTAAGCTGTAAGCATGGAAAATTTGTATTAGCAATGTAAATATCAAACAAAATAGAAAACATCATAAATGACACATATGCACTGAATCACTCATGAATGTATGTTATACAACTTAATTATGTTTTTTATAATGGACCAGGGAGAACAATCTATGGACCAAATATAAAAATTCATCTTAGGGGACAAGATTACATTATTGTGATTTTGTTTAGATGTTATAATATGCTATTTTGAATTCAAGTGAAATATAAAGCTGAAAGAACATCAGTTAAGGCTATCAAACCTGAAACTACATACCACGATAAATTAAAACAAAAGCAAAAATCTTGATTTTACACAGCAAAAAGCTCCCTATATTTTATTAAAAAGACATGCGGTAGTCTGTCAAGCTTTCATATTTTAAATTTAAATTAAAATTTATGGCATTTTTCCCTTTGCAGAAATGGAAATTTAAAAAGTAGAAGACTCAAACAATGGCAGATGCTTATTAAATATTATCATTTTATTTATTTCCTCAGAATAGCTTTTTTTACCCCAGCAACTACTTATTTGGACTACAATAAAATAATTTTTAAGTGTTATAACATGGCCTATGTAAAATTCAAGGACTGACCTGCCTCGCAATATAGTTTCATTGGGATACATTTGCATTTTTAATCTAGTGCAAGATTAGGCCATAAATAGAAATGTCATGAAGCATGAAATGTTTTGATTGTATTTATACATAGATACACCTAAACCACTTTTTTCATAACTGATAGTAAGTCATGTTGTTGTAACTGTTGTCAATCAACTATTTCCACAAAATGATAACTTTTAATAATACATATTGTAGTAGAGTGTTTGAATTCCACCACGAAGAATGATACAATATCTTTTAAACAATAATATTTAAATAATTTAAATTTTATAGGGAAACTTTCCAAAGCCTTCCTGTTGCATACTTAGCCCACTGCTAAGCTGGAGCTACGCTTTGATTGTTATGACTGTTGCAGATGAGTGGTTTGGGCACTTAAAGAAACACTGTCAAAAGTGTTGGCAAAAGCAAAGCTTTAAATGAAACTCTGAAAGTGCAGCTTTACAGAGTTCAATGGAAAGGTTCACCTTGTTACTTACTACGCAGGCTGAGGCACACAAGAAGATTAAAATAGGAAAAATTTGGAAAGATTTACACTGAAGCTGAGGATGTAAAAGAGGGGAAGGATGCAAAAGATATGGATGCAAAGATAAGAATGCAAAAGGGTCTAGCAGCACTTAATCACTAAATACTTTTAACACCTAGAAAGTGATTCAGTAGACTTCACTACAATTATAGCATTGACTTAACTATAGATTTGAGATAGTAACATCCATATCATAATGAATCCACATGCCCACAGGAAAACCAATGTGTATACCTATTTCTATGTCTGTAGAGGTACCTATCAAAAATTCCCCTCAGATTTACTGAAATATTCACATCATATACCACTGCATTTCCCAACAGGCAGGGCTTGCACCTTGAGGAGTATGGAGATTTGTGTGAGGTGATATCCATCTAGGCTTTGGCTTCCAGAACGGTTCCTTGAGTACTGCGAGCCTGAGGCTCTGTGGACTCTGAGGGGTGCTACTGCAGCCTGCTGTGGTCCAGAAGAGCTCAGAGAGCCTCACTTAGGAATGCTGTCCATAGGGTCACAAGATAATTGAGTTTGATCGTCAGTAAGTTTCCATCTTGGCCGTAACCCCAGCCTGAGGTTTTTTTCCCAAAGTGCAGTATCAATGGTACTGAGGTATTTTCCCAAAGTGCAGTATCAATGGTACTGCTCCATTAAGGCTACAATTCACAATGGTACTGCCCCACTCGGGCTATGATTCAGGTACATGGATTACTAAGACTGCACAGGATAATTGCTTACCCTTTGTTTCCCATCTTGTTTGGGCATACATGATGTTTCTGGTAGTTGGCCCACCTCTACCATCTAAGAGCTCCTGGTATGACCAGGGCTCAGCTCATATGGTCAAGGGATACTTCTCCACTCAGCTAGTTCAGACAAGGTTTGTCAGGAGCTTCTGAGATTGCAGAGCGGGCCTGAGGATGGGGACCAGGGGCTGGAACACCATGGTGATATGAACTTATAAATTATAAGAAGTGTCATAGCTTCACTGCTGTAGTTACAGAAAAAAAAATTCAGCAAAAGTGAATGGGATTGTCAGCAATAAATATGCCAGGCCACATGAGAGAACGAATTTGCAGCCAATGGGGCACTAAGGAGGTAGGCTTGAGTTCAAATTCTACCTGCCATGGCATTTGCAATACAGAACAAAACAATTTCAATATGCAAAATTAGAAAGAAGGCATTCAAAATGCAGAGGAAAGAGTACTATAGGCAGAAGAATATATTGTTACATGAAATATCAGGATTTAACTCTGTCTGGTGAGGTTGTACCTGAAGTGCTGTGCCTAGTTCTGGGCCCGATGATCTTGGAGTCTTTTCCAACCACAAAGATTCTATGATTCTATGATTCTATAAATCTGTGATTTAATGAATTTATGAAGAGCCCTTTACAGATTTACCAAACCAGCCAGGAGCACTTCCTAGACCTCAGACTGAACAGGAGTGAATCTCTATGTCAATATTATTTTTGAACACTCAGAGGAATGTCCTTTATAATTCTCCAACATATATTCAAATGTTAAAAAATAAAAAAGAAAATAATATGTGCACATATGCATTTCAGTACTGCTAGTCACAGAATGTAACAGCCCAACACTGGCTTTCTGAAGAATCTTGTTTCATGTACTTGATATATGTTACCAGTTTCAGAATACTGGGAATAAAAAACCTTTGGGCCATTCAGTAGAAATGTGTAAAAGCCTTTGACAAAGAAGCACAATGTTTACTTGAAGCCAGAAGTTGTCGTCTGAGAGGAAAAAGGGTCCTTCAATTAGTGAAATGAGATCAGATGTGTGAATCACAGCTCTGCAGATGCTAGATTTACTCTCTAGATCAACAGGGTCGTAAATACTAGCAGATACCTCGTAAAGAAAATATTTCAGATAATTCATTCTTTTTCAAGAATGAATGCCAAATAACAGCCATTAAACACATTTTCTTTCATCAACTGTACATATAGCTAATATACAGTGATCCTTGTTTAAGAAAAATAACATATCTTTTCAATGTAGAGCTCTGAAATGAGTTTTCTCACCAATGCTGTCAACACCAAAAAAACCCAAAGACATAGTGTATTTTTTAAATAGTGAAAGAAAAAAAGAAATGTTCTTGGGTATAAACAATTATTTTATCTTTTTATTAATGTTTAGATCTGACACATGCATTACTTCTTGTTAATCAGTACTAATAGATTTAAGTGATGCCATACAGAACCTTAAAAAATTAAATATGCATCTCTAAATGCCTCAACACCTTTGAAAAATCTTGTCCAGATGTAATCTTGACATGTTTTCCAACAGGTGTCGATGGTCCTGTAAGTCGCTGAAATACAGTCATTTCTGCGGAATATAGCTCAGTTTAAGAGGAAAAAAAAAAGACAACAAAAACAAGCAAAAAAAACCCCAAAACAAAACAAAAAAACCAACCCAAAACAAAACAAAACAAAAGCCAAAACCAAAATAACCCACAACCTTATTAAGCCAGCAAACCCTTCTGTACATTGTACTGAGCTAGGAACAGATTTAGTCCTCAGCACACTGGAGACTTTTGCCTTTCCCAGGTTTACAAAACAGGCACATGGAACCAGGTTTTGAGACTCTGGTTCTTGTTAATGAGTTGCAAAGCCACACTCAGTTGCCAGTATAAGCTATCAGTTGCACGAAAACTAGAAAAACTGACTTGGAATATTTATTAATGGCTTATTCAAGTGTCCCCTCTGAAAAATTCCCTGGTTTGTGGCCGTGATTCCACAGCTAGCTTTGCTAACTCCCTTTTGCTTCCCTGGGACCAAGGACAAAGAAGTCAGTCCTTTGAAACAGCAGGCTGAAATGATGTCAGGGGAGAAGTTGCATGATGCAGAAGGAGAAGCTGGAAGAAGTCTAGGAGGCGAGGGGGAAATCCAGTCTTCAATAACCCAGTGGATTGCTGCAGGAAAGACAGAGCAAGATGCTTCCTGGAGGTACACAAGCAAAACGACAGGAGTCAATGAACACAAGCTTCAATACAGTGAACTGTGATGCAATATAAGAAAAAAGTGCTCATAGTGAGGGTGGTCAGACCCTGAAACAGATTTCCATACGGGTTGTGGGATCTCTGTCCTTAGAAACATTCAAAACTTGACCTGACAATGCCCTGAGCAACCTGGTTTGCTTGTTATCTCTTGAGTAGCATGTTGACCCAGATAACATTCAAAGAAACCTCAATTATTTTATGATTCTGTTATTATATGCACTGATAAAGCACATTTAAGTGCTGACTATGAAAATAGAACTGCAGTTTTTTACGTTTATCTAAGTAATTTTTTTATTTATTCTACACTTCTGTGGCCTTATCACAAATCTGGTTAATGAAGAAAATTTTAAACTAAATAATGATTTTCAATATTACTAACTTTTAAGCTTGCATAGAACTAGATGATCTTTAAGGTCCCTTCCAATCTAAACCCTTCTATGATTTTATGAATATCAACCTTTTTTTTTTTATCCTTGAGAAAAAGGGAAATTATATTTATTTCCCCTTGTGTAAAACAACTTTTAAAAACAGAGATTATTCTGTGTTTTTTTTCAATTAAATATTGTAACATAGATAACAAAACCCCAGTTTCAAATTATTTGGAAATTGTATTCTAAATGTTATTAAAGTTATCAATTACCTGAGATAGTTTAATCAATATCCTAGTGATTCCTAGTAGCAGCTATCTGGAGGCTTGAGTGGAAGAAAAGGAAGGGCTGAACCCATCAGATTTATTCTCTCACAGTACAAGAAGCCTTGTGAAAGAAGAAAAAGCATGTTCAGAGGACATGTTTTCACTGGCACATTGAAGGGTATACAAACCTTGTTTCTTCAGGATTTGTTCTGGCCCAGCTCTGCTTAATAAATATATTAATATCTGGCTGATACACAATGTTATTATTAAATATGGAGATCATACCAAGGTTGGGAGGACTGCCAGGAACATGTACACAGAGTTTAACATCATCTTGGAAATCAGTGTGGAAAGGATGTAATTTACTACAGAGGATATATTGTTTTGCAGTCAGACATGTTACACTGGGGAAAAAAATCAGGTCCAAAAATTGAACTTTACTGATGTCAGTCCTCTAGAAAAAGACCTACAGGTTACAGTGGATCACAAGAACATGAGTCATCAATGTCACCTTCCTGTGAAAAGTGCAGATATCATACAGACAAATGATCTTTCTGCTCTGCCCTGCACTGACAAGACCTCAGCTGAGTAATTCTCTGGTTTTTGGCAGCCCTTCAAGAACCTTCTGAAACTACTGGAGAGACTCCAGAGACGTTTACAAAAAATTACTACAGGAAAGATTGAACAAAATGGGAATGTTTAAATTAAAGATGAAAAGACCAGTGCGTTATGTGACAGCAGTGTTCAGGTACAAGTTGTGCTGAACAATTGGACAATTTTTGTCTATATCAGTGCAGATAAGACAAAAAGCAATGGGCTACAATTCAAAACTGCTTGAAAAACACCAGTGAAATATTAGAATAGATTGCCTGGGGCACATTGCAGAGCCTCATTTTTAAGGGGTTTTCAAGAAAGGTTTAGCAACTGTATGTCCTTCCTGATGGGGCAAAGAGAGTTGGTTGAAAATTTGGGTTTGGCCTGTTCTGTCTCAGGAAGGAGCAAATCAGCCAGTCCTTCACTCTGGGTAGTGGCTTCTGGGGAGAAGGGGTGGGATATTCCAGAGGATGGGAGCCCTCAAAATAACGATAAAACCTGTTTTAGAATTCACACTCCTTCTCAGATCTTAAGAGGGAAGCAATTTGTTTACTTCTAATGTGAGTAACAGATCTAATTTTTCTTTTTTTTTTTAACATCAGCTTGCCTATATTATTTATGAGGGTTAAAATGCTATGTTATCTAAGATTAGAGAAGTTGTTAGCGGAAAGAGAACAGCAGAAATGTCTCCTTCCCTCCCTCACATTTTATCATGTGTGTAGCAAAGAGTCGAAACCAGGAAATTTAGTTTGGTTTGACTATCAAACCCCAATGCTCAGAATAACACACTAGACTGGCAAAGGAGCTGATTTTTCATGCTTTTGCACAGCCATGGGGAATGTCAGAAATGTAATGAATAATAATCTGGCCCGTGCCAGAGGGATGTCAACTGTTCCTGAAGAAGAGCAGTATTGTCTTGGGATAGGACAAAAAATTTATGTGTGGTACTGCATGTTATTGCAAATAATCCTCTTGATTATCAATTTTACACAACTGCATTAAAAACCATGAAGAGATACATCTTCAATAAATACAGGACACAGCGGGCACCATGAATACTTTTTTTATAAGGGATCACCACTGAATGAAGATTATTGTTTGATTAAATTGACTGCCTGATGGTGAGGCTTCCAACAGATAAACACAGCCAAGAATTTAATCAACAAACTGCATCATATTTGCATCTATTCCACATTCTGTCCGCTTAGAGAAGGAACAGATGCAGACTCAGTAGGAGTCAGAAGGCAAAGAATCAATAGGGAAATACTCTATTAAGAAGAACTTTCTGAATTTATAATCCAACCTTGACCTAAATATGTTTAGATTCTCAGTCTGATAGCTCTCTCAAACTGATGGTCTCCAAATTCCATATTCTCTCTATTTAACAATGTCCCTTTGCTGGCATCATTAGTTTAAGTGAAATGCTGAAATAAATTCTCTTTTTAAGCCCTTCTGACATATGCTAGTGCAGATGTTACTCTAAACAGCTACCTCTGCCTGTGGTTTATTTTAGTGGTTAGCCTACATCTGCTTTGCAAGGATTTGCTGCCCAAAGTAAATAAATAAACAGGTCTGTTTCAATCCATCTAGAGCACAAAATTATAACTGCCAGACTCCTTTGTGAGGGAGTCACCAGACCGCAAGATCTTGGACGCACGTAAGGGAGCAGCATTATCCTTTACTTTGGCATTTCAAGTCGTGCATGGGATTGGGCTGGAGGTGGCTTGTCTCATGTTCACAGAAGCAAGTGTGCAAAAGACAGCTGAATCACAGACTGGCGGTGTCAAAATGCCTCCAGCAGCTCCCACAAGGCTTTGCCACAACCTGCTTTCCTGGAAGCTGCATCACGAATGCAAGGTATAGCAAACGGCTCCTCCTCTCTGTACCAACACCCATGGGCTCCATCCTTGGCTCCCACTTTCCCTCCCCTTCTATACAGCCCAACCTGTCTGGTCTTAGTTTGGCAGCTTATTCCTGAGTAGTTGCAAGTAAGAGTTATGGGGATGAACAGGGGTTGGAAGTTACAGGACGGTCCTCCCACTCAGTTCTTTCCAGTGAAATTAGAGTCAACAAAGAGAAAAACATCACTTTATGTATGCTTTCTTCTTTAACAATTTCTTAGCATTGTTATTACATAAAAGCAAGAATCATTCAAGAAGAAGGTCTTTACAGAAAACTGCAAGGAACAGGCAGCTATTTCTTACTTAAAATTTAGACAGAATAAGAAAAAAAATGTCAATATATTCTTTTACCCTTGGTAAAGAAGGATCTGCACAATGTATTTAGTTATATGGATATTTCATGTAGGTTATGTAGGAAACTATATATAAGATATACACCTGTAAATACAACACACTGTAAATATGCATGTGTGTATATATCTATGAAAATGTGTATAAATATATGTGTAAATATATATATGGCTATGTATGGAGATGTAAATCATATACTTTTATTCGGAAAATACTTGGGTTTATATGCACAGTTTCATTTTGACATTTGAAGAGTAAAGGCTGTACTTGGAATAATTAAATATTGGTTGCAGACCTCATAAATTAAACTGTAATGGATAATGAAGCGACAGCAGCCTAAGTACATTTTATGTTACATGGTTTTGACACATGTAGTACCTTGCTGAGTATCTTGCATTACTCACAGATTTTTTTTTCTGTGGGTGTGGGATTTATACTTTCAGCAGTTGATCACATGGTGAATGGATTTCTTGATTTTTTTCCAGGACAGGAAAATTTAAACCTTTGCAATCTGACAACTGTTTAAAGAGAGTTGAGGCTGTTGATTAATTGGATTGGAACTCAGTTTGAGGGAGTGCCTTCCATAAAGAAGGTTCATCTTTCTCGAGAAAGATTCAACTGCTATGGGGGCAAGTTATTCACATGGAATTTGTAATGTTATGAGTAGGACCCCATAATAGTCAATAGGGACACACCCAGGCATTTTCATAGATGAGGTCAACTGGAGTCAACTCATCTTAAAAGAGGTGAGAAGAGCCATCCTCAGAAGATGGTTCTCTCCTTTCATGGCCTCTAGCAGGGCAGAACAATAATCGATGTGTGTATTAGAGACAGCAGATTTTTAGATATCTGAAGCTGTCTAAGATTAATTCTTTCTTCAGTTGCCTAAACTGCGTTATATCTCCAGTCCCTGAATTTTCAGGTAAGGTGAAGCTCACCAAGCCATCTCTTTCTTTTGTGAAGGTGGACAGTATATGGGGATGCTTGTCTGCATTCCTCCAACAGAGAAGAAATATAACCTAAAGTGGGCATTTTTTTGTTCCTGAGTAAGATATATAGTCTGTACGTTTATTATATTACATCTCATTTTGTACTTTTTCCTTTATTTTCAGCATAAAAAATAAGCAACTTTGCTACAAGTGAAAATTGTTTCTTATAAAGGTAATTTTATAATATTTTATACATATGTGTAGGATTTTCTTCCCCTAATATATATTTTCCAGTTAAATTGGATTAATTATTGAACTTTCATATTTCATAACCAGTAAAATAGCTCTTGGCTGTAGCAACAAACAATGTAATATGTACACATAATTTATGCAAAATAGCTCCTTGTATTTTATCATTCTGTTTAATAGAATCAGAAGTAGAAATTTTTCATGAGTTTGATCATCACTGTTTGCTGCTGAGTGACTCCATCAAGTATGTAAAGATTTCAAAATGCTAATTTTCTTAACTTCCCTAACGACTCCATTCCAGTTGCTTTTGGAAATCTAGTAGAATACATATAAAGGGTTTTACTGTTTGTGGGGAAAAAAAGGAAATGGGTTCTTTTTGGATTGATTCTAAGGAAATATAGGGCATAAAATTTTCAGAAGTCTGTTACCATACTAATACAAAAATAGAAAGGTTTGGGTTGAAAGTGCCCTTAAAGGTCATCTAGTTCCAACTCTCCTGCCATGTGCAGGATCACCTTCCACTACTCCAAGAAGCTCAAACATGCAAAAGCATACAAATGCATATTATACACAAAAAATATACAAATGCATAATGCAAAAGTAAAGTAAAAATAAATTGCACACATTAAAATATTTTATCTAACCAAACAGCTGAAAATCCTATCAATAATATTACCAGCAAGGAGTACAACAAATCTAATAGTATAATCATTACATGCGTGATGAATTATACAGTATTTTCTAAAGTGAACAGAGTAGGTACTTTATTCCGGTATTTAGAAACAAAATTGGCCACAGCAAAGTTTTTGTCCTTTCAGAAAAAAATACTGTATTATTCAGATAGCTCCTGTTTCAAGGAGCCAAGACAAACTTTTTTTTTTTCATTTAAGCTTCTCTTGACAGACGTGACAGCAGGTTTAGATAAATCTCATTTTAATTTGCTTTCTCTTGTTTTTGTTTTAACCTCTCCCACGTGACTGCAGAGGAGAGATGCTGTAGCTGAACACAACTTCAATCTGTTATTCTGTACTTACACAAAACCTCCTTTCTCTTTAAAAGCAACCTCAGGAAAAAATAATTTGAAGTGCTCAGGGTGTATTAACTTGCTGACTCGAGGTTTGAATATTATTGGATTGTTCTCATAAGCTATTGACCTATTGATGAACCAAAGTACATGTTCAGGTTAAAGTGAATGTCTGAATCTAATCAATAGTTTGAAATTTTCTGCTACATCAGGTTTGATGATGACTTTTCAAGCTGTACTATATCCTTTTGACAGATTAAATAAGTACATTCATAGATCTTGTGTCTTTGACAAAATAATCGCTGGAAGGTGAGATATATATCTTATGCACCCAGAAGATCTTTGCCACATTGATTAGTTACCTCCAGGCACTGCAGCAAGAAAGCTTCACATTTAATGCCTGACTACTTCTGTCATAGGTGCCAAAAATATTGTGATAAAATAGTTTAGTGGGTAATGCTCAAACTTGTAATAAATAATTCTGATCACTGATGCCAAAAAGGAAATGGTTTGAGGATCTTGGTTATTTTTAATAGTACTTTTTTATTTGACTGGTATTAAATTCACTTGATGTATTGTTAACAGAAGGATGTGAGTATAAGAAAGAGTTGGGCCCATCACTTTCAAAATCTAGTCAATGTGAAACAGTTATTGGTGGGTTATTAGACAGTTCTATTCATGGAGCCTGTCACTACACCAGTAAAGATGCAGAGGAATATGTGAGGTTGATAAAAGACAGCAAACACAGATGATAAGAACAAGTGTGCAGACAACACATTTGCTAAATATTGCAAAGTGAGTTGCAGTACCCCAAATAAAAGATTACACTACCTGCTTTTTCTTTCTCTCTCTCTTTTATTCAGAACAAAAAGATAATTTCACAAATCTAATCAAATTTAAAATCCTTAATAAATACCAAAGTCCTTATGATAACCTATAGTAGTAAACAGCTGAATGGCAATTGGTTTCCTGTTATAATTAAAATATTTTATGGGATTCTCCTTGTCTGTTGATATAGTAAGATATTTCCTCAAGTCATAACAAGTAGTTTAGGCCTTTCAGGATATTCTCTGAGTCCAAAAGAAGTACTGGGAGAGGTACTCAGCCTTCAGCAATGCAATCAAATTTTCAAAACTGCAAGGGTATTGGGACTTGATGTCCTTATAGGAAGGATTCTACTGTTTGCCTTTTATAGATGAGGATTTGTGATAAACTCAAAAGAATTTCTTCTCTGTCATTCCCTGTTTGGAACAAGGTTCAAATACAGAGACATCTAAAGTAGTAAAGCTGGCAGTGCATTAGTATTAGAAACACAACTCATGTGGTTAAACTCTGAATCTTTCTGTAAAGGAATGCTGTAATCTTTCTATATTGCACATCACCTCTAACATTTTCAGGCCAAGTACAAAGGAACACTTGTATGCCGGTGACTGTACACTGAGAGCAACCTCTTTGAAAGACTTGCAGCTCTAAGTAGATCAACTTTCTGCTGCTATAGCAGTTTCTGGATTAATATAATCCTGGGGAAAATTAGGAGAATGTGTCCGCCAAACCCTGCAAAATGACAGATTTAATTTATGACAATTTCAGGGTCCCTTTTCCGTGGATATGTGATTTTGCCAATACCAATAAAAAAATAATTCTTAGCATTTCAAATAGCTTTACCAGGATTTTGAAGGCAGACTAGAGCCTGGATACTCAGACCCTCCAGCACAGATATGCTTATAGTTCTTGTGCTTGCTGCTTTGCCATGGGAGATAAAGACTGGATGCTGTAACAAATGAACAAACCCTGGTCCAGTGAGAGGCAACATAAATTCTTGTATGAATGAAGCAGCACATTGAAATGAAGAATGAAGGTCTTTTGTAGTGTTTCTGACTGGAAATACAAAATTGTGTGACCTGGATCCTTTCTTTGAATCTTTCAAATTTACATAATTTGCTAAACTAATAATGGGAAGGGAACATTTGTAAACATTATTTTAGATTATTCTTCCTTGACTGCGAGCCTTTCTAGACATATGAATATCCTTTTCCATTGTTGTTTGTGAGAAAAATACAAATGAACGGTCTCATGCACGTACAACACAATTAGGAGCAAATCCTAATCAGTAGAACTCGTGTTCCACTATATTTTCTCTGTAGCCTTTTGAGATGCATAAGTCTAGCCACAGAGCAGTCCTTCCATGAAGATCTAAGTCTGGAGGCAAGATACATTAGGCAGCTATCTGACACAAGGAATTAGCTGTTCTCTGTCTGCCACAACACAAAAAGGACAACAGGTCAGGTTCTGGATCAAATCTTCACCTATGGAGTCAGTGCCTTGCTAATTCCAGAATGATTCCACATGCTCAGCTTGCAGTTGAACCTCCACCTCAGTAACTCAAAGCAGAAACTGACCACGAAGAATAAACCCATAGCGGCTTAAATCCCTCCACGGCATAGAATAATTATCTCTGAAACATATCTTATACCTATTTCTGTTTGCCTTAAAAGGAACCAGCATTGTCTTTATGATCCCATTGAGATATTTTATAGCAGTTCCCCTGCTTCTATGACTTTTCACAGGAGGAGACAGTTATGTAGAGTACTACAAAATATACTATCATCAGAGCATACATCATTTCCAGTTTACGCACTATACCACAGTAAGAAAGAATGTGGAGACGGCCTTATAGTGAATATTAGCAGGGCTGGTCAGAGCTAATCTACTAAAGCAGAAGCCTGTGCTGTCCTAGCCTTCCAAATATATAACTTACAGATTAAAAAAAAAAGTTAAAAAGAAATTATTAATTAAAAATTTTCTATATGTGACAAGACAATCACAATGTAAATTTAAAGTAAATATAAAGCGGGGACAATAGGAGGAAACCAACCCTTGATATACAAAGGTAAAATACACATACTTGCATCCTTCTTTTTCCCTCTGCACAGTAGAGGTTTCTACTCCAGGTTCAACCATGATCTAATTATAATCTAAGTTATTATCTAATTGGTTCCTTTCAGTACTTTTTAATGTGTTTTTGCTTTCCTGTTTACACTGAAAATTAGGTCCTAATTGTATCTTTCCAATTGATAAGAGCACTTCTTTTGAGAATTGCTGCGAATTGTCTGTCATATTACCACGTGTGGCTGCATGCAGAAGTAGGACATTTCACCCTGATGAAGATAAGTGTTGATGTCAAAAAAGCTAAGAGATGTGTTTAAGACTTAATTCCAAAAGACAAATTATACTTTGACCTATATTTTTTTCCTTTTTGTGCAACAACAAAGAGTCATACTATCTGTTGGGGTTAATCAAAATGCAAATCGGACCTGCAACTCATGACACCATGTCAAGATATAACTGTAATCTGCCTTGTTCACAGAATAAATCTCTGACATGATAAAAATACGAACTGTTTGGAATGCAACATTTTGGCAAACCAGCTTTTCAAGGAGAAGCATTTGATTTTCCTCTTCTGTACTTGCATGAGACTATGTCCAAAGTTACCACCATATAGAAATTTGTTAACAGCAAATAAGGCTACTAGACTCGGCAAACCTATTCTTAGAGCCTTGAAGTTGTCCAGAAACTCAGATCAAATAATAAAATTGGAAAGTGAAAAGAAAACCTGCCAGATTGTATCAAGAATGTAGCACTGGGAGGTTAATTCCTAGCTAGGGAGTTTAGTGAAAAATACTGTAATATGTGTAGTTTTCCAGCTTTATTGAGGATTCTTAACTTTACACTATTTGTTGAGTGGTAGCTTTGGTTTCAATTAAGTGGTAATTTGCTTTACATGCTCTTCATAGGTGGTCTTGGAAGATCAGTTGTTTTATTAAATAGAAACACTCTGAAAAAGACCAGCCTAGAAAATAATTTTAAAATTTCTATTTAAGTAGACAGTCTATGATTTTACAAGTTACACATTTTTATTGAGAAAATTACAGTCCTTTACAGGTGATTTAATTAAAATTGTCCATGAATGTAATGATGCATCATCACTATATGTTGCCAGCATATGGGAATTCATTCCTGCTTCTCATTTTGCCCATTCCTTGAGATGAAAAAGAACCTCGTAACACTGTAGAACTGTACTGGAAATGAGATAATTAATCCAACTGGAGTCCAGATTTATTAGTGGGAACCCAGTGCAAGCTCCATACACTGTTTGGCTCAGAACACAGCCAGAAGGACCCTCAATTTACCACTAAATTTGAATGTAAATGTATTCCACTGATGTGAGAGGAAGATTCATGAGGTGTGTATTGGACTGGGTTTGAAACCCATAGTGGGTCACCCCTCCCGTGAGCGCAGCGTGTCTCCTGGCTGAGAGGTGATTATCATCTTCTTCACACGGAATGTGGCTGCTGATGGCATAACTGGGTTTCACTGTGTCAGGATATAGCTGCTTCATTGCAAATCTGGGCTGAAGTGCAGTGACGTCTCTCCTGCATGAACAATTTGGAGAGTAGGGCTTACGGCAAAGGAAGCAAAATGAGTCACCAATAAAAATATGAAAAATCATTTTTTCCATGATTTAGAATCCTTAACTTCAGCTATTGTCACCTGAAAAGCCAACAAAGTCCCACTTTTGATCATGCCATAGGCAAAAATTATGCTGGCCACCTGAATCTTTAACTGCAATCATAGTTATCATCATTATGGTTTGGAGGACTGCTTTCCTTCTATTTCCTGTTGAAAAGAACATATGAATTCAGCGTTCATAATTCTTTCTGTACAGGGCAAAATATTTTGCAGTTCAAAATACTCTGAATCTATTTCCTAGAGTAGAATTGAAGGAAAGAAGAATACCTTCTGTTCAAACATATTCTAGGTCTCTGTTTTAATTCCCTGCATGTCTTTAGAGAAGGCAGTTGGTCTTTCTCTGTATAATTTTCTTTCCTGGAAAGTGAAGATAAGGAGTTTTTCTTTTTTCTCTTACACTCTAATGTACTAAATTTTTAAAATATTAACTTAACATAGCATTAATAAAAGTAAATCTGCCACTCTATAGTTAGACATACAGCAACTTACCATTTTGCTTTACAAAAAAACCCCTCACATTCTTCAAAGGTTTTATTATTAATAATTTCAAATGCTCTAGTTATTTTTTTAGCTGCAAAATTATGCATAAAACAAAACTTGATTTTACTTCAAATTTTTTCACTCTCTAGATATTTTAATTAATTTTCTTACTCTTTCACAGATGATTGTAGTTACAGTCATAGATACAAGAGTCTGTGAGTATATGTAAGGGTGGTCCTGAGCAGGCAGCCAAAGCAACATGTCATTCATGTATCCAGAAGGATTGGAAAGAATGTACAATTGTTTTTTCCTTATGATATGTGTTTGTACTATTGCCTTTACTATATTAATCACGTACTTCATAACTTTTATAAATAATCTGCCTCATCCAGAAGTATTTGTTAATTTTAATGTCTCTCTTAGAAATATTTAATATATTTTTTTAACTCTCCTCTGAAAGACTGGAAGCTGTCTGCAGTTAGAGATATCCTTGCTCTTCTGAGGTGTTAGCTTTGGAACCTGGATTTTTTTCTCCTTTTTTCCTTGATGTATAGTCCACATCATCCAGAATTTTCACATAAATCCCCTGTAATTGTGGGAACATCTTTGTTCTTTTCTTTCCTCTTTATCTGGCATATTAAAATGAATTTTTTAGTTTGTGGTTGTGGCCTGTAGTTAGCAGTATATGGGACAGCAGCAGCACACAGAACAGAGGCTCTGAGGACCTTTACATCTTAAATTCTTCATCATGTGATGACAGAAAAAAGAACTCAGCTGCTGAGGCATTTCTTTCAGCCTTGTGGTTTTGGGTGGTATGGTACTGTCAACATTAGGAACTGAGAAATCTTTTCTAGTACTTTCAGCTTTTTCATGTACCTCTTATTTTTTCTGTCTTCATAATAAGAATGATAACAATAAAAATATTCAATAAAAGAGGGAAAATCCAGCAACAAATACAGAATAATAAAAAAAAATAAGATCAATAACTCTTCAACAGCCTGTGGTCTGAAAATGAGAATTCCCTGTCTTGTCTATCATGCTTTCTTTGTGATTGGAAAGATGACAGTGAAAAATATTTTTTATTTCTGTTTTTAATATGAACTGGACTAAAAATTACATAGTTCCATTAAAGTTTCAGTATTGACAGTCCAAAACAAATAAATGACTTATTTAAAGCCACAATATAAGTAATACTGGAAAATGTAACATGACTAATCAACTACTGTTTAGGTTCACCACTTATTAAAACACTCTTTTCCATTGTCTTTCTTGTTGCCATTCTCCAATTCTCTTCACATTAAGTTGTTAAAACTAATGTGGCATTTAATTCTATATAAAGATGAGATTGTAAAAAACCCAAGAGTGTCGGGGCCCCACAGGGAATGGCTGCTCCGAGAAAAGTATCTGGGAGCCAAGAGCAGCCCCAGGATACAGACCAGCCCTTCCATGCCCTTCCCGTGCCAGCCTTGCCAGGCAGCACGCAGCACAGGAGCAGGGCTGGGATGGGGACAGTGACCTGGGACAGCTTAGAGACCTGCAAAGCCTTGGAAAAACCCCAGCAGTGGTGTGGACCAAGGTGTGTCCAGGACCCAGCCCACAGGGTAGGGTGAGGATGAAGACTGGTGAAATGAGTGGCCAGGGACCAACACACCTACAAAAATGTCCAGGATGGAGCCACAGGCAGGTAACCTTCCAGTGTGAGGGTGTGCCCAAAACCCTGCACCTGAGCTATTATAACATATTTTACCATAGCACTACCTGAAGTCCTGATTGCAGTACTGATAATTGAACCTCCTGGCCACAAGTTTCTTATAGACTGAAAAAAAGCCCATGAGCAGAAAGACTAAAGTCACACCAAAGAATGCAGCAGCAAATGTAAAGGCAAATGCAAAGGCAAGATGAATTTAGAGTTTGGACCCCCTAAACATCTGCATCTATTCTGTACATTGCAAAAAATCAAGGTGCTTTCCAGGTCAAGCTGGTTGAATTTTCAAGTGAATAGGCCACTGTTTTTAACTTTCTGAGCAGTTTTTAATCTCAAGTCTGGTTGTTTTGTTATTTTTACAGTGTCTTTTTGGGGGATGACTGCCTCTCTTTGGATGTATTAAATACTTAGGAAAATTTCAGATTTATTTGGAAGACGTGTGAATGTCTAGTAATTCTCAAAATAATAAAAAATAATAAAAAATAAGAAGCTTAGGGTGATTCTATTAGCGATGTGTTTTAATACACCTCAGGTCGTATTCTAGCACTCCATGGTACAAATCTCTCTTGCACTCAGACTGACATGGCACCTGGACTGCAGCATATGTAGCAAACTCACTAGCTTTAATTTGACTTGCTAGATATCAGTGAAATTTTAGATCATGGGTATTTGAGCAAATATATTCCCAACAGTCATAACCAGGATTATGCAGACAAGGCTCATGTTTTGCTAATTGAGGAATTGTGGTACAGGTGTGTGTAGACTTCCACTGTTAGTCTGGAAACAACCTGTGGAGCTCTATATCTACTCCCAGCTTCATCTGCCATGTAATTGCTAAGGCACCAACCTGCTTTAAAATCATATCTAGTTTAGCTATAAAAATATGGTAAGCTTCAGCTCCTAATTGAGCCAAATAATATTTGGGTATGTAAAACATGAATGTCTATTACATGAATCAGCTGTTGAGGCTCTGCTGCCCTTCTGTGGGTATTACAAACTGTATCAGCTGCTTTCATATCTGGAACAAGGAATGGGGATAACCAATACCTTATAACTGAATATGTGCTTATTTTGTGCTGAACGTGATAATTGTATTGACTATGTACTGAGCTTCAGGTGACTGTACTTATATGTGTCTGACAGATGTTAATGGTAGCTAAATCTCACTGTCTGTATGATAAATCATGTTAATTTTAGATCATACTACACAAATAAAAATACTCAAATGAGACCCTAAAGTAGGAAAAAGTCAGGCTGCCTTTCTTTAAGTAAAAAAACATTGTATCAGATAACAGAATAACTTTCAGCTATTTCTATATTATAGGTACTTTCTCTAACTCACATTTTCTTTTCAATTAAGGAGGAAGCTATGTGTTTGCTTATAAAACTGCCAACAGGCTTCAGAGAGCTTCAGAAGCCAATTCAAATATATTTTTTACAACAAAAAATGAAAATCAGGCCCTTTCTAAAATTATGAAAGAATTATGTGATTCTGTAGCTACAGAATATGCCCTGCATCAGGCTGAAGTCCATCTTCAAGAATGATTGCTCATGAGGGGGAAGAGTATCCTTAACTTTCTCCCAGATGGGGCAGGTGGAGGTCAGTTGGCTCCTCTGCACAGCATGGGGCATCCATAGCATGAATGCTCCCTGGATCTGTAAGGAGCTACTTGGGAATCTGCAGTGGCTCAGTGCAGGAAAAGGATCATGTGCCTGAGAGCTGTGCAGCCCACCTAAGGTCTGACCTTACTTTTGTGACGTGAGGGAGGCTTTTTGTCATTAGTTTAAATGAGAGGAGGAGTACTATAATAAACGGGGCATTTGGCTCAGGATTAGCCTCAACTAAAATAGTGCTGTGTATGCAAAGATCTAAAATGAGCACTTTTTAAAAAACAAGTAGTTCATCCTCCCACAAAACATTCCATTTATATGAATTTAAGATATATGCTCTTCATAATAAGTGCCTTCACCACAACAGGAAATATGTTCATGAACAAAGGTTCATCTGCTGTTGGCTTAACAGTGCAAAGCATGAAAAGTTCTGCCTCCTTCTGCTTTTAACTATTGGTGTCCTTTACAATGTAATTACAACACAGAAACTGAAGATTCAGGTAGGATGAATTTTGTCCTCTGAACAAAGTAGACCTCCTCCTTCTAGTCCCATGAAAACCATGGATTTTTCAAAATTTATTAAATTGCCAGGGAACTGCTAAACTATGCTTTCAAGGGATGAGTCAATACTTAGCACTCAGTAAATACATGTCTCATTTTGTCTTTAAATTATTGACACACAGAATAAGAAATAAAGCATGTTTTTATGTGTTTTCAAGGATAAGGATCTGACCTCCTTTTGTGCATTTTTTTTAATGTAACATCTGATATTGAGATTTTTAAGCACTGTAAAAAAATCATACAAAGCATATAACTTATAAACATGTGCACACAAAAGATTTACAACACAGAAGATTTAACTGTGAAACAAAGCTTCTGCAAGAAATGTTTACCTTTTACATGAGCTATTATCAAGAAAATGCAACTTTTCATTGATATCAGGATATTAAATTGTCTAAAATTCCTTCATGCCACAAAGCAAAGGAGTGGTCTGGCATTGGCTCTATTTTGATGAATGCACAATGCTTCTTTTTAATGCTTTATTTTTATTTTCTGAGATCAAAATAAGAAGTGGAATATGAATCAAAAGGGGGGGGAAGTGTTAAACTTTGCAAATAAAGATTTATTGCTTCATTTTTATGTTAAGTTTTGCTGCAAACTTTATGATCTTTATAGTTTTTGATTTGTTTATAGACCGAGTCTCTAGCATTGGCACCCTGACATTTTTGTTTAATATAAGCACTGTTTCCTTACACCTTCTGGAGAAAATGCTGAAAATAAATAAAGACAGAAGATGCACATTTTTAAAAAGCCACTGTTTAATATGTGCTAATGGACTTTCAAAATGGCCATTTCAACAAAAGGCAAAATGTGTTTGTTAGAATCCACGAAGCATTTTTCCTTCCCTCCCCTTAAGATACAACCTATTTCATGTAGTTCAGCTGAATAAATTTTATAGTGATACGGAACTGAGAAATGCCTGCATCAAAACTTTAATAAACATAGTGTTGAATCTTTGAAAATGAAGCCGTCAACCATGGTTTAGCAAGTATGGCACATTTTGGAAATAAAAATATCAGAGTAACACAGAAATAGTTTAAAGCCTAATTTTTCTCGCAAAGCAGGATTTTATTTAATGCTTGGTTTTTTTGTTTGGTTGTTTGTTTTTTTTTTTTTCTATTTACTGCTAACTTTATTTGCTTCCTACCCTAGATGATGGTCCTGAAGTGCATAGTTTTTTACAGTTTGGTATGTGATTGATTAGAACTGATGTCTGAACTTCTGTGTGCCATTTCACAGTGGCTTCTCTTCTCCTTTGCAGTCTGATAATACCAGCCTGACAGAGCTTTGCTGCGACTGGTCCGGGCTTACTGTTCCTTCTAAAATGAAAGATTTTTGAGGAGTTAGAAAGCCTATCTTAGATCTGGAATTCTTATTTTGAGAGTAACTGTTATCTCGGTATATTTGGATAAGTTTCATAATCTTTTTGGAATTTAGTTTCCTATTTCTGAACGTAAGTTTGGATGAGAGTGTCCCTCTTCATTGAAAAAGGGAAGAGGTAATGGGGGAAAAACAAGCATTTTGTTATTTTGAAATAATTTTTTCCTTTCCTATAAATACTTTGTTAGAAAAGGTGCCCTTCATGATCATTATTTGTTCTTAATAAATAATAAAGTGTTGCGTACAGAAAATGTTGCAATATGCATTATAAAATGCAAATCATTAGAACAATACTGCCAAATTCTATGGAAGAATTTGAGGGGGCTTATGCTGAAGTTCCAAGGGTACCAATATTGCAATGCACAAAGGAAGTAGAAAATATTATTTTATCATTCACCTGAACAGACTTCATGATACCTGAAAAAGGAAAAGGGAAAATTATAGTCAACTATCTGTTAAAGCACTAAGAAAACAAAACCAAAAAATTTTTTCTCTCTTCAGTTTTCCTTGTAGCCTCTTGAATATCTCATAAGCTGCTACTTCTCACCTGGTTTCCTATCCTCATGGTAAAGACCACCCCTACTGACTGCCTTTAAATCCAATTTTTCTGCTACTTTTTGGTCTTCTAGTCGGCTTCCCTTCCAAATAACAGTTGATTGCATACGTCACTGCCAAAGTATAGCTAAAATTTCATAGATTTGAAAACTGTTTAACTCTTAAAGTTTAAAAAGCAGGAACTATTGTAAGAAACAATAGAGTTGGGTTTTGGGGTTTTTTAGTCAGATCTCCCCAATTCATTAACTATAAGAGGCTCTTAATGCCATAATTTTGGAAGTCATAAGTGACTTAAAGTGTTCTTAAATAGCAATGTTGGGAAGGTCTACTCTCGCCTGGGGTAAGTAGAGCTTCCCTGTGTGAATAAGAGCTTAGAAAATCAGATTAATTACTCTAAGGCAAACAATTAATGTAATCACAACTTAGAAATGAACATTTGTGTAAACAAAAGGCGACTGGGTAATATCTGGTGGGTAGTCATGATTATGAGAAGATCTGGGCAAATAGAGTAAGTGTTAACCATACTGGATACCTGCATATCAGTATAGTGTCATCTGATGCCAAAAGCAGAAGAATGAAATGTTCAGCAGGGACGACACATCAAATCTCCATACTGTTGATATATGTCCCTCTTTAATTGTCTTAATCAGCCTAAAACTAGATGCAGCGTGCATTACTTCCAGTGGCTTAAGACCGTTTGTGGCATTATTTGAAATATAGTTCCTACTATCTTTCATGTTCTGGTGTTGCTGGTCTGCTACTTATGGCTATGAACTTGTCTATTTCTGGCTGTACATGACTGTACCACTGTGGAGGTTGCTTGCCTAAACAGCTTATCAGTTTGATGTTAAGCTAAAACAATTGCACCAGCATGGCAATGTAAAGAAACCAGGTCCGAAAATTACCTAATCTTTTGGGAAACAGTTCAGACAAAATGAGTAATGGCTATTTCCTTTCCCTGCTATGAAAAAATCCCTAAAATTTTTGCAGTGCCTGTAAGATCTTCGCACCATTCCTGCCACCATGAATTAATAATTCTGAGTATCAGTTACCAAAATTACCTCCAAGCAATTTAAAGAGCAGGAAAAGAGAGCATATAAATTAGTATGATGGGGAATAAAAGAGTTAAGATGCAATCCAGCAGCTTGGATTCTCATTTTATCTCTGCAACTGTAGATGTCACGTGTTCACCTCAGTACTTCAATGTCATCTTAGATTTTAAGTGGAGTTTAAGTTTGTTCTAAGCCCAAAGCAAAAAAACGCAAGCAGACAAAAATCACAGCAGACAGGAAATGCAATATAATGATATCAAGCAAAGCTCTCTTGAGACTTAAAGTCTAAATCCCATTCAATTATTCATTCCAGAGCTGAAGTAGTCCCTTAGAGAAGAGCATAAGGTTAGTGTTAGGTCTATGAGGTCATGTAGATGTACTCTGAAATTATTTATTAACTCAAAGTGTATATATGTGCAGTTACACATTTCCATCCACCCTTCCTTCAGTTTAGATACAGAACTTCATAGAGAATGTCTGGAAAAGAATCAGAAGTACAAACTGAAGAAACAGCAGCTTTTATATTATTCTCTCTCCTATTGGAGGAAAGATGAGGTTTTACATCATGAGCTGAATGCCAGCAAACCAGAGAACAGCTTCTGAAAGGCAGCCACCTTCAGGGCTCATCTCAAGGAGCCCTCTTTGCCACTTCATTAGCAAAAAGAAGTAGGTGAGCTTTCAAGTGCATAGCAAAAGACCTGAGGAAGCAGGAGAAAAATAATGGCTAAGCCATCCTCATTTAAAAAATTCGATAGATAGCAGGTAACATTCATAAGCAAGATGTAGCTACGGTGTTAAAAAAGGTCTTGTGAAATGATGCAACCTCTCCTGTAGAGAGTGACACTGAGCACACAAGGCACAGCAGGCAGGCAGTGCTCTGTAACCAGCTGCTTCTTCCTCTCCCCACTTCTGCAAATCCTGCCCTAGTTTCTCATCTAGCACGAGGCTTGTATAACAGGCTGCTGCATTCTCACTTGTCAGCAGGATTTGAAATTGCTTAATACGGGGTTTACTGGGGAGTGGTCTCTAGTAATTTGGATTTGAAATGGTAAATCTATAAGTGATGATGGTAAGCTCAGACAATAATATTGCAGTCAGTAGACATAGCAGAATTGAAATGGTCCTTGCACAGCAGTATTGCTACATGCAGAAATTGAAGTTAATGAAAAAGCATTCTGGGACTGTGAACTCTATCAACAATTTACAGGCAAATGCTTGTAGTAAAAGGCCTAAATATGGCCTTTATTACAGATTCAGGTTGCTTCCCTTCATCTGTTACAGCCACCCGCCTGCAATGCAGAAAATATTCCCTCTCCTTTAAATTCTCTCCAAGAGATCAAAATGAACCAGGTGGAGAAGAGTTGCAACAATTTCCAATGAGGTTCTCACAATAGCAAATGAAATTATCATACTGATTGCACTGAAGGTGCTTATTGCACTGTAAACCAGCACAGACATTTTGTCCAAGAGCAAGTGGTTTTTTACAGATATCATATGTAAGTTACAACCAGCCTGAAAGGACAACTGAAATAGTAGTGTTCTCTCAAATATTGCTTTGTAATCTTAAACAAATATAGTAGATTAGGTGATGAATCATAGAACCATCCATATGTTAATTTTCCACATATAGCATTATATATGATCCCATGAACTAGAAGCTTCCAACGTAATGGTGACGGATGACTCTCGATCATTCTTGAAGTCAACTCTCCCCAGAGACCTTTACTGGGTAGAAGAAATGGATGTCCAAAGCATGGGCTGCAACCCAACTAAGTCTGAAAATCTAGTATCACCTCAGTTATCAAAACTTGTCTAAACTGTAACAGAAAAACTTAAAGATGGTTTTCTGCAGATAGTGCAGTATTTTCACACTACCGCTGGACACCCAATTTACTCTGTGTCTTTCAAGACACCTCTAGAACAAACTAGAGAACATAGCTTTCCATTTCATTGCTCTTGCTTCCTTTTAATCACTTCTTTCTCTTTTTTTCTAACCTTGGTTTACTGTCCTAATTTCTTTAACGCTTCCCTTGGCTTCTGTTAAGTTTTCCGAAAGGTTTATGTGCTTTCTTGCTAGACAATTTCTTCCCAGCTCCCATGGCTCTACTTTTAATAACACTGATACATTTCTCTGTGTATTTCTTGGTCTACATTTCTTCTGGGTCTTTGATTTTTCACAGCAAATGGTGACTTTTATGAAGCCTTGTTATCACTGCCACAAATTCACCGCAGAAAGCAATCAGCCCAGCTGCTAAATATGATCTTAGAGTATTACAAGGTCTCCAGTGCCTTTATTAATACTAGTATAAATAATTAAGTCCTTTTGTACATTTTTATAACACCTGCTGAAGATGCAAAAGACATTAAACATCAGATCTTTTTCCTAGTACCAGATAATCTGATTTTTTTTTTCTCTGTAGACTTAAAATAAGTTTTACCCTACTGCTTTTGCCATGAATTTGCTATGTGGGGCTGTCTGATGTCTATTCCTTTCTTCATGTCTCTGTTTAACTGGTGATAAAAAGGCAGAGAAAATATGGGCTATGCTTAATTAAAATGTCATGTTAGTATTCTCACGACATTATCTTCTAAAAATATGGCATGTAACCAATCAATTTGGAATAGAAGAATAAACTGAACAAGGCAAAAAAGACTGATATGATGGATTGTATTGATCCAATAGTACAGTGCACCACAGTTCTGATAGACTGGAAATGCTCATATTGTCACTCCCATTAGATACCATAACCACTACCAAATTCTTTCTAGAAAGGAAATCAAAGAAAACAATATATAAATAGCCCACATAACAAAATTACCAAATTATTTTGTCTTCATGTTGATACTATATATGACAATAGGCCACTTGTGCTGTAATATCAATTTATTTTTGAAATAGCATCATAACATCATGCTGGAGCAAGCAACAGAAAGAGGGTTACTGTCTGAAAGGGCATTCATCCTAGTACAAAGAGCGTGAAGATTGTTAAAGAAAGTAATGATTAAACACATTTTAGCAATCAGTGACGACAGGAACTCTATACCCACCATGTACTCATCACCAAGTGGTTTGTACCAATCGTAACACAGCCATATTTTGAAAAGAGACAAGAACATTAATAGTATGGTGTTCTAATTTTCTTACAGAGAGTACTCTCTGTCCATAAAGATTGTGTTGGAAGAAAGTATGATAGTGCTTGTGAGAAAACTTGACAAATGGGCAATCTAGGTGAACAGAGTTGGCAAGGTGGCACTTGATAAGATTTAAATCTGTTGTGCTAAGGAAGCATCTGCTGTGGAATGGCTTCCTCACAAGGAGCTCTATTAATAACTTAGGTTTGCCGGTGGCATATGGTGTTACAAAAATATATTTGAATGTTCACTTAATGGAATGCCAGACTGCCACAGAAATTAGACTTGATTAATGTTGCCAGTGGGACTACTCCAGATTTTCAAGTTGCCTCTAGTTATTCATCGGGTGCCCCACGTCAGTCTGTGACTTCTATGAAAGCAAGACACTTACAATATGCTCACAGCCTTAGCATCCATATCAGTGCTTCTGTAGCTTAATAATTTTTGGTGGCATTTTATTTTGTTTTCTTTCTGGTTTGGATTTTATGGGGGATTTTTGGCTGGGGGTGGTGTTTTTTTTTTTTTTTTTTTTTTTTTTTTTTTTGCTTTGTTTTGTTTTGTGGGGTAGTATATTCCAAAGGTCACAGAAAAGCCTCATCATCAGGAATCCAAATGCTTCAAACATTGTTCTGCTCAGGTTTGGACTGTCAGTTTATTAAGACAAGAGGCAATGAGCAGAAACTGATGCACAGGAAGTTCCACCTTAACATGAGGAAGAGCTTCTTTACTGTGAGGTCACTGAGCACTGAAACAGGGTGCCCAGAGAGGATGTGGAGTCTCCCTCACTGAAGATATTCAAGAACCATCTGGACACAATCCTGTGTGATCTGCTCTGGGATGACCTCGCTTGAGCGGGGAGTTTGGACCAGATGACCCGCTGTGATCCCTTCCAATTCTACACATTCTCTGTTTCTGTAATATCACAATGAATTGGGCAAGTATCAAAAAATTATCAAAATCATTTTCCTGCCTTATTATCAGGTGACTAAGGAGACCAGATCACTACTGAGATGTTGCTGACCCATTAGAGAACAGATCTCAATGCTGATCAGCTCCATATATCAGATTTTGAAATGCATTGCAACTCAAATGATACATTTCAGATTTCCTGTCTGTCACACTGGAGCACATTACTGAAAGCAGCTTGCAGAAGGCAGAGAGCTTAAAACATGCTGAAATACACGGGCCACACTTTATCAGACCACTTCTACCAAATTCTTAAATTATCTCAAATACAAAACTAAAAGGACACTCTTACCTGTTTCAGGCAAATCTCATAGTTATTAAAGTAAAAGCCTCATATTTATGCTAGTTGACAGCAACAGACATGGAATGAAATTGCTGAACAAATTGTTGGATTGGGGTAGATGACATTTAATCTGCACTGTGTCCTGGATAACTTTCCATGATTAGAGATGAACATGGCAATCCCATAATAGAATACCACACCCTGTGAAATTTTTATGATTTTAAAAAAGGTTTACAAGTTATTCAGGAATTTGATGGGATTTTAATGGCCTACCTATCTTTTAATTAAGATTTAATTACTGTTTCTGGAATCACACTGTCAAAAGAAAATCTTTAGGGTGGGTATACACGTATATAAATGTTGCAGTCCATATCTCAGAGATGTCCCTTTCTTAGACTTTCCTATAAAAGGGGCCTTTTTTAAGAGTAGGCTCATTTCAGTTGACTTCAGTTATTAACAAAATATTATGCAGTAACATGAAGTATCCAATGTAGGCTACTATACAAATCTAACTGAAAAATTCAGGGCTTACCTAAAGCTAGAAAAGAATAGTTTATGACTGCTTGATTCAGCTTTTGGCAGTGAAATTCTTATACTGATCCTTCACAGATCACTGCTAATAATTACCCCACCTGGGGTTTGCTGGCATTGAGGCACAAGTTCGTGAGGACTGACTTCCCATAAGATATTTTGTTTTTCTGGCAATTAACCCCCCTGGCTTTAAAATTTTCAACCACTGCCTTCAAACTGCCTTCTGACATAGTATATGTTTAAGGGTAAAACACAGAAGAGTCATTTGACACTTGGTGTAAAATTTAGCTTTTTTCCCCCTTCAGTGCAGGAGCTGTTAAAGGCAAAACCAACTTCCAGATCTCTGCTAACTTTTAAAAATTTATTTAGAAAATAAAATATTCCCTTACATGTCTTTTAAACAAATACTTTTGTTGTTGTTGTTATTTAATTTTTCTGTAATTATTTACAATAAAGAAGAGTATATAGCAGTCACAGCACCACAGGACACCATGTAGGAAATCTCTCTGACACCTCCTTGGGTAGTTTGGACATGGCTGACTGTAATTTAGGACTATTAGGTAGTCTTATGAGTACTAGTATGGTTTCTGTGAAATCAGGAGTAGCCTCCATATTCAGAAACTACACTGATATTTCATGGCATTGAGTTACACAGAAAGACTGGACAGCACATTCATATATGCATAAGCAGAGATTCTGCATTCAAGGCGACCAGATCGTGATCCTTCATAGCAATATGCAGCACTTCTCTCAACTACAATTCCTTAGATTCCAAGGAGGAAGGCTCAGAAAAGCAAAAGCTTTCAAAGACCATTTCTGTTGAGGAGTTAGCTCACCAATTACATTGGTACAGCTGAAGTATGCAAATTCATTTCATAGTTCTACTTGAAACTAGAAATGTCCAGCATTTAATGATGCCGTGTCTTCTCTTGCACCACTAGCAAATTAGCTGGTGTTATGCAAGAAATGCACATGTGTCTGTTGATATCCCCTTGATCTGGACACTGAGAGTACTTCTTTCTTGTTTCTGTCCTGTTGGCAAGGCAGCTGCTTTCTTTTGAGTATAAAAAGGTTCCTGTAAAAATTCAAGTTATATATTCACAATAAGTATTGTCCAAGATGCTGGTTGTATGCATGTTCTGCCAAGCCCGTGATTACAAGGCATTACTCATTTTATTTTATTATTTAATTTTATTACCTGACACTATATTAGCATAATGCCTCCCCACACCCTTTTAATTCTTAGAAAGGTCAATAACAATCACATCCAGTGGAAGTTTGTCACAGAGCACCAGGTCAGAGTAAGGAGAGGGATGAAGTCTACTGTCAACAACCTGAGGATTTCCCTCTATCACAGAATCACAGAGTAGCTGAGACTGGAAAACACTTCTGAAGATCATCTAGTCCAACTCTCCTGCCTGAGTGTGGTAAGGTAGAGCAGTTTGCTCAACTCTGTGTCCAGTCAGGTATTAAATTATCTCCAAACATGGAGACTCCACAGCCTATCAGAGCATCCTATTTGATTACCAATAAGTATTTTTATCTTTTATTCTTGTATTTCCACATGCACCCTCTGCCTTTTGTCCTGTCACTGAAGACCACAGAAGGGAGACTGACTTCAACTTCTTTACTCCTTTCCTCAGATATCTATACACATGGCTAAGATCTTCCTGAATCTTCTCTTCCCCAGGCTGGATAGTCCCATGTCTCTTATCTCCTGCTCGTATGGCAGGTGTTTCCTTGGTCATTTTATGGCCCTGCCCTGGACTCCATTCCAGGAAGACCCCATCTTTCCTGTGCTGTGGACCCCAGCACCAGATACAGATTACAGATTACACATGTATTTCACCATGGTTGACTGTAGAGGAAGGATCAACTCTTTGTTCCATCTCTGTAGAGAGGTATTCATTACACTGAGGAAAATTGATGTAAACCATAAATGTTCACCTCAGAAAATAGATTGTGCAGTGGTTACTGTGCTACTACAAGATTTACAAGACTTCAACTCACTTCACTGCTACACCTGAAACTTAAATGAGTGACTTGTCTCCTCTTTTACTTGGTTTCCTATCTGTAGTACTGATATAGTCTCAGTTTTGTGTCTTTCAGGACTGATGGGAACAGGAAGATGTGACAGTAAATAAAAGCACGTGTACGTGACGTACAATTTAAGTACATAAGGAGGAAAACTGCAAAAACTAAATTTTGTGCTGCCATCAATAAATGAAATCTGGTGTCATCTGAAATGCCAACAGCAAATAATATAAGTGTTTTTATAATATTTGCAGCTGACGTATGTGTAGTTAAGGGAGTTTTCTACAGCACCTACAATTTACTGGGCTAAGTGAGTAGGATGGTAAGTTATAAAAGTATTAATCCCATTTCTTTCATAAGGTCACATGAAGGATTGCTGCAGGAAACACTGACACTTTTCCAGACACATGGAAAACAGAGTTCATTAAAAACCACTGCTGTTCCAAAAGCAAGTTATCAGCAAAGACATTTTTCCCCCTAAAACCTTGTTTGTGTTCTGTTATGACTCATTATTTCAGATGTGCATGTCTCTAATTTAAAATGCTCATTTTCCTGGTTTGAATGATAAAAGGAGTAACCATAAGCATGAAATTCCTTTTGATTGATTGAAAAGGCTGACAAAGTGCAACTAGATCTTTTCAGCTGAGACAAGTGTAACATCTGCTTTGTCTGCAAATTGTTTCCTTTAACAGTTTGCTTTAACTAGTTGGAGCTTCTTACTTCAACTAGAGGGGGTTTATTGCTGTTTTAGCCCGGGGGAGGGGTGGACTGTGATACTTTATCACTCAATGGTATCTTCTATGAAAATTAACATATGCATATACAGGCAGTACTTATATAGGTATTTATCTTTGCATCTACACAGTTATTAAACTAAGCAAGCTTAAAACCGGTAGAAATACTTTAATATGTCTTGTGAGATTTTTTTCGCCCACAGTAACGTGTAAATAGTAACACCCCTCAATCCTTAAATATAGCTATGGAACAACTGACAACCAAATAGATGTCAGAATGAACTCCCTTTTTCAATTCTTTGTTTGCTTGATATATTTTGTTTTCATACTAAGAGAAAAATGACATAGGGAACAAAAAATGGTTTGTCTCACTCTAAATTGTTTGCGAGTAGCTGCAGTAATGTGACCAAAGAGCAGAGAAAGTGCAAATTATGGATACTTCTAAGTTAAGGACTGCTGTGGGTCACCGAAAAAGTAAAACTCTAGTGAATGCTGAAAGGAAGAAAAATTAATCAAAGCTGTCTTTAGTATAGTCAAGGGAAGCAATCACTGCAGAGGGTATACTCACCAAAATCACAGAGAGGGATTTATTTTTGGAGTAGTTCTAAATCTGGTCCCAGGTTCTTAGTGACCACTAGCAGTTGAATTACATTAAGAAGGAGTCTTCTGGTCTAGTTTCTGAGAGAAAACGTATTCACACACTCAGAAGTTACTTGTGATGTCAAAGAAAACAGTGGTAATCAAAGGCCAACTGGGAGGTTTACTTGAAAATTACACTCGTGACCGTAACTCAAAATGCTGAATAGACAGACATACTGTCTTTTTGATTTTTTAAAATGATGCTTGAAAGGATTATTTCTAATGAATTAATCATCCATTCTAGAAGTTTCTCTCCTGAAACATTTTGATGTCAGTCTGTTTTTCAGATAGAGAAGTCTCCAAGAAACAAACTGTAATGTGGTTTTTTTGAATTTTGAGTATGTTCTCTTTGATGCAGGTTGATAGGCTATACAAGCTTTCAAATACTGTAGGTCAAGACCAATACTTTCAAAAAAAGAATATTTTAGAGGTGAGCTTAAAGATGCCCAAGTGAGTATCTTGTGTACTGAAGGCATTAGTTACTCCAGTTTCAGTTAAAAACAGTGGTAGTTTTATATTTACCCCTTAATTCGCCAAAAGAATTTGCATTGTGGCTTTGTGTCAATAAGGACAGTATGAATCTGTTTTTCTCTCCAGTGCAACTTCCTAGGGTTTTTTTCCCCTAAAATGTTGTTTAAACTTCGGGAAGGAGTCAATTAGGGAAAAATGTAGTGAACTTTTTGTTTGGTTTTTGATTGTTTTTATATGTTTGATTAGTTGGTTAGTTTTGGTAAGTACTATTTTTTTGTTTTACATACTAATTCCTGGGAAGTTATAAGATATATGAGAGAAATTATAGAATGGTTTGAGTTGGAAGGGACCCTAAAAATCATCTAGTTCCAAGCCCCCTGCCTTGGGGATTGATGCCTTCCACTTGAACACTTTCAGGGAAGGGGCACCCAAAACTTCTCTGGGAAACCTGTGCCAGTGCCTCAGCATCCTCAGAGTAAAGAATTTCTCTTATTATCTAATCTAAACCTAACCTTTTTCTGTTTTCATATATGACCCCTCACCCTATCACTGCATGCCCTTGTAAGAAATCCCTCTCCAGCTCTATTTCCAAGCCCCTTCAGCTACTGGAAGCTGACATAAGGATCTCCCTGGAGCTTTCTGTTTTCCAGACTGAAGTGCCCCAGCTCTCTCAGTCTGTCATCATGGGAGAGGAGCGCCTTCCCTCTGATCATCTTGGCGAACATTCTTTGAACTCACTCCAACAGGTCCATGTCCTTCTTATGAGGAGGTCCCAGAGCCGGATGCAACTCCAGATGGGGTGTCACAAGAGCAGAGGGGCAGAATTACCTCCTTTTCCCTGCTGCCCGTGCTGCTTTTGATTCAGCCCAGTTCGTATTTGGCTCTCTGGGCAAATGCACATTGCTGGGTCGTATTGAAATTCTCATCCACCAACACCACCAAGTTCCTGCCCCTTAGGGTTACTCCCATTCTCAGCCCAGCCTACACTTGTATTTGTATGCTGTCTTTAGGGGTATGTTTTCCAGTCCTTGGCTAGGAAGGTGGTTGTCAATTACAACCGTTGTAAAATTACAGCAAAACTACTTGGCTACAACAGATCATTTAATAAGAAAAGGAAGCCTGAACTGTTACTTTAAGGCTTCTCTCAAATGCACTGTATTAATTGCACTTCTAGTCAAGGGTAGTCCTCTATTTCACTAGCAACATGATTACAGTGCAACCAAAGATGAAGGCAACATGTTAAATATTGGGCTATTTGAGTGGGTTAAATCACCTGAGAATCAACCTAGCAAATGTTGTTTCTACACAATTATTAATACACTCAAATCTGACTGAGGTTGTATGTAAACAAATACAAAAGGAATCAGGGTTTTAGGGGACCAGGAAAATCTCAATCTGACTCCAGTGTTTGTGACATGGACCCGCTTTTACTTGCACATTTCTGAGGTAATGACCCTTGTTAATGATTTCCAGCAAAATGGTGGACAGAAACTAAAAAAATATTTCCATCTTAAGTTTTTCAATGCATTTGTTTATTTTAAGACCAAGTGATCATTTTTCTTCCCTCTGGCTTCTTCTTTATGTGGTAAAGCTATTTTATTGCTGCTGGCAAATGCAGAGTATATCTTAGGGTTCACAGGGATAGTTCTACCAAAGATGAAACTGGAATTAACTCCAGATCAGCTTATACCTTATACAGTGGCATCATGTTTAGAAATCAGGTATCAGTTTCAGTTTAAAGAAACAAATTGGACTACAAATTTTCCCATGATGTTGTTCAGTCAAGTGTATAATTTGATTTTTTACATTCATTATAACATATGTTTGGAAGTGTCACATATGGTTGGAAGCGTCAGCCAAAAGTCAAATGGCCATTCTTCCCTCACATCATATCCCAGTTGTCCTGATATTTTAATCATTTTCTGGTCTCCCACTGTTATGTTGGAATATTTCTACTTGGATTTTCATATGCATATATACATATTTATGTGCAAAATATAATTTAATTAACTGTTAACACACAGATTTAGAAACTGGCTTTGAATTAAGGAACAAACCTGAATTTTTCATATCTGCATCAGGAGTTGTCAGTGTTTATTTCAGTCTATTTTACTCAATAAACTATGGCTTACAAACACTTTTAACATTGAACAGATGAAGTCTTGAAAATAGTTATATGGATTGATTAAAAATAATCCTTATGTACTGTCACTGTCCTGAATATCATTACAGGCTCAGACCCTGCAGGTATTTTATTTAATATATATGTGTTATCCTGCCTGAGGTGTTACGCATCATCTGTGAAATACAGTCCTTAGTGGAAAGGAGATGATTGCTGTTACTAGTTAGAGTTAATATTTTCAGGTTTTTTTTAGGGTGATCTGTTGTCTAATTATTATTAGAATGTTTAGAAATTGTGTAAAACTATATCCATGACACCTTTGAAAATTTAATCTACAGCTCCCTTAAAACTAGTCAGGCTGTACTTTGTATATTGAATAAAAGAGGAATTTGCCACAATATTTTCAGAACTCTTCATCAATCTGGATCAACTTTTTGGCTGCATGCAAAGTAAGAGTCTAAATGAGCTGTTATATTTGGCTGTTAAAATTGCTGTGAAAGCCTTCTTTTAAACTTAGTATGTTGTTTATGAACATGACAAGCAATGGAGTCTTTTATTCATAACTTTCTTCTTCTGTTCTCTCAGAAAAGATTGTCAGATGATGAATAAAGAAAATAGACTGTATGCTTAGGGAAAGGAGGAGTGACAAAGGCTGGAAAAATGTGAAAACATTACTAAATATAGCATATGATATTTTACCATCTTCTCTATGAAAAAATTGCCATCTTTTACTTCTATATGACAGCATGTTTAGAAAAGTGTTAACTTAATTTTCAGGTTGTCCAATTCTATCCTGTGCACTAGTTCCTATAAGGCAAAAACTGATTTATTTTTGTCCTGGGGTGTTTCACTTTTTTTCCTTTTTTATTTTTTTTAACTATATGTGTTGAAATTTCATGGTATTTTCTTCATAGGGAGTTCATTATTACTGCACTAAGGACAAAAGCTATAGAAAAGAAAACTTGCATAATTTCCTTTGAATTCTAATAGATTACTTACATTGGCTTTCTCTGTTGCATAATTTGCTATTAACTGGTGGGTTTTTTCTACATAAATCTCTACCTAAGCTAATTTAGCCTTGGATAGCCTTGGATGAATATGGATTCAGGCCTTTTATGAATAACACTCACTATGAAGTTTGTTACAACCTCAATCTGGTACTATGGGCTTGTTTTTTGAATGAGCCAAGAGCAGGGCAAGTAAAATATAAAATTGACTGTAAAATGTTAAAGTATTTATATATATATATTTTTTTAAAATTTTATTTTGTACTCCTCCACATCACTAGATTTCTAACCCATAAGGTAGGAAGAACCTATTCCTGGTGTAATGTGGACTGCGACTGGTGATTCTGCTCTCTCCAGCTCTCCTTACCTCGCTGGAGAAGCATTCTTCAGTATGAAAAGTTGTGTGGTTATTGTTTTCTCAGCTAAGTCTGAATATCAGCTCAGCCTCATCCTCTTACATAGCACGTCCACAGTGTAGTTTCTTTAAAATTGTCTTTCTACCCAGTGTATTGAGTCCCTCTGAAATTTCCAGCTACTGTGTCTTCATCAGCACAATGCCAGCACATGAGCTGACTGAATACCGTGATCATCACTCCCCAGCTTCCCTCACAAGGAGTGACAAGTCAGACTTCTCACTTGTCACGTTTTCAGAGATACAGCAGAGACCATCTGAAGAGTATTCTTTTTCGAGCAATACTCAGGTGACGAGCTGTATTTTTAGCCGTCTGACCTTTTGTCAACAGATCAAAATGTCTCTGGAAAATCATCCAGCTACAGACAGCTGTGGGAATAGAAAAAAGAGATGGAGATGATTTCCAGGGGAAGACAGAGAGTAGTGGTTTATCAGCCTCTTCAGCAGAGGACTTACTAGGACATTGCCCAGGTCCAACAGGTGATAGACAAAATCTATTCAGGGTGAGATGCAGACATCAGATTTAGACATCAGGGAGTGGTGATAGGATGAGGGGTAGTGGTTTTAAATTGAAAGAAGGTAGGTTTAGATTCAGTATTAGGAAGAATTTCTTCCTGACATAGGGCTGAGGCAGTGGCTCAGGTTGCCCAGAGAAATGGTTGCTCCATTCCTGGTTGGAGAGGGCCTCGAGCAACCCAATGTCGTGGAAGGTGTCCCTGTCCATGGCAGGGGGAAGGAGCTAGATAATCTTTAAGAACCCTTCCAACCCGAAGTATTCCATTATTCCCTGTTTCTATGATCAGATATCAGATGTATAACAGGCAGGGTTGCTCACTTCTAAGTTCCCCAAAGAGACATGGCAGACCTGACCCATGCAACAACATACCCAGAGAGCTGCTCAGCTGCTCCTGCAGAGGCCAGTCACAGGCCATGTGGGAGTTCCTGTGCTATCCTGCAATTTCCTCAGTTGCTTCTTTAGGTCTTACAGAACTTGTTTTATACTTGCCAGCCTTGGGTGGCTGCCTTGGTTCTCGTGGGAAACAGAATTGGAACATTATTTCTAAATACCAAAGTAATTCCCCAACATAAGCAGGATCCTGCTCTTCAATTTTTTAACATAATCAGCTAATTATTTGGATGACATCTTTCAGATTATATCTTTCAGAAGAATACTAATACTCCTCAGGAGATTTCCTTTTGGCAGTAGATAATGTTACCGATTTTTTTGGTTTAACGCAGAAGTATGCTTGGTTTTGAAATTAATTTCTGCTCCCCAAAAGTTTGGGAAGCAGTCTACTGGTTCGTTTTCTGAGTACTCAAAGTACTCAGACTTGATAGTACTAAAAGGTTGAATTTATCTTGGGCAATCCAGAATGACGTTTCTTTACCCATGCTTATAGGTATAGCTCTCATATTTCCTGTGGCCTTCCATTATACCTATGCAAGCATTTACAGTGGTACAAAACTAATATGGAAAGTGCAGTTTTGGGGGGGTTTTGGTTGTTTACAAATTCTTTGTTCTTCTTTTGCTGATCTAGTGCAAAGGTTTGCCACAGAAACATGCCAGACTGGGGGACATTTCTTTGAGAAGCCTGGAGGAGGTACTAAGAAGGAAAGGTTTTTTTGCTGCCAGCTTGCATGGGAGGTATCCATATATTACAAGTAAAGGTAAGATCTTTCCTACTCTCACAAAAAAGAGGAAGCCACAAGGTGATATTAGCCCAGCACTAAGCTGATGGATTTGGCTGCTCCAGAGGTTTTGCCTGTCTTCTATTTTTCAACACCTTTTCAATTAGAAGCCCAGGTAAAATGTCAGGTAGAAGTGCATGCAATGAATATACAAAGCCTGAATTTGAATGGCCTTCAATGTACCTAGTCTGCTTACTACAGATTCTTGTATTCATTCCAATGGACTTTTACATGGAAGATAAGACAAGAGGCCATTGCGTCATTGCAATGAAAACTTGATTTCATTATAACACGATGTCTGACTTGAGGATAAGGAATGTGCTACTTGTGGACAGAACAATTGAAACAAAAAATAAAAATGTATAAAATTCATAAATCACAAAAATGTATCAAAGATGCACTCCTCGTGTTACACAGAACCACAGACATCCTCGCTGCTGAGGGCAGTGCTTTCTGAAGGGACATGGAGTCCACCCCCGTGGGCACTGCCAGTGGCCTGCTCCGTGCCTGGCTCTCCCGGCTGCCCGAACTCACAGCCTCCCCCTCTGTCTCACCTTGTGCCTCTTAGGCAGCTCCCAGGGGGGAACAGCAGCCCCACTCCAGTATAGGCAGGGGAAAGCCTAGTCTAAAAAAGACAATACTGAAAGCAATTACAAATACTTAAATAAAGGCTTATTTGGTGAAGAAAATGTCCTAGGAAAGGGTGAGTACATAAATTTTTCTCTTCAGCAATTTTATCTTTTCATTTAAACACACACAAGAGCATATAGATGCCACCAGGATATCCAGTAATGAGTAAGATCACTGATAAATGTAATGCGGCCTTACAGAATTTTGATAGGAATCATGTCTATATCAAGCTAGCTGGCTTTTGTCCTGTCACCAATTATGCATTTTTCTCAGGCCAAGTCTGTTTTATGTCGCCAATATACCAGATCATAGTTTCAAATAATTCTGTTTGTGAAATTTTAGATTTTTTCTCCTGCAACATGCTTTGTTATTTGTTCTCCCATATTGCTAACTGAACAAAAATCTTGGTGCAAGCTTTGAAGTCTCTCATTTGGCTTGAGACTTCTGCAAGTCATTTTCCTTCTCTATTAGAAACGACACCTATACACTGTAGCTTTTCCACAAAGGTAAAGTCTCAATTTTCATCTTTTTCTTTATGTCTATTTTATTTTCACAATGTCATTTTTATTGTGACAAAGTAGACTTTAAAAAAAACAAAAACACCACCAACAAAAACCCCAACACAACCCTTCTTGCTTTTACCAGCCATAAAGTTACTTCTCCGTACATGAGGGAAAGGAGATATCCAAGAACTTCATAGATGAAATAATGTGTTTGTCCAGTTCGCCTTTATTAGAATGGAAAAACTCCAAAAGAAATACATGGGGTTTCAGTTTTATTGCTCCCTGTTTGATTTTGTCTCTTAAGTTCTTTATAATTAATTCTACCTCATTGCTTTAATGTAGGTAATTCTCCAGAAATTCTGCAGATGAAATCTTATGTTGAAAACCTAAATAGCTCCTTTAAATAAACGGGGATGTCAATAAAACTTTACTAAAAATAAATTAGCAATTAAAAATCCAATTCAGCAAAACATCTAATTATACACTCACTTTAGGCATGTGTTTAATCTATAAATCCCAGAGGAATTTAAGCATAAGTTTTGAAGTTGAGAAATTGTGGGCCTAAACAAATAATTTCTTAATTGCTATAAAATCGTAACATACCAATATACTTTCAAGGAAGCTAAAACAGAAAACAAGGGAAGCAAAAAAATACTTCCTCAGTTGTTCTGCCTTGCTCAAGATACAAATAAAAAACCTTAAACAGTTAAGTTTACATGGCTATGTTTTGTGGGTGGGTTTTCTTTCACTTTCACTGCAGTAGGTTTTAGGGATATGATGAAGGAGCTGAAAATAAAAAGGTAGAAAATTATCTGGATTTCACTCCGAGGTTACTTAACTTTAAGCAATAAGATCCACTGGCAATTTGAATTTGCAGTGAATATTTATTCAGAGATATATTTAAAGGCAGATTTTTTAATTAGGCCAGGATCCATTAATTGTTACAATTCTTTTTTGCTAACCTGTAAAATATGCTGATTTTGGACAGAAGTAATGCGTTTGTGAAACATCAGATGGTCAGAAATTAAACTTCAACAAGATTTTTTGATGAAGTGTTCCCATGGAGTCACAAGTTATAGCCATCATAAGAAATATTATTTTCTTCCAGGGGAAAAAACTCACAAAATTTTGTAGCTTTATATTTTTAATTGCACATCAGCTCTGAAACTTCACAGGAAAATACAGATAATAGTATTTTTTAAAAAACAGTGGTTTTTAATTATCACAATGCCTGGAAGGTCACAACATTATTACTAAGCTAACTTACTAAGGCTCAAAACCTGTAATATGGCACCATAAGATTTGGCCTCTTTTTTAAACTTGCCTTATGGAACTAAAATAGTCACACCAATCCTCCCATGCATCAGTAATTTTATTTACCTACATGTTGAGGCGTGAACTGATATAGCTGCATGTTTGAAGACTTGGCTGTCAGGCAGGAGGTCGGATCAAGAGGACAGCTTCAAAGATAAGGACAAACTTACAGATTTCTTGTCTGGATAAATGTCAATTATTCAAGCAGAGCCCATAGAAACTCTTGAAGTCAGTATCACACGGTGACTGGGCACCTAGCTGATGCTCCTTTCACATCAGATATTTGACGTCTCTCATTATATAATCCATACCTGCTGCAACAGCAAGTTTGTCCATATGTCCTGTTTTATAACCCATTTTACTTTTATGGCCTCCTGGGACTACTAAGCAAACAGAGAGAACAAGGAAAATTTTCTGGCTGGTACATGCGAAGTCTTCAGACACTTCAGAAGTTCCTTCACAGCCTGTCTCACTTTACAGCAGCTATGGATGGAAAACAGCAACCCCTCTATAAACTCAACTGTAAGTAATGACCTCCATATGCTTAAATAGCTTGAGGAATATTAGCTCATTAGTGAAGATACTTAAAGTGTGTGCTATGTGCAGTACTTTTATTCAAGTGAATTCTTACCAGAAAGCTATGCCATGTTTCAAGTAACACAATTATATTCTATACCATTAATAGAACAAAGAGTTTTGTAAAGTATGATGTACATTCATGCTTTTGCTTGATTAGTTAAGGGAAATATTTGTTCCTGGCCCAATGTCAGCTCTGTGATTGTGTATCAATGATGATAAGAAACTTTCACTGAAGTAAAGCTTTTGCCTGCCTAAAGATGACTTCATTTTGTGATACAATAAATGGTGGTAGCCCCTGTTACAAACAGCATGAGTTCCTTTGTTTTCAGTAAGCATTAGTCAAGTATATGCCCCATCAGAAATGAAAAGCCAGAATTTACTAAAAAGTTAATGTATAAAATATGAATTCTGAGTGCTCAGTGATTTAATGTAGATTTGTTCTTTGCTTAGTTTATTCAGATGACCAAGAGAACAAGAAGGAATCACTCCTACAGAGACCATAAAAATTGTAATATTCATCCTGAAAATGTAAGAGTTTGATCTAGTCCAGACTCTGCAGTTCAGTACAAATATGAAAACTGAGTCTATTTTTGCAGGTTTGGTTCTGGAGTATGGCTCAAGCTGAGAGGGTTGTTCTAATGCTTGGTTTGGTTTTGATTCTTCACTTGACCAGCACCAGGTGATACATATTGTGGTAATATGCAGATGATGCAGTCTCAGATGATTTTATTAGTGTGATGCAAGATGGACCCCAGGAGAAAACCATTCAGTGATGCTGAATGTAAACATTCAGTGATGCTGACTGTAAGTTTGAGGAATGATTTTAAAAGGACTGCCTTCGCCTTTAAAATTGCTTTTATCTCAACTTGGAAAACATTTTTGAGCATCTCGACTTTTGCACTTTGACCTGCCCTATGTGCCTGTCACAGACACCCTTTGATTATCTGAGTTATCACTTCAAAGCCAAGGAGTCAGTCAAAGGCCTGCATGTATTCACCAACCTCCAACATATCAGAACTATGAATGTAATTCCAGTATGAAATATGGAATGCCTGCTTTAATACCAGAATTATAGATTTGCACAAGTTTATAATTAGAATTACTGTTCTTTAATTCCACTCCATTCTCAATTTTCTCCCCTTCCTCTTTTAGTCTCATTATTTGATCCTCAGCTTGGAATTTTCTGTTCCTTCATGTCTTCAAACAATCAGAGAAGTTCACTGAAGCCCATGGTTGGCACAACAGTACAACTCAGCCATGTGCTCCCCCAGCCAAATGTGAATTATTTTTTCTCTCACATTTGAGCTTATTCTCCATTATCTCAATGTAATTATTCATTAAATATATCCATAACAGGATTTTTTTGATTCTAAAAAAGTCACTAGTATTATTCACTGTATTCAAAAGTACATTTTAGACTCTGCTTTCCAAAATACTATTAAGATGTAAAATTGCTTAATATTAAAAAGCAAACAAACAAACAAAAACCCCGCACATTGAACACCAGGCTCTGTCACACACCCATCTCTCTGACTACCATGAGAGATTCTTATCCCAACTGGTGTCTCTAATTATCATTTCTTGTATTTTCCACTTTTAAAAATAACCTTTCCCATTCTTAGCATTTGATGAAGTTAAGTGTATGCTTCTCTAATCAGTATGAGATAGGAACAGTAGAATAATTACGTGGCAGGATGAAATAGCCCAGAACTGGCAGGGAGTTTCTTTATGTAGTAGTAGACTAATGAAAATTTTGGAATAAAATATGATATATCACAGTGTGATGATTAAGGATAACTTCATAATCAGTTAGAAAGATAGAAAGGAGGTGTCTGTCCACTGAAAAAATATCATTAAAATCAGTCCTTAATTTCTTTGGGGACAAGGTGGACAAGGTTTCTCAAATTAATATATAGAAGGAGTAGGACAAAAAAGGTTCTCATTTGGTTATTATTTGCAAACCTTTGTCATGTGTTTTTCTAGACAAATAATCAGTGAAGCCAGCACGAAACCAGGAAACATTACAAATACCTTTAACACAGCACTAGCCAGTTAGCTCAGTGATATGAGCTCCTAAATGGCAGTTCTCTCATTGCTTTCACATAAGGTGTGGGATAAGTTATCTGCTACATAAACCACCTACACTATATTTCTCATGTAGGTTTCTTAACGCAGAGAGAGCCTAATACAAGTAATGATTACAAATGGTTATATCAGCCTTACCTTCTCTTCATTATCCCAGGAGGATTTTCACCAGTCAGGCTGATAACTGAAAAGTAAGTCAAATGTGCTTTTCAAAGAGCAGATATCTAACTTAAAGGTGAATTCTAATCTGACTAGAACCCTTGCAAGGGAGCAAAACTCCTGAGGGACAAAAAAGCAAGCTAATTGAAAACTTCGCTGTAATACCACATATGAGTGAGTAGTATTAGAACTGCAGTTACCACCATTTAACAATTATTGAATATATTAATCCATCACAGATTCACAGTTTTCTCCCTAGAAGCTATAATAATCCCAAATGAAATGTTGTATTCTGTTTCTTGTGTAGGGCTTCTGCTTCAGGGGAGGCAGAGCATATCCATGTGTATCAGAGTGGATGTTCAGACCTTCAGTCTGAGAAAAAAAGACAGAATAGTGGACATTTAAATTAATAAAGAAATCCAAATTTCATTCTTGGACAAAGAGAAAACACTACAACTTTAGATGTCAGTGTGCCTTTATAAAAATATGTATGATATATGACACACAGAAGGCATATACAGGAATAATCCATATATGCTAATAAACTCAAATTAATTATTTTTGGGGTAGTCTTAGTAGAAAATGTTGAATAACAGCATCCTCTATCAGATGTCCTTTCCTTCCTTCAAAACCACATTGCAGAATGAATCAAGCGTTTGAGAACTGTTAAAATGAACAGAACTGCAGTTTCTCATCAGAGTATGCAAGTTGGGTTTCAAGCTAACATTAGGCTGATCCCCTCTGTCTCCTGGCACAAATGGTGTCCTGACAAAGAGACCATCTCCTCTTAGAATACTGTAATTTGTAAACATAGAAGAAGATGTAACATTCTAGGTAATATTGGAACACTTACTTGATTATAACATCTGATGTCTTACTGTCACACCTTGAATTGTTCTCAGTACTGAAAATACAATATAAACCTCTAAATACGTGGTCTTCACCCTTTGGAAATAATTTTCTTTTTTTTTTTTTTTTTAAATATATGGTAGCTCATTATTTTTATCAAATTCTTCACTATTTACGTGGCCCTCTATTGCAACCCATTTTATTTTGATTAGGTTTTATATAGTATATTCAAATAGATAGAGAAGAGAGTGGAAACAAGTCAGATAACAATCATTATCTTTCAACATCTCATCTGGAATTCCATAATGAGCAAACTGCTATTGACAATCTGTTCTTGCTGCACTGCTCCATTATAATATCTTGTCAGTCACATAGTTCATTTACCATAATCTTCCATACAAGTTCAAATTCCGTTCACATCTAACTGGAATAACATGCATAGCATTTCTGAGAAATGGTATACTTCAAGCTGTCTGATACGCCATTACTGGAATCAAATATTTTTACTTTTTTTTTTAAACTAGAAAATCAGCTGTAGGGCTTTCTCATTCAAAACAAATTTGAAAGTTCCTGAATCCTAACGTAAAAGTTTTACATAAAAATGCTTAACATTACTGGAGATGTAACAGTGACACTGGCAAAGAATCTAAGCCACTGTCACTGCAAGCTGTCTTATAAAGGTGAAACTTATTCTTAAATATGTATTTCAAGAGGAACAAAGTGTTTATGGTTTTAGGGTACGCCAAAAATCTGCATAAATTTTGAAAAATTAAAAGAAATGTCTATTAAAATATGCAAAGGACAAACTTAATAATGCTGATGAACTGGAGAGGCAGAAACATGCTGTGCACCTGTTAAGAAATTTCTGGTTTCAGACAAGCATATCCATGTAAGAGGCCCTTTTGCACAAAGCTTCAGCCAGAAACTTCTAAACGGGTGCTTGAACTTGTGAGAAACTGGCAGCAGGGCAGACTGAGTTAGAAATGCAAATTCTTAGCTTTTTTTCCCTATTATCTTTCAACCTTTCTGTTCATCTTAGACCTCTCCTTGGACTGAGCTTCTGGTTGTTACTCGATTTAATTTGTTGAAGACCAGAGGAGACTGTCAGGATTTCCTACTCCTTGCTCTGGTACAGCAGAGGACATCAGATTTCTTCAGGTTATCCCTGTACCTAGCCACGTAGTTTGTAGCTCACAAAACAATCTTGAATAAATTTCTGTGACAGTCTGCATGACTTTGAAAGAATCCTCCACCACGGCCTTTGGTTCAGCACAGCATCTGCTGATCTGCTGTCTCCAAAACAAAGACATGGTGGAACTATTTCACCTCTCACAGCCAGTTCCACCGTGAGCAAACCTTTTGATGCAGATGAGCTTCTGCAGTAAGGGCAGAACACCTCCTCCTACATTCCCAGGACATTTCATGGGATGAAAATTGTCTTAAAGAGGTGTCATTCTCTTCCAGTTTTATTGCTGTCATTTTTAATTTATCAGTCCTTTTGCTTTTAAAATCAAAGTTCATTACTGAAGGATGTCATGTAGGTTTGTGACAATTTAAAAAAAAATTAAAGCCCTTCCATGAAGTAAAAGAAAGAATGGACTGCACTTCTATTTTTCTTTTTCCATTCTTGTTTAAAATCTTTGTTAGGTATCCTGTTGGTTTACGTAAAAAAAAAAACAAAACAAACAAACAAAACAAACAAACAAACAAACAACAACAAAAAAACAACGGCGTGGGGAGAAGGATTTATTTAATATTTAATTAAAAGTATCTTAATATATATTCATTCTAACATAAAGGTGGGTACCATCATCCTGCATGAGATGCATCTTATTCATTGTAGTTTCCATTGTAGTTTTGTTTGTTTGCTTAGGGTTTTACTATTTTACGTTTGAAATTGTTTTATTCTGTTTCTAAATATTGTGTTATACTCCATGACAGGACCCAAGTGAATGATATGAAGCTGAGTCAGGGGACATTTAGGTCAGAAATTAGGAGAAGGTTCTTCACCCAGAGGGTTGTTGGGCACTGGAGCAGGCTCCCCAGGGAAGTGGTTGCAGAACCAAGCATGACAGAGCTCAAGTGTTTGGACAATATTCTGGGGCACATGGTGTGATTCCTGGGGTTATCCTGTGCAGGACCAGGCTTTGGATTTCAATGATCCTTGTGGGTCCCTTCCAAGTCAGGATACTTGGGTTATGGTTCTAGGATTCTATGCTATAGGGAAAAAAAAGTCAGTTTTTTTTGCTTAAGAGTCATGACAAATTTAAGTAGAAAGGTGCATAGAAAATCTGAAAATTTCTGAAAATTACCTCCTGCTAAGACACTGAATTATATAATGCCAGTGGCAACCTTTAAAAATTATAGTAGCCGCTGAAGGTAATCATTCAACGTTTGGATGGTATATTCTTATTTTAAGTGTATGAATATGTAGTGATCTCATAATTTCTGAGGTATGAAAATGTCCAGTAACTAAAGCTAGTAAGTTTTAAATCTCATAAATGTTTTGCTATCATGTATGAATGAATTGAAAACATACCCTTCACTTATAGATGGGGAAAAATGGGAGTCTCACTGTAAATCTTAGAATCATTTCTAGTCTTGTGTGCTCCAATCAATTTTGACATGGTTATTTGTATTTTCTGTAAAGCATCAGGTATTGTCTGTGGAAATCATCCTAATGAATATAAATTTTGATCTTCTTTACATATATTTATATGCATGCATAAAGTTAGTGTTTGAAAGTAGATGATTGAAACTCAGCAAAACCTGATTTCTCACTCTGTAATGCATTGCAGTTGTCAAGCTGCATTTTTTCAGGCCTAGAGAATAGATAGCAAGCAAGCAAAATATACACCTCAATGTTCCTCTTTCTCTGATCATTCAAATATTGAATATTACCTATTTCTACTTATAAAAAATGGCAAAGTTTTACATTTTAGTAGAGGGTTATTTGTTCCAGTATAAAATTTCCTTTTTAATAAACAAACTTCTGCATAATTTAAAAGAGCCAGGAAAATGTGACTCTATTATTAGTCAAACAATTTCAGAAAACACTATCCATAACCATAATGTGTAGATGCAAAAAGTGGAAAATATGGTAATTTCTGACAAAGATAATTTTCAGACTGTATCCTCTTTTTTTTTCCCTAATCTAGAAATAATAGGGACAATTTAGACAAAGCTTTGATGTTCAGAGGAGTCAATATCTTAGCTGTTAAGACAGCTGATAGCTTAATGCCTCTGGCTTATTATCTTTAATTTCAGAAATATTCATCTTCCCACTGTATAATGAGATTTCCCCCTCCATTAAAAATAGTCCAAACTAGCCTGTCTGTTAATCTAAAGATAAAGCCTTAGGTGAATAAGACATGACACAGAAAGTGCTATAATGTGATGGGTATCAAAAATCATTTCAGGAAAAGTTTCAGACAGAAAATGAGAACTCGTGAACTACTCTATAGCATGAAAGCTATTACTTAAAATGTGTTATCTTCATGCCCATCTCTTCATAAACTTAAAATTGCTTCATACTGTGAAAAGCGTTATGGCAATTAATCAAAAAAGAATTAATATCATGTCAGACAACTGCCAGCAAGTAGGGGATTGTAAGTACTGCCACCTGCAAGACACAAGGAAAGATTGGAATGGGGGAAGGACGTGGGATTGTTTGGTTCCAGTCTACTACATTGTCCTTTAAAAAAAACTAATCAGTAAAAATATGGTGTATTTAATTAAGTGCATTTTTAAAATTAAATCTATATCTACGTAATATGGCTATATAACACATACATTAAGCTTACTTAATGTAATTCTTCGTAACTCTTGCACCCAGAACAAGCATTTTTATTTCGCATTGTCTTCAGTATGTGTCATATCATCACAATTAAATAGTAAAAATGTTGTCCCTTTAATAAAGAATCTTCTAAAAAATAAAAGTAGCTGAGAAATTAGTTTTTTGAGAGGTCTAGCTCAATTTGAGACTGGAAGAGTTAATGCTGACTGTGACGACACAGATGCTTAACAAGATCGGAGTAGCCATTTGTTTCCTTCTGTTTTCACTTGTGCGTGAAGTCTCTGCATGGTATAAGACCTATAAGGCATTTCACACAATACTAGAAAAACAGAACAACTTAGAATAAATAATGATAGAAAATGTTTACCCAAAAAGCAACTGTGGTTCTGAACATAAATAGGCTTTTATTCATTTTACTATTTAAACTATTTTATACTTTAAACTCACTCTTACCTTGACCTAGTAACTTTTGTATGTTACATAGCTACTGACAATTTTTTTTCCTAAAAGAATTCAATGTAACAACTTTGGCAATTTTTATGTAATGAAACAAACCCCTATGAACCTTATATTCAATATTTTCCTTTTGTATTCATGATTCTCTAGCAGAAGTCTTTATTATTTAGATTATTTCAATTCTAATTTTTAAAATCTGGGCAGCTTGTGGAGTCTTCATATCTACTTTAAAAAGTTACTGAAAAGAAATATACTTTCTCTAACTGATGGTATAATTGAATATTATTCTGTTCTTATGCATACATTTAGAAAAAAAATTTATAGTCTGCAGCCACATATAATTCCTGTTTTAAAAGAACCAAATGTTCTAACCATATGAGACACTTCAGCAATTTAATCCTACTCTGTAAAAAAACTTCTTTAAATCTAACCCAGTTAAAAACCTCTGACAAAAGTAAAGAACTGTTGCCTAGAAAAGAGTATAAGTAATAAGGCTGAATCATTTCCAAAATAACTAACAATACTACTTCTAGAAAGGAGCACAAGGGCTTTTCACCAAATTTTTCTAAATGAGATAAAAATATACATAGATTTCTAAATAAGTGTTCTCATTTCCAGTTGTTCTATACATGAAATGCTGAATAGAGAACAGCTTCTACTGGAATAAAATAGAATTGAGTGGCCATCATACCTGGTGAGAAACGAATAATTTCTGCAATTCCTTAGTAGAGTAGTAATTTTGACTTCCTTTTTCTACATATGTCTCATTATATTAACTTTCTACGTATTCATTATAGTGATTAAGTGATGCACCAAATACGTGACCTACATAACAGATCCCTTATTTAAGAGGGTGGAAATTATCCATCATTTCTACCAAAATATCCAAAAATGAAAAGGAAAGGGTTTTTTTAAAACATTGTTCAGGGTTTACTTTTGTTCCTTTGCTTTTCTTCTCAAATCTTCAAGTTATGATGTTTTCATAAACTGAAATCTGGCCTATTTAAGAGGGCAAGGAATCATCCTGGAACTAGCAAAAGCTCCCTTATCTTTTGGAAGGCTCAGACAGTCTACATACAAAGGAAGGAGGCAGATTTCTACATGTTTTAGTATTTAAGGCAGGAAAAAATTGCATCTTGATCATGACTGCTGAAACTGAAGGAAATCGATATATCCTTTTAGTGCAGTTCAAGTGTACTTCTGTGTTGTAGTGTCACTTCTGCAGAAGAAGTTAATATGTTAAATCAGATGATAAATGGGTTCTGAGTCTTTTTAAGGAACTCTTACTTCTGAGGGTTAGTCCTTTAAACAAGCTTTTATAACTCTTCATATTTTTCCCCTAACATGCAAGAAGTATCTCTAGCATTCTTTTTCTGTCCATGGTATTCAGTATGGTCTATTCATTTATCATTTGAAAAAAAAGCACAATAGCATCATTGTTACAGTGTTTATAGCAATGACTGTGCACTAACCTACATACAATTCAAAGAATATTGATGTATACCAATCCTGTACAAGAACATTTTAGGTTTTCTCATTTTTTAAATAATTTTGTATAGATGGACATGAAACTTTGATTCATATCTGACTTTATTCACTATTCAGCACACACCAGCCAGATGAGCCACTTGGTGGGTGTGTTGTGTGTGTGTGTGTGTATACTGAAGTGATTTTTATTGTAGGAAGAGATACAACACACACTCCTCATGTTCTGCTGTAACAAATAGGTGAGAAATGGCATGATTCTTTTACCACACATTTCATGTAATAAACCTTAACTTCAAGCAAATGCAAGCTATAAAATTCTATTGATGGGCTTCCCAGATGTTGCCAGTTGTACTGTTTTAATAGATACCTTTCTTCTTTCAATACACTTTCTTTTTACTCTTTGACATATATTTTAAACAGAAATGCCTGTCAAGTGGCCAGCGGGGTACAGATGATAAACCCTGATGTATCCTTTTACTACACCTTAGATGCCATAAACTATACACAGAGATCAACTGATATATACAGCACTTACTATATATAACATTGCAGCAGGGTACTGCTGATAGGCTTTTATAAATAAAGAACATTAGATATTTTCCAAGTGCAAAGGTCAACAGATTAATATACCGTAGGTTTGTATTCTGTAGCTGGCATGTGTTTGCAGCTTGGCTATTACTCTTCTTTAAAGATGTCAGATAATACCACGAGGTTCGCAATATAATAGAAGAATATGAGAAACTGAGTCTTCTGGGAAAGGGGTTTTCATTTTGACTAATTATTTTTTGTTTTAATAGAAAGAACAAATGTATTAAAAGAAGCCAAACCAGAACAATTTATATCATATAGCGACCTCACACACGCAAATTTGGAAGTATTTTGAATAACTTTCTTTCTTTATTATGTTTAAACCACATGTTGCTAACAAAGTAAATGGAAACCTTACACATTGCTATATTTCTTTCATAGTAAGGCAGAAATCTTTGGCCATGTTTGATGAAGCAAAGCATTTAGAAAATGTCATAAGTAGAGAATGTCAATTCTGTATACATGATCTTACTTAGAAGTGGGAGTTGTAGGTTACAAATGAACTTCTTTTCATTTTTTTTAACAAACCCCGCATGCAGGTGAGTTTCCCACAAAAAGAGTACAGTTTAACCTAGCCCTAACCGCAATCAACACCTTCATTCCTTATTTTAAACATCCTCACAAGTGTTCTGGTTGCTGGAAATGAAGACCCCTCACCAGGTTTGCTGATGACACGAAGCTGGGTCACGAGGACATGTCAGAAGAGTGAGACATCTTACAGAAAGGCCTGGATGGGGTGGGAGAGTGGACAAACCAAGAACTCTATGATGCATAAGAAGGATTCCCAGAACTGATAACAAGACTTTATTAGGAAACCTATGGTAACTGTGCTTGATTCACATCCAACACTACTGTAAATCCACAATTGTAATATTCTAAAATGTCAGTGACTTGTAGGTCCTGCAAACTGATTACAGCTATGACACTATTGTCATAGCTGTGTAATAGCTAGACCACAAAATTCTCTTCTGCCCCCACTCTGCCCTCCCCACTTTGAACATTTCCTTTATGTTATTCTTGTGACTTAAATAAGGTCTTTGGGTTATCCATATTGTTTCTAACTTTTTCCCCGTAAAATTAATTTTAAAATCTCCTGATCCCTTCTTGGGCTTCTCTTTGCCCTTGCTCTCGCAGTTATCTGTATTGAAACAATCATCTTCACATCTCAGGGTCTTCAGATCTCACTAATTGAATTTGTATGAGGAAGACATGGAGAAAAACACTCATCATCATCAAAAGTTAAGCCGATTTAAACATTATAAATAAACAAGACCAAAAAAACATATATCCCAGAACAACTGTCTGGAAAAATGTTTACTTGAAGACTGAACAAATGATCACAACTCTAAAAGAAACATCTTTGCAGATCAAATCAAAATTCACCATATATGGCTTGTTACGAATATGATTTTACAACAAAAATCACAAATGAGACCCTTTTGTCAGAGAGCAATGCAAATTATCTGATTTTTAAAAGTTATTTAGCTTTTGCCTTTTTTACTAGCATTTATTAGGGTGGTGAGTGTGGTGCTACTGTAAGTAGAAACTTTCTTATAGGTTAAATCAAAATGCTACAATATGAGCTACAACTGTATCTTTCCTATTTTTTTTTCCATTCTGTTTAGGGAAAAAATTTATACATAAAAATGTAAGACACATCACACCAGAGGTAGTGTTTTCCCTCTTCTATTATCTGTATATATGTTATACATACCCCTGTATACAAGAGAATTCCAGAAAAAGCTTAGTGTCTGGGAAATAGCTTTCAAAGTTTGGGGGGGTTTTAATATTACATTGCATAGCTTATAATAGTATTTAAAGTGTAATAACTTGTGATTATGTGCATATTTTTATACAGGAATGCATAATTTACATCATATTATGAAATAATATTTACTATAATAGTGACCAAAATTATTTATGTAAATTTATATCATCCACTGGAAGAGTATTTGCTAACTGGGAATCACTTACTAAGTAGTCTAAAAAGAATGACGCTGCATGTTTCTCTAACTCATGGTTCTCACAAACTACTCATTGCTGTGCTGAAGAAAACTTGTATTTAGAAAAAAAAGTGAGACTCATGTTGGACTTTATTTTAAAAGAGATCTTTGATAACTCAAAGTAATTTGCTTCCTCAAAATCCCAAAGGAAGTATTTAACAAAGCAAAAACTAAATCTAGATTTCTTAAGCCCAAGTGTCTTGCCTTAGCCCCAAGATCTGTTATATTCAAATCACTGACTTTCCATGAATTATTTCTTTTGGGGTTGTAGCAGTATATTACTTTTAAATTGGACATTTAGACTCTTACCCAGCATCCCAGAGGTGTTGCTAATGCATCTGACATTTGCCCTGATTACTATCAGTTCAACACTGGTGCTTTCTGACTTTAAAGACTTCACTGTACCTTGCACCAGTGCCAACTCAGTGTGCTTGTACAGCACTCCATCGCATTTATCTACGTGCCTATATGTTATAGATTATCTTAGATTATCTTATTGTAGAGCTATCTTATAGCTCTGCAATACCATATGTGGCTTGAACACAACATATTATAATCATTGTGGCAGTTTAATTTTATTTCCTACAGCAGTTTAAATTTGAGCAGAAGTATAGATTTTCAAAAATCTAAAAAACAAAAAATTGAAATAAGAAAAGAAACACCACCCTGCATGTATTTTACAGGTTTTATATCTGCCTTTAAGTCACTTATTGCATGCTGCATAGATACCCATTCCTTCCTAATAAATACTAATTTCTACATTGTGGCATTATAAAGATATTGAAATAAACATATTTATCATTTAGGAAGAATATATAGAATAGAATAGAATAGAATAGAATAGAATAGAATAGAATAGAATAGAATAGAATAGAATATATATGGTAACAATATATATAGTAGGAAACTTGATTAATGATTGAGGGAATTAAACAAAATTTTAGGGCAGCAAGCCACTTAAAGAAAAAATTTATACGTGATAGGCCCAAGAACCATAACCAAGTCACATGTAGGGTAAAAAAGGCCACTTTCTTGCCAGTTTTGAAACTAATTTGCATGATTTGAGTGCATGATGGTAGTTCTTTTGCTCAGTTTGCTGTGATTCAGGAAAGAAAGCTCTTTCTCCTCCTCCCGCTGCACCCCTCTCAGCAGCAGCTATGGAAGATCATCGCTACATCAGTCACAGACTTTGTTGTAATCTTTGAGGGATAACTATCACTATGTTATCACGAATGAAAATGAAGATTATTTATTCCCATATATTACCTCACTACATGCCAGGCACTGGAAGTGACAAAAGGAGATTTTAACAGTATCTAGACAATTAATGAAGATGATCACTTGCACAGTTCTAAACTTGCCCAAATTAAAAGCAAATAACAAATACGCCTTCTGTTGTAGTCTATAGCTTTAATTAAGCACAGAGCTCAGTCTGGAAGTTTGTTACTGCTCCAGGTCCCTGAGCACTCTCTCATTCCTGGAGAAATCCACCGAGAAGTTTTGCTTACTGACATAATAGCTGACAAATGGCTTCTTCCATGGACTATGGCCAATGCAGGCTATCCCTGTGAAACCGCTTTCAATTTCTCTTGACCTTCCACTGGAGGCTAGAAATTTCATCCTGTAATTATTCCTATCAACATTTTCAAATGCGAGAGACCAAAGGATATCTAGGACATGACTCACTGAACATATGGGTCATCTAACTTTACCACCGAGGTTTTCAAACTAGAATAGGTAAGAACTTTATGCACAGAGCACTTCAAGGAGAACTGAAATCAGTCTGGGTTTACAGAAAAAGAGAGGCCACTGGCAAGAACCACATTTAGATTTCCAGCTCCTTTGATTTCAGTGGGATTTAGGATTGTAAAAAGCTTTGTATATCTGAGTTAAAATTCTCCTGAGCCCATCTAATGGAGAATATAGAGGTTTTCAATTATGTCGAATCAGATAAAGATTCCTTTGTCCTTTCAAAAAGAGTCACTGTATTTTCCTGAAATGTAGAGTACACAGCATGACAGTTGTTTTTATCTCTTTCTCTGATGCAGTGGACTTTATCACACACAAGATAATGTTTTTGGCAAATAATAATATCACACTTGAATTGTAAGAGTCTCCTATTTATCCTCCATTGTTTTTTGCTCTTTACAGGTGAGAGCATGGCAAATTCTGCACCTCTGTGTGAAGCACATGACTGTAGAGGCATCCAGGTTTTGGCTGGGATAGCTGGCATGGTGCTATGTCTTGGATAATTCAGGGGTGTTTTAATTATTGCTGAGTAGTTCTTACACAGCATCAAGGCCTTGTCTCTTTCTCACGTTGTCCCACCAAGCAGGCTGGGGATGCATGAGGAGTTGGGAGGGAACAGAATATGGACAGCTGACCCCAACTGACCCAAGGGATGTCCCACACCATAAGGTGCCATGCTCAGCACATAGCACAGGGGGGAGGAGGAGGAGGAGGGGACTTTGGAGTTGTGGTGTTTGTCCTCACAACTAACCATTACAGCCTGCTAATGGGAATTAGGTAATGAATTCCTAATTTGGCTTTGATGATACCTGCAGCTTTTGCTTTATCTCAACCCATGAGACAGTTAAATCCCTCTTCTACCCTTCTTATTTTCTCCCCCACGCCCCTGTGGGGAAGTGAGCAAGCAGCTGGGTGGGGCTGAGATGCTCATTGTGGTTAAAACGCAAGACAATACCTTGAAAGCCTTGTTTTTAACAAAAGGAAATAAAAGTAAATTTTAATCTGAGAGAAGAAAAAAAATATACTCCCAAAAAAGTAATGCTTTAAAAATCCAGAATACTTCCACATGCTTAACTGGTTTCATGCTTTTATTCTTCCAGCTTCATGAAAACTAGCTCTGTGGAACTTGGTATTTGCTGTGAACCATAGAATACAGCCTTTGAACTAAATTCATTATTAAATTTCCAGAAATCCTATTTATTCAAATGATTTTACAAGCATAAATACCCTCAACTATTTGATTCTACTCTTACTATGCACTTGAGCATTTGAGAACTCAGCTTTCAAAACTTCACATGGAAAGACATCGACAAAGCCAACATTATTTTCTTCCATCCCAAGAGAGATGTAATGGCATTTTTGCCTCTAAGTAGGTCTCATGAGCAACAATGCAATCAAAATATTTGATTTAAACAGCAAACACTGTGTCTCTGATTAATAAGCACGGAATTGCACTGACAAGGTCAAAAAAAAAAAAATTAAACCTACATAATTTGTTGAAACTGTGACTGGTAGATACTACAGCCTGAAATTTTGTGAGATGCCACATAAGAAGTTTCAGTTTCATTGCTCAAGTGGACCTGATCCAAGTCAGCAAGGGAGAAATTCATCTCACCTAACCACAGGCATCTTGCCTCTGGATGTTGAATATAACTGAGTTAGTCTCCTTAGACTGCCATCCTGCTCACCAGAAAGATACAGGCACCACAGCCTCTGATTCACCTATTTTGGATGTCCTTTTCAGAATGAGATTAAATCCTCCATTTTTTCATAGCACATAAAGGAAGATCCATAGTACATAACGGGAATATAGACAGCTGGCAAAGATATATGCTTAAGCAGCAGATAGTTTTTACTCACATAATTCCTAAATATTTGCGCTTCATACAGTTTTAGCTTTCGTACTATTAAACTCCCTTTCAGTTAACTTTTAGACATGACCATAACAGATATGATTATATGACATAAGTACCATGTGGCAAAACAGTTCTCTAAAGAATAGGCATAAGGAAAATGGAAACATTTTAGGACACACAGCTATAACATATCCTTGTTGGCAAGGGACTCTGGGGCAGCAGGAGATGTGAATGTCAGAGTTATGAACAGTAAGAGAGAAAACTGTTAAAAGGAAAGAGGTAGAACCAAGAAAAGAGATAACTATGTCTTTACAGACCTTGCCTCATAGAAAGGGAAAAGGCTTTCTTATTTCCTAGTTAATTTCTGTTTGGATTGATATCTAGCAAATGAAATAACAATTTGTCATGAATTTTGTAAATAGGTAGAGTAGAAATAACCAGTTTAGTTTAAGTCCAGAAACGTTGTCTCACTTGCTCTCATTAGAGTGTGAAAATTATTGACAAAAAGGTGACAAAATATATGTGCACAATCTAGTTAGGGTGAAGGCCTGTGTTAGGCATCCTTTTCTCCTGAACAGTGAAATTTGCTTCCTTTATAAGAGAGATTCACTTAACTCACTAGTATAAATGCACAGGATAGTGCCAGGCATGTTCTGTGTCACTGCAAAGCTGTTCCAGGGAGTCTAGAAATTCAAGGTTCAAAAGAACCATTAAGCTACCTCCTCTACACAAAAGAGAGGGTGGCCTTATGAATAATAAATTGAAAATCTTTTATTTCTAATGTCAACTTAATGACTTAAATGTCTCATTTTATTGCAAGAAATACAACTCAGTGTAATTCTATGACATGCTATGAAACGAAACCTAATATCTTTTAAAGACGTGAGTGTTTTCAGTGAGAACTGGGGACTTGAAGAGAGTTAAATATGAAAAATGACCTGACATCAGCAAGTGCTTTTATTAATTTGAAACTAATGTTAAGCTTCACTTAATCATCATATTAAAAGAGTTCATGTCATAGTAGGACGCTTTTACTTTTTGTGAACATAATAAAGTGTTCTTATCTTTGAAGTGCATCAAAGTTTTGTGATTGAGAATAGAAGTTTTTTTAGCACTTTCCTCTACTACGGTGGCATAGAAATTTAAGACAGAATATAACATCCTGTGTGGATGTTCAGGCTGAATTGACAGATTGATAATTGGTGAAGGTGGAACAAACCTTCGTGTTCAAAATCCTGCATCACTAAGCAAAAATGTTTGATGTATCATCTGGTTACATTATGAGCTAAAGAATGGTTTCAATTTAAGTGGCTCCCCTGAATGCTCTGCCAGTTTGCACTTAAGATACATGAGGGAATTTTCTCAGAACTGATGATTGTGAAATATTCATAGCGGGGCAAAAGCAAAACCATAATAGCCTTTGCCCTCATTTGGATTGCTTTCTGCTTCTTTGCCCAGTGACATCTGCAATCATAAAACGAACCAATATTTCTCTCCCTGGATCCAGTTCCTGAAAGAAGCGTTCCGTCTCTCTACCACTATTATTTTCATTAAATTGTCGTCGCCTTTTGGCCAGGCTGACCCTGGTGACACCAATGGGTTTTTTGATCAGCCTCTCCTCCAATATTCACCCCAGTCCATGGGCCCAGACACCTCCCCAGTGTGACCCATCGCATCACTGTCACTTCTGGAGAAAGGGGAGAAGCCGGAGGATATCTATGCAATTGTTCCTGTTGGGCCAGCCCCAGCACAGAGGCATCCCTCCCCACATCCCCCTGCTCCTTTGCCCTCATCCTGGGCTGCCCTGGCTTGGGGAGGTATTCTCCTTCCTCACTGCCAAGTGGGATCCCCATGCTTCCCTGTGGAAAGGGGTTACCCAGAGACTAAGGATAACCTTAGGATCCTCGGGGCCATTTCCCCACCACAGTCCTCCAGTGCCAGTGCTGCCTTGTGTGAGCGGTGGCCCGGCTGTACCACCACCCTAGCCACGCCTGCTGCTGAGACACTTCCTGAATGTGGCAGCACTCCTCCGCCTGAGGATTGTAACCCAGGAATGTAATCACACAGTGGCCACACCAAATGTGATAATCCTCAGCTGTACCATGTCCTCACCCAACCACCACAGCCCTGAGATCCTTCAGCTGAGAGCAGCACCAAAGGATGCAGCCCTGACCTGCCCAGGCCCCACAGCCATGCCCGTGCCCTTGCCCCTGCCCCAGCTAAACAAGCCTTGCCTTAAACAGTGCACCTGCAGGAGCACAGCAACGTGGCTGATGGATTTAGGAGAGGGGAAGAAACCCTGCTGCCCACCACCTGCATAACTGCCCATTGCCCTGATCCCAGGAGATAAGGCTTCCTTCACGTATACCTCTGTGCCTTGACACATCCTAAATTAGTGCTCTTGAGAAGTACCTCAACAACAGTCTAACACTGAAGCTGATCTCTCCCTTTACCTGTCCTGCTGGACCCCATATATTTTATCAAAAAGAAGTGTGGGGACCTTAGCCCAGGAGAAGGTTACAGATGTACCAGTGAGGAACCAGTATCCCTTGCCTCTCCTCCCGGAGCTCTCTGAATGTCTCCAGGGGCTTGGCCAAATAAACCAAGCTGAACCTGTGAAGACGTTACAGTTTGCTTCAAATCTGGCAAGAGAATGAGCAAAACCTGCTTTCTGCCCCAAACATGGACACCACAGGCATCCTGGTGCACTACTTTGATCTCCTCAAAGCTTCATCCACCTTCCAGCACTTACTGATTTCACCACAGAGCAGACAGTCTTGCAGGGAAATACAATGACTTAGTGGCTGTGGACCTGTTTTCTAAGAAAGCTTATCGCTCTCAGGAAGCACTCATGGCTCCACAGACTCCTCACCTTGTCCTGCCCCGTGATTCCTGCTGCGAGGACCTCACAGACAGCACCACCTTGTTCACAGGCAGAAATTGGAAGGTGTGCATGGGGAGTAACATCCAAACCCAGCACCTGTGAGCTGTGAGGACACACCTTGCTGGCAGCAGAATGTGTTGGCAGGGCCTTGAGGGCAGCACCAGGATTAACTGTCCCTGTCTAGTCTGCCAGGGCTCCCCTACCCTGCCCACAGCCCCTGACCTCAGCTCAGCTCAGGGCAGGATTGTTCTGTTTTAGCAGTTCTGATTATCTGATACTGTCGGTGGAAAAAACAAACACATAGGATGAGCAGAAATGCCTGTATTTTTAATGTTAATTTCCAGGATTTTATTTAATACATGTTTTCTTCTAAGCTCCTTTTATGCTAGAAAATACTATTCACTGCTATAATATTATGCTGCAAACAACAATATTAAAGCCTTTGCAAAAAAGGTGTTACTTGCAATATATTCAGTACTAGGTAACTGCTAATCAGAAAAAATAATAGTTCTCAATTTCCCGTAACAGAATATACTGGCAATAAAGTAGAAAACACAGAGAATGCCACTCGTATATTGAATTTTCCCCTTCAATACAAATTTTAAGCTGTTTTTGCAAAATTGAATATCTTTTTGTCTTCCATCTATAGCACTTCCAATTTTTTGCAGTTGAGGCTGTCTTAAAGTGGTTAGTAGCAAAGTGCCTACTTCATCACTGCTGAACTCAGCACACAAGATGCTCTCAGCTTCATGAGATCCTCTTATTTCCCGCAATATTTGGGGTGGAGGCAGGAGAGAGAGGAAGCTAGAAGGATGTTCAACAGAGGTCTTTGGTAGTTGGAAAAGAAATGTGTAATGATCTAGACCGTGCCTTCTCAATATTTTCATCCTGGGCCAGTTCAGAGCATCATTGCTTCCCTGCAGAGAAAGCTACAGGGAGAGATTGTAGAAATTGCCTGCAGGCACTTCCAGGAGTCACGGTCTCTTATGCAGGACATAACTGTCTTATTTTGCTGAACAAGGAGTGGGGTGAATCCTGTCCTTATCCATTCAGGAGGATGAAGTTCTGGATAGTGCCCCTCTCTACAGGAAATTGCCTAATTATAGTTCCTGAAGACAAAATAGTGTTGTGCCAGTCATAACACCAGAACAGCTGAAATAGGATTATAAAAATTGAAAAGGGGTCCAGTAGAGTTTAGGCAAATGCAAAGCCTGAAACTCACTTTTTGCTCTGCAGAGAAATTGTACTAACTTAAGGAAGGGAGAGAATAAGTAGGAGAAAAACAGGCTTAGTGGTTTCAGCAGATTGTACGAAAGTCTCATCAAATTTCAATGATTTCCTCTAATTCCAAGGAACTTCTGCTGTGTACTGTCTTAGGTTAAGCACATGCTTTCCTAACAGGGCTGAGCAACCCAGCAGGCAGATATGCTGCAGTGAACAGGACCACAAAGGAAGGTGAATGCTACCTGAGACACAAATTTTTTTTGTGAGATGAAGAGCCAGTATTTAAAAAAAAGACCATCCTTCAGTCTTCCTGTTGCCTTACATAGTTGTTTCACCAGCTGGGCAGCCCTTTTAAGGTAACTGCTATTAGGTACTCTGTCTTATTTCTCAGGTTACCATAAATTGCACCAACTTCCTTCCTTCTAAATTAGTTGTTTTGTGAACTACTGTGATATTATTACATACTGAAAGTCTTCATATTGTGGCATAAAGCTTCCTGTAAAAATTGTCTCATCTTTTAAACAACAAATTTAATGCAACAAGTTTCATCACCTGTCCTAAAAGGAAAAAATACAGTAACAAGCTGTATGCCAGCACTCAAGCCAACTACAAGCCGAGGTACAGAATATGCAGGTTTCTTTAACATTCAAAAGTAGGGAAATATTCCACTTTATTTTTTATGCAGGAACTTATAGTTAATTGAGCCACCTCAAAGCTCTCCAAAACCAAAGGATCCAGGGATTTGCACTCTCTGCATCTGTTTTGGTTAAAACACATACAGTGTTTTGCAGCCATGACGAAAAACATGTCCATCCTGATTCCACTCTTGGGAGCATGGAGGATGAAAAAGCATTAAGTTACTATAGCTATAGGATGACAAGTGTCACAGAGAGGGTGAAAAATGTATCCATTGTTTAGAGTTATAGATTTATTCTCAAGAAGAATGTACATTTATTTCAGAAATTGTTCACAAGACGTTGCAGTTAGTGCCTTAAGAGTATATCAAATTCCAAGCAATCTGAAGGAAAAAATTAGAACTATCTTCTCAATAGTTTGTTTTAATATATTTTTGCTCGCCAGAGTGATTTGAGGTATTTTGATAGGAACAAATTAAAGACTGGCTAAGTTCCTCTTCACTTTTCACAGAAAACCTGAAATACAGCTGGAAAACATTAATACAAATTGGAAACAATAGTTTAAGGTGTTCCATTTGTAGGTTAACATATATGTGCATCACTGTTCATGTCAGCTGCTAATTCTCTAAATGGAAGTCAAAGTACATGAGGGAATAAAAAATGGAGGTGAGAAAGAAATTTTCTTTTATTTGAAAGAAATAGTTTTTGTCTTTTTCTTGAAAGATGGTGTGTATACTGAAAGATTTTTTTTAAGATCTTTATTATTATTTGATATGTTTTCTTTCTGTAAGTATAACTTCTGATAGGTAAAGTACTGGATATATGAGCAGTATTGTGGGAAGGGTTTCCTCTCTGGTGTGGAATTTCATTTATCCAATCAACTTTTCAAATGCTACTTTTTGTAGAAGATGTAGAAACCCCACAAGGGGATGTAGGCTCAGCTGTAGCCTAGGGAAAAAGTACAGACTGCTGGATAATGCCCTGAGGTTTTCAAAACACCGTGATGGCACATCGAGAATTCCTAAGAATTCCTAGGAAGTCTAAGCCAGCTGAGAACTATATTGGCCTAGATAGACACTACATAGCTTGAGTAACCCATTGGGAGCCAGACAATTAAATATAATTAGAATTGTGTATTCCACATATATAGTATGTTAGGACTTACACATTGAAGAAGTAAAATATTTCCCAAATGTAGCACAGCTACCTACCAGCAAGACTGCCTGACATTTCAGTCACTGAGAAGCAAGACAGTGCTGCTCTTTGATAGGTAAACAGAGATTTAAGGAGATAACTCACAACTTTTTTTCTTTTGTGCACTGTTGGTTGATCCCTTCTCATAGCTGTGTTTCTTGTATGCTTGGCAAAACAGAGATTCCTAGATGAGATTTTATGTTTTGCAGTGTCACACAGTGATGAATTACTTGAGTTGTCCTTAAGAGTAGTTCCTCTTCAGTGCTTACTCTTAAAGAATAGAATTGTGATTCTCTGTAAAGAAAGTTGGGATTTCATTAGAAAATTTGGCAGCTGATAAAAGTCCATGGAAAGCCAGGAGCATCTGTAGTGACAGATTCTATTGTTCTTCCCCTCTTGTGGCATCCATTCTCTGCTGGCAGCTACTCCAGATCTCTTTCTAGATTAGCCCAGCCCCGACCCAGCCCCTCTCTCACCCCCTGCAGTACTATGGTGGACAGAATCTGAAGGGCTAAAGTGACAAAAAGGCCCATTAGGGGTCAAAATAAACGCAATTCAACAGGGAAATCTAAAACATCTCATCAAATGAAAAAAGTTAACTCCATCCCAAGCAGACTCCATACAGTTAGTTTCAATGTTTAGGAAAGCTACTTTGAGCTTTAGGGGTAAAGTCAGGACTGGCTAGATTCCCCAAGACTATAGAAAATGGAAGAGTTAGAATTAGAAGCACAGAACAATATAGGTGGGAAGGGAGATTGGGAGGTCACCTGGCCCAAGATGCTGTGCCAGCCAGGGCTTCTCTGTTCTGTTTATTCCCCAGTGCCTGCTCCTAATCAGATCCTCTTTAGCCTTGAACTAGCAAATGTAAAGTATAAAAAATATCCATATGGTTCCCAGAAGAGATACTTGAAGCAAATATTGTGTAGATACAAAACAATTGTTTTGCTTCATTTTGTTTTGTTTTGTTTTGTTTTGTTTTGTCTTCCAAGCATAAAGGTAAAATTATAAATGAGCCAGGAACCTCACAGTCAAAACTAGAATTTTCTTTCCAGGTTTCACACTTGTGCATACATGGAGCCATAAACAACTTCAGAATATGACTGCCTGTCATTAGGTGATGCTGAGAAAGATTTGTGATGAAATGTCTTCTATCCAAAATACGGTATGTGACTGCTTTGCTAATCCTTGGACTGTTCAAAAGAATTTATTTTGAGGGAAATGGCTGATCATCCCAAAACAAGTTTATTACATACCATAAGTTTAATGTAGGGTGAAAGAAAGTAGAAAATTGTTACAAATTGCTTTAAAAAAATTGAAAAAATATGTGAACAGAAAAAATATCAGAATAGCTCTGGTCTTGTTTGATCTTAGGGAAATTAGAGCTCGCAGAAAGATGAACATGAACAGCATTTGACCTTGTGTTTGTAATGTATCATGGATGAGAATCTCCTGTTCCATAGGTAAAATGAGCGACACCGTTTTATTAGTTAAGATAAACATCCTTAACATAGAGCAAAATTAATAATATTGTCAGTGATACCTTATGTAGATCAGTATTTCAAATAGCGTCCCATTGATTTTAATGTGTTCCTCCCCAAAAGTCCTGTTCCAAAATGCAACTACAGCAACTTCAAAAATAAAAAAATAATGTCTTTAAACAAATTATGATAATTTTTTTTTGCTAAGAAGAAATGGGTTTGAATGGTAGGTTACTTGTTACTATCTTTACGTCACATTGAGAAAATAATAAATGACAAAAGACCGTTCTTAAATGAAGATGTGATTAGTCCAACAGTGCTGAAAAACAGGGGCAGCTTCTTTTCAGGACCATCTGTAGATAATGCTAGAGTTTTCTGAGAAGATAAAAAAATTATGAAAATTATTTGTAATATCACAGGCAGAACAGTTTGTATGCCAGTGTAAGGAATCCTAATCCCAGAAACTGCTGGTTCTTTCAATATCTATGCAATCACACTACTAAAATAAAAAAAATAGTATTGTATCTCAGAACTTCTTGATAAAACTTTCTAAAAATTCCCTTGTCTTTGCTACTTTAAAGGATTTTAATCCCTCTTCTCCTCATAAGTGACAGCTAATCCAAATTGTCCCGGGATTGGTCTGAGAATTAAATGAGGCAGAGGTACTCAGAATTTTCGTTGCTAATTCTGATGGCCTAGTTTTCTTTCACAAATCCGCTTTCTGTTTAGTACCACATAATATTCATTTTCTCGTTGTTGTATAACTTCACAAGCCAAAATATACCGTATGTCAGTTTGTTTCCTAGTTGAAGCTGGTAGAGAAAACTCAATTGTACTTTTCTACATCTTTAAATTCAACCTGAGTTCTCCTAAGGTCATATTTCTTTGATCAGGTACAAATCATGCAAAAAGTACTAATATGGCTACTGAAAAATGAAAAACCATCTTTCTTTCCCAGCATGTATTTCAAAGTCTCCAATATGTTTCTTAGCTAATGAACCAATCAGTTACAGCAATTCCAGACTGATAAAAATACCTGCAAAATACCTACAAGAAGGAAAAAAAAAATCTACAGAATGAAGTTATATTTTAATTCATACATGAATTAATGAAATCATAGGTAATTCCTACTGCTGCTCAATGTGACACATGCATAATATCATATCCGGTCAAAATCATAATTCCCTATGATTTTATTACTAAAAGAATGACCATAAAATCATTTTCATTTCAGATTATATTGACAGGACTATAAGTATGTTTGGGGTATTTAGGTTTACCCGGACCTCTAAACAGCCCTAGGTTATTGATAACTTCACGTCATAGTAGGAATTCAGAAACTGCTTAAAGTTGGAAAGGTCCCGGACCTGTGTCTCTTGGAGTTGGAACATTTAAATATGAGGATACGGTGTATCATTTCTAGATCAACAGTGCTTCTTAACACCTTTGTTTTTTGACCCATTCAGAAAGAGTTTAGTGAAGCCCTTGACCCAAAAATGTCAAACTAGACATGAATTCTATGGGAGAATGGTTTATCCATATAACCTTCCAATGCTTGGGACTGTGTGTTGCTATAATTCTGGTGGAGTAATATGGTTTTTTCTACCTACAAAGAGATTTTTTTGTATGTTTAATAATAATAGGAACCTAGACAGAAGTTGGGAACTTCTAAATTTCAGTAGTGCTTCAAGTCATATTACTTACTTAGGTTTTGTTTGCTAAAGGTTCGGAGATTTGCTTCAAAATGTCAAAACAAAGTCTGTAAAATTTTGTCCTTTCATATGCAGTGTCCAGGAGACATTTGCAGTGGAGTCTGAATGTGTTTTGAAGAGTTCCTATAGCAGCTTCAGTACTTTCAGACCTCCACAATTAGTTTTCTTTACACAAATCAGACTAAGACTTGAGATAATAGGATTTAGTTTCTAGAATTTTACTGTGTAAGGATTTCGTTTTCTTCATGGCAAATAGAAGAGTGGATCCCAACACATTTTTTCCCTGTTTTTTTATATTCTTACATTTCAAGAAAACAAAAGATGCTTTCAATCTTGGCAAAATATGAATTTATCATTCAAAAAAAGTAGGCACATACTAACTTATAGGAGAAGAGAAAGGCAGTGGCATTCCCCTCGAAGTCACCGTACGACACTTATCTGTCCAGAAGGAACAAAATAAAATAGTAAAAAGCATTTATTAACACTGAAATAAGTTATTTTTGAGGTGATAGGGAAAATTTGTTGCAGCTGCAAGCCTGATGCTAATGAATCCATTTGTAAATGTGCAGTTCAAAGTAATACAGAAATAAAACTAAATGTTACAGACCCATTACCTTTACAACAATAGACTTGGGTGTAGAAAAGAACTGCAGCTGGAGATAATAAAATACTTGACCCACGTGTGGTTGAAACTTCTTTGAGCTTTCAAAGGGCGCAAGAATAAAGGCTCCCCACTGGGATCCCTGATGCAATACACACAACTGATATTTCCAAGAGAAAGAAGCACTACATACTTAGTGCAGATCTCAAGTATCTGTGCCTGTGTTGACATAGAGTTTTCTAGATTAAGCCTGCTTCATCACTTACTGGAGAATGTTTAAATTCTGAATTCAACTGTGAAATTAAAATTATCTTGTCTATGACACAGTATTTCACATCTCTTTCACTCTTTTTACCCTTTTTGCATGTTCTTTCTATTTCTTTTGGAACCTCCATAATTCTGTGGTGGAAGATACCAGATTAGTTATATGTTAGTTTTGTCTGGATGTATCTAAAATTCTCTAATGGAACTACTTCATTTGTAATAGTTTTAAATAAAAATGATAATTCAGTTTCAACCCAGGCAACACATTTAACATACCATCTCTGCTTTACCATTTCACAGCTTTACCAAGCACTGTTCATTCAGTTACCATGCTTGAGTTCCTTAGATAACCATGGCACTGGCACCGCAAAGGAGGGAAGCATAAGGAGTGCATACATATAGAAAGATGACTTCTTTTCTATATAAAGGATAAGGAAGAAAAGACAAGGAATTGGAAAAAAAGGGTTATGGACTAGAAATAACAGAAGGAAGCAGAAGAAAAGAAAAGAAAAAGTGATGAAGAGAAAAAAAGAAGAAAAACAGTCTTTCTGTCCTCTCATCACGCATGAAGCATAATAAGTTACAGATGAGAGGAGTGGAAATAATTGTTGTAAGAAAACATTTAAAATCACTGTGGAAAAATAAAACCTTCAAAAAGTTTTAGCTTTCTCTATTAGGATATTTCAGACTTATGAGCCTGTGACAAGCTGAAGTTGGCTTGATCTGGTTATAAATGAAACAAAGGTCCAGTGGGGCCTTTTTGTATTCAGAGAGGATATAACACATTTTGCTTTATATTAGTTTGCACTGCTATGCTGGCTGTGCATTTCAAAATTAGATTTGCTGAAAGAAAACATGATAAGTCATTTCAAGAATGCAATCTAAAGTGAAAAGACAACAGAACAATAGCTAAGTTTAATTTTATATTGTTTACTTGAAATGTCTTTGAGTCTCTTAAGTGTCATCTTGTACATAGTATGGGAAACTTCTATTATTATTTTCTGCATCATGTGGTTACCTCTAATATTTTCTGTTGACTCTACAGAGATGTAGGTAAACCCTTGCTCTGACTCAGTGGCGCCAAACCATGGATAGAGATGTAGCAGATGCCAAAGGCAGGTAAAAAATATCAAGCTGGTCAAAATAATGCAGGCTAGTGCCTCTTTCAATGCAGAAGAGAATAGCTGAGGCTGGAAGAGACCTCAGAATATCTTTAGTCCCACCCCTTGCCGAAAGCAGGGGCAGTTCTGGGCTCAGACCAGGCTGCTCAGAGCTTAGTCTATTATTTGAGCCTTTCTGCTCAACCCCAGTGGATCTTCAGCTTTTCTGACACCACTTCTATATGCCCAGGAAATACTTATAGATTCCTTCTGTGCAGTCTGTTCCCGCTTTCAGCCCATATGCTGCCTTTCTGCATCAAGGCTCTAGCTATCCCAGCCACGCTAGTCTCCTGAAATGGGTTTAGAAGAGATGATTAAGATTAATTTCCTTATAGTATTTTTAAGGAATAGGTTTTTCACAGAGGAGACAAGGAAAAACAAATACAAAAAAACACTAAAAAACCAAAACAAAATATCAGCAAAAAACAACCCAGGAGAAAAAATGTCCTTACTGACTGGAATGATCTTGTTTTGTATTTAATGCCAATACAAACTACTTTTTTGGTCACAGAATCCCCTCCTTTCATGGGATTCAAATCTGATAAAATAACCTACTCTTCTGCATGGTTTAATTTTAGATCAAGGACCAGTGAGATCTTTGGTCATCTCAGTAAAATGTCACCCAAGTTTATTTTGCTATAAATAAAATAAGGCCCATGTTGCCCCAAATTAATATATCTGAAGCACAAATGAGGATGCTCTGTCAATAAAGTAGGACAGATAACTAGGGCAAGCTATAAATATCACACTTTTCTTCCAAGAACAAAGATAGACCGTCCTTGCAGTAGGAGAATGACGTCCTTAAAGGTTTTCCATCTTTCCTAAGCTTCTTAGCCTTTGAGAGATGATGTCTATCTGAATGTCACCTATCACTTTTGTGAACAAGCCAAAATCTGTTTTTGTGAAATGCAGAGTCTGCATCCTGTTACTCTCCTCCCTCACATACCTCAGGACCATCAGCTTTTTTTAACAACAAACCAAGGCTACTGGACGCAGTACTCCAGATGTGGTCTCAAAAGGGCTGAGTAGAGGGGCAGGATTACCACAAGTTTATTAAAATTAATTTGCTGTGTTTTTCAGCCAGCATGAGTTATCCATTACACAGCTTCAATTGGGTTGTTTACCAACCCTTACTATAAAAAAAAGTTATTAAATATTCTGAAGTCCAGACAAAGAGTGAAAAAGGGAAATTTTGAATTTTAGACGGTTGATTGTGCCAATATGCCCTTCTGGCTGCTCAAAAATCATCAAGCCAAACAAAAATTAGATCTTAGATTTCAATTATAGATAGTTTAGATTACTGCTGCAGGCTATCTGGTCAGATCTAGTCAGATAAAAGAAGGAATAAGATTCCTACAGGACATTCTCTTGTCCAGGCTGAACAATCCCAAAGGCTTTCAGTCTCTCCTCATATTATAAAACAAATATTAGAAACTACAAACTAAGGTACACTGTGCATTTAATTGCCTTACTGCACATTGTGGCATGGATGGTTGGACTTGTTGCCATTCTGGAGTTATAACTGTAGTTATAATTAATTCAGCTTTGATCCTGGAAGCACCTGTTGAGAAGTTGACTATTTTTAAAGTTAAATATCTTGATTCTATGTCTTTTATAGACTCACTTTTCACCAACCACATGAAGTTAAACAAGGGAAAGTGCCGATTCTACACCTGGGATGGAGAAACTCTGGATGTACAGACAGACTGGATTATGACACGCTAGAAAGCAGTGCCAAGAAGGGACCTGGGGGTGCTGGTCGATGTCAAGTTGAACACGAGTCAGCAGTGCCCTGGCAGCCAGGAGGGACACCCCTGGCCTGGGGGGCATCAGGCACAGCATCACCAGCCGGGCAAGGGAGGGGATTGTCCTGCTCTGCTCTGCACTGGGGCGGCCTCACCTCCAGTGCTGGGGGCAGTTGTGGGTGCCACAATATACAAAAGACATTCCACTGCTAGAGAGTGTCCAAAGGAGGGCAAAGGCGGTGAAGGGCCTTCAGGGGAAGCTGTATGAGGAGTGGCTGAGGTCACTTGGTCTGTTCAGCCTGGAGAAGAGGAGGCTGAGGGAAGACCTCATCGCAGTTACAACTTCCTCGTGAGGGGAAGAGGAGGGGCAGGCACTGGTCTCTTCTCCGTGTGACCAGTGACAGGGCCAAGGGAATGGCCTGAAGCTGTGTCAGGGGAAGTTTAGGTTGGATATTAGAAAAGGTTCTTTTCTAATACAGGCTCCCCAGGGAAGTGGTCACAGCACCAAACCTGACAGAGTTCAGGAAGGGTTTGGACAGTTCTCTAGGCGCGAGGTGTGACTCTTGGGGATGGCCCGTGCAGGGCCGAGAACTGGACTCTGACGATCCTCATGGCTTCCTTCCAACTCTGTGATTCTGTGATTCCCTGCCTTATGGTAGAAATGAATTTCGTATTACAGTGAATATAGAATATCTGACATTTTTAGCTATAATTTCTGAAGTTTAAGATGTTGTAATACTGCCTTTAATTTAAACTAATGAAAATTATCACTTAAATAATAATATATATTTATTTTGTCCTACATAGAAACTTCTTACATTTTCTGTTGCATACACTTTTGCTTACCTTCTGTTATATACACATTATATATATGTATATATTGTTTTACAAAATATTATTCTTGACTATATCTGCAGAGGTGTTGACATGACCAAGGATTACTTCTTATGCCTCTGGAAGACTCTGACCTGTTTGTACCTAAAATACTCAGGAAAGGTATTCATGTCAACACCTCTGCAGAGAGGCTTTTAGAGGGTCGGGGTGATAAAAAAATATATCTATATTTGACCAAATAAGTTAATTTTAAAAAAACTATGTTTTCTTGGTTGCCACTGTATTTTCCTTTTACTGTTTTGTTTCCAGTCTATTTGCGCTTACGGTGTGATATTAATCTGACCACCCAGATGCAGACAGCTTCTGTATAAGAAGAATGATTGTCCAGAAAGAATAACTAGCAAAGTTTCCTGAGACATATTGCTTGTTCCTGCAGACAGAGAGTAAAGTTTTTCAACAATGTAGGTAAAGATTACTTCCAGGAAAAAACTAAAAGGGGAAAACTAAACCCTTCATATTCTCTTTATTTTAGAGGGGGAAAAGAAAAAAAAAGAAAAAGAAAGATATAATTAGTCCAGCAGGAAAGAAGCTACTGCTGCATAGAAAAATAATATACTTATTCTGCTTGTTTTTCTTCTATTTTTTATTGTTTCTGCATGCACTTTAATGTTCAGATCCAACAGGTCAGCATGTTCATAAGGATTTAATCTAGTTCTCTCTACACCAGGGAATTTACTTGCGTGTTCTTTGAACTGAGATTAATAGCTTAGCTAACCCTTTTTGATCCTACCATTTTGAAATGCTTTCAGGAATAGTTGAACACATTTCCCTATAGAGGCCTCCTCCCTCTTCTACTTCTTGATGACTTTCACTGTTATTTTTTTATGAGTGAAAGCGTATGGATCCTACTCTGTACAGATTTTGCTGCAGTTGACTTCCATTGATAATAGAAGGAGAAAATGTGTGATTCTTTATTTCCAGATACGACTGAATTGCTTCCTGGGTGAATGAACTTTTAATGGGAAAAAAATCTAAAGTCTAAAGAAATACAGACATATTTACAGGAACATAATATGTATTTGAGCTATCTTGTGTTGCCATTAGGTTTTCTGCTCAGTACAGCTTCTCTAGAAGGAAGTATTCCCTTGTAGAGCTCACCACTTTAACAGAAGGCTGCTGTAATGCCACTCCAAGCACCTGGGTGCTGAGTGAGCCCTGGGTGTACATGCACAGTACGTGGGTAGGATGAGAGAAGCCAGTTACTTGAAGAAATGCAGCAATTCTCTGCTTGATGAAAGAAGTCTTCACACCAACATTGGGACTGAGGCTTTTAGCTTCTAGATGAACAAATATGTAATTATGATGTCTTGTAGGGTTTCTTGGAAGAAATACCTTCTGAAATATCTTTTAAATTGGGTGATAAATTCATGTGTTCTCTCTGGCACAAGAGCATACTAAGAGAATCCTCAGAAAATCCTAGCCTGCACTTAACTCTGTGTCAGTAGAAGTCAAAGGCAGCTTTACAATTGATCTCTGTAAGAAGAGAGATAAGGAAATGTCAAATGCAATTTTGAAGCACCATTCCCTACTTTTGTATGGGTGGATCAAAATAAGAATAGAAATTTGCACAATACCAAGCATAGACTCATTATATAGGAATTCCGTTTCATCTGCTGCAAACCCAGTTGTAAGGTATCATATTTCCCCAAGCAGCAGATGTTTCCCAACATAACAAGTCTGGCACATCCCTAAGTGTGATCCACAGGCTCCAAATGTCAACTACTGTGCGTGTCATCTTACAATGTACTATTGAGTATTTTGAGCTAAATACAAAGCTTGGACTTTTGGGTGCACAATGCTGGAAGAAAGAGCTACATTTTGATAGCACGTCTGCAATCAGATGTCATTAAGGAGAGATAAAGCAGCATCCTAGGGGAACAGTGAGGCACAGCACAGAACAGCCGTGGAAATGCCAGTGCCTTACTCAGTATATTTCCACATAATATAATTCGTGCAGGGACAACTTCCGAGGCTTAGTGCTTCAAGAAGAAAATAAAATAAAATTAGGTAGGCTTCTTATGCTTGCTGCCAGATACCAAGAGGGCAGATGAGATTTCTGTCACTGGCAGTGTGTGTCACTGAAGTGAGCAGTAACATTCACGACTGAGGCAAATGAGTGACGGTTATCATGAACAGTTATGATGGGTTTTTTTTGTTAATGAGGTCATGTTTTTTGGCATTTCACCTTTTGCCATAGGCACATTTTTTTCCATATTATAGGAACAGATAAGTGGGGTTTTTTTTAAAGCGTCACCGCTTACAGTTGTTCTTCTCAGGTCCAGAAATTATCAGGGTTCTGCTGCACTACCATAACCTGTTATAGTTTTCAATCTGTACTTCATAATAATAGCTGCCAATCAGAAGGCTGCTTCTTCAGCTGAAAGAAACTGGTATGGCCTTTTCATTACAATAAAGAAATAGGAAAATACACAAAAGAACGATCTCTTCACATTCACTCTTGAACGTGCAGCAAATATGCTGTTTATCAAGTAATTACAGATTTGCTCCCCAAACTGTTAAGAAACACTCCTGGACCTGGGAAAGCAATGAAGTAAGTCAAGAATAGTCACAGTTATGGAGAAAGGTTAGTGGGAGCTAATGCAAGAAAGAGGCACTCAGGGAAATCAGTCAGACTGGTGCAAAACACCACATCGAAGCAGTTAGTGTGCAATGGGGATAGCAGTTACCTCTGCTGTTTGTACACAGTATCTTTGGAGAAGATTTTCTTTTCTGCTGGGATGAAAATATCTTTCGGCCAGAAGTTTTCACAGATTGAAATCAAACAATACCATATTTCAATGCCCAGAAAATTCTATCTTCAGGAAATGACTCGGGTATAAGAGGGTTAGGGATTCTCAGAGAGCTCTGAGCAACTCTGCTGAAATCTCAAGATACTCACCGAACTGACAAAGAAGCCCATATCCAAGTGTGGAGGACAGGACAGACATAAGTAGCTAAATAGCACAAAGAAAGTATGAACTCTCAAGAAAAATACCCAAATCCCAATAAAGTCAAAGTATTGTTATAGAGTTGGGGAGACAAACTAAATGCAGAATGGAATTATATGAGTCAGACTATACACAGGACACTTGGTAATTGCTAGAAAAATATGACCATCCCTTCCCCAATCCACCCAAATTCAACCTCCCCAAGAACGAAACATACCTGATTCCAGTATTGATTTTATTAGATAAGTTCAGAGATCACTGACTGCAAAGCCCTGGGTAAAAAAATAAAGTATTCTCTTTCTTTCCAGATATCTGGAAATTCATGTAATAGAGAGAGAGAAAGTGTGTCTGTGACACAAGGCTTGCAGCATAACACATTTATTATGTGTTTCAAGGATACAGTGTGTCTGGCTACAACATCCTGAGATACTTGGGGGAGCATAGGTCAGTCATTCAGCAGGGTAGGTTTGAGACTAAATCCTGCCAAAGACAGTGTCTAGCTAGCTAATGTCCAGATCACTATTGCCAGCGGAATAACATATTGCTGCAGTTAAACAGGATTTTTTTGCAACACAACTTGAGAAGTTATGTGCAAAAAGTCCATCTGGTACACTTGAGGGAGAGAAAGAAATCTTTCAAACACAATGTGACCATAGGCCACAAGAGAGAGGTTTTTGAGAGCTGCTGCTACTGGCCCCCAAATGGCTTCAGCATATGCTCTGCAACTCCATTGCTAGCAATTCGATGTGTGTCAGAAAAATGAGTCTAGAATTCACAACGCTGACTTTTTACTCAGAGTTGCATTAGAGCATGGAAATAAAACATCTGAATGAGAGCTGGATAGAGAGAGAGCAGAGAAAGACATAGGAAGCGTAAGCCAGGGCCATTATATGTGGCTGCAGACTTCCATTTGGACTTTAAAAACTGTCCTGCTTCATCATCAGAAAGTCAGCAAACAAATCAAATTCCACAGTATACTGTTTATTAGTTGCATTTCTATTCTGCTTGGAAAATATTGATAGTTATCTTTTACAGGAATGGGAGGCTTTTCTATGACTTCTGAATGAAAATACAGGACAATAGAACACTTCAGCACACCAAGAAAAATGTTAAAAATGCTATCCTGTCTTTTCACATGGTCTGCTATTGCCAAGTCAATATCGTTTTTCTGACTGTGATGAGAAATTTCAATATGGGACAAGAATATGGGACACTTAAGGCAATGGTAAAGGCATTGTCTTTGTGACAAAAACATAAAATGGAATGAAGCAATTTATGCTGTTTCATGCAGTAGGGTGATTACTTGCTGGCTTGTTTTCCTTTACTTTCTCTTCTTGGATATTTATTCCTACTTAAATTCTCACCTAGCTTTTTTGAACATGTAAATAGGATAGAGATTATACTGAAATAATGATGTTCATTCTATCCTCTCCTCCCTCCTCTACAAATTGGACTTACAAAACCTGCACATGCAAGTTAATTTTAGGCTGGAACAAAGAATTCTTGAAACCTTAACTCAAGAACAGAATTCTTTGTTTCTGGCTGAGACATGATGATTCAGGAAATTCTCATGTGCTATGCCTGTTGAATGTTGCCCTTGCAAGTAAACACAACCCTAAGGTTAGAACATCTGTCCCGTCAGGAAGTTAATATCAACACTAGGGAGTAGTTAATCCCAAAGGTGCATGTCTAGTGCATGACTGAGGAAAGAATACAAAAACTTGCTCAGTAGATTGCTCTCTGTTCTGGCAGTGAATCAGGCATCTACCTACTAAGAACATTGTGAACATCTATCAATTGGACAAATGCATGTAATCTGACTGAAAGTTACTTCTGCACTATCAGTATAAATGATTTATATTCAATATTCCTTACAGCTGAGGAACGAGCTGATATTGCATGCAAGTTTCTTCAAAATCCTTTCAGCAGGATGAAATTATGTCAAGAGTTACCACAGGGCACTTCATACTACACGAAATGTAAATGTTCTCTGTAATATGCTTCATCACCAGCATTTTCAGAGGCCACTGCATCTGTGTAGCCTCCAGAGAACAGGGCTCTCTGTTACAGGTAAAGGAGCTGGATTGATGAGCCCAGCAGGTAACCCCAAGGCTGAGCCATTCTTGGCCTTGAGCCCCAGCAGGCTGTGGAATCTCCTTCCTGTGAGGTTTTCAAAGATAAGCTATACAGACAAAACACCATCTGCCCTAGTACAATTGTCCCAGTTTCCATCAGAGGCTGAAGCAGAACAAACCCTAGAGGTGCTCTTCTCTCCCCACTTCTGTAATTAATTTTGCAATACAGATTTCTGTTCCTCTCTGTGTGGTGAGGAAGAGAGAGGGCACCAGAACATCTGTATATCCTAGAGGACAACGCTATCCCAGAAGAAAAATCTTCTGGCTCACTTTAAATACATGTAGACTGAAAGTTAGAACAATGCTTTTAAGCATGAAAATTGTGGGATTCTGGTATAGTTTTTCATTGGAAGTGAATGAAGGCAAAAAAATAACTACTGTTGAGATGGGGCTTAAGAAATTTTTGAAGCTTATCTCATATGGCATCTTTGATTTAAATTTGGTGCTGCATTTCGTGATCTTTCATGTAGATAGTATATGTAGTGCTGGGGAATTCATGTGTGTTTAAGTGTATGTGTGCTGTGGGGATTAGTTTCAGGAGAGTGTTTAGAATTTTGTAATTGTTTATCAACTTTTGGTAAGACCCCAGTATCATGATTTATCTGTTCGATTCCTGATACTGATCCTGAATATATGGTTTCGTATTTGCTGGTTAATTATGTGACATTAATATTTCATAAACATCTTTGATACTGATTTGATCTAAATTGTGTGAGCTGAGCAGTTTTCTCTTGCAACAGTGGTCATCTGTCAATTTTCTTTACAGAAAATTGCCAAAATTATATCTCCAGGATCTGATTTTAATCAAAAGACTCTTATTGCTTCTGACAGATTTTAGATCAGATTCAAAATCATGTCAAGTGAAGGAGAATATATTAACAGTGAACATATTGCAAGGGAAGCAAATCTTATTTAAAAGAAAGACTACATAGAGTGAAAGTCTTGGGATTCAGCATCAAAATAAGACAACAATGCAGCTTTTACATTCACACTGGCTCATGTTTGTTCACAACATAAAGTAGAGCTACCTATAAGGTGTTTTCTCAATATCACTTGCATTTTGCCTTCAGATTTTCATAAAAAATCTTGGAAACTTATCAATGAAAGCAAAGACAGAATTTTAAAAAAATCTGAAAACATGATATAACAGGTTTTCATTTTCTTTCTAAAATATTTATTATACACATATCTATTTTTGACATTTCTTTGCTTTTCTGAAGAAGCCAAACTCTGATATACAACAGCCAAATTAAAAGCAATTTGTATTTTAGATAATGATTTTACAACACAGTGATGCTTTTTTTTGGCACGACTAACAGTTCTGAAGTTTCCACATGCTTAGTACACTTCAACTGAGGTGAAAGGAGTGGCTCATTGTCAATTTTCTGTTTTTTACATGTTTACTGAACTATGAATTTGCCTGGTTTTGCCTTAGTCAGTCACTCACTTCCCAGAATTTGTCCAATACCACTTCTTAGGAATTTTGCCTTGCTTTTATGTGGTGAGGGAACAGTATTCAGCCACATTCACTGCACCCTGCCAAAAGTCTGAGAGGAAACAATGGTGCTTTTCATTCTCAGAGACTACGCCTATACTAGCAGGGATAGAGGCGCTTCTGAATTCCTGGCTCTGAGCTGGAATATCCCCCAATTACCTCCTGTTTCCATATGGGGCACAACCTGGGCATGCACCAACCTTCCCTCTTCATGTCCGGTTTTACACTGAAAAGAAATGTGGCTTCTGCAGCCAAAGGGAAACCAAACAAGTCATCGTCTGTGGGATCAGGTTCCCAGACTACTCAGAGAAGGATGCAGGCAAAAGGATGGTACACACGGCTTTTTTTCTCTTTAGAAACCTGAGTGCCTAAACTCACATACTCCCTGTGAATTCAATACTAAATGCCAGTTCTTTCATATCGAAGGTTAAAATGAACACTTTGAAGTAAAACACACAAATGCTTTTACCTGTGAGGTATTAATTACCACTCTAAGGACACGGTCATGTGGTCTAAAGAAACCAAGTCACTGAAATGTGTCAAGTGACTGCTTCTCAACTGAGCCATTGTATCAGACACCATGTGTGCATTTAGCTTTTCTTCTCAACTGTGAACTGAGACACATTCATTGAAGCTGCAAAATCCAATGAGATATAGCTATTACAGCCACTGGGAAAATATGTGTGCACTGCAAATCACCCCGCACCTTTTCCATTGAAATGTCAAGATTTAGGAATATTAAAAGAATTGGACCAGCCATAGGTCTTCTCCAGGGTGGCCTTCTCCAGTTCTCTTTCCCTTTTGTCTAACAGAGAGCTGGAAACCAACTATTTCAGATGTAAGCCCTTAAAAACCATATCCCAATCCTTTCATTTGCTCTTGGATGACTGCCATAATTACATTGTTCCTATTCAGCAGGCATGGATCCCCCATATCTATTAACAGAGTGCTTAGCTGTATGGTGACACACAGCTCTCTCAGAATGTTTCAACGTACTACTTATATCTAATACTGCCTTTGCACATAACATTAGAGCAAATAATCACACTGTTTCCAAAGCAGCATAATAAAATGAAAGGTTCCAACACTATAAATGGCTTATAAACTCTTCCTGCTTGTGATATTAACTCTTTGGTGACCTTCTTTTCTTTTCTGCTTATGACCCTTTTCTGCTTCTCTCATTTCCTTACCATGGGCACTCTTTGGAAGATGTCTAGTTAATTAGGAGTCCTGTGAGATTTGACCTGCAGCTCTCCTACGGCCACTGAATTAATCTCTCCTCTCTAGGTAACCTAACTCAAAGTTTAATCCCAGTGCTTGAAGAGTTTTGGTTTGGGATTTTGTTTTGTGTTGTTTTGTTTTCTGGTTTGGTTTGAGGGTTTTTTTCCTTTTTTTTTTTTCTTTTTTTTTCATTCAAATTTGACAGGAAAAGCAAAGCTTTAACAGAAAGCCTCCAGGGTACTGACAGGAGCTTGATTCAGCAGCTTCCAGCAATTTCTTTTCTTGATGAGGTGGAGATCTTAAAAAAGGAATTTTTCTTTTTCCTCACAATTTACATCTTTATTGAGAACAATTTTCTATAAAGATATCTTTAAAGTATTTGTATGTTTTTCAGTCAAAAATTAATTATGCTGTTCTTTTATTTTTTCTGATGGTTTGTCTTTAATGTTATTTATCTACCTCTTGCAAGGGTCCTGGAAAGGTGTGGTTTATTCACATATTCTGCTCTTTAGTGATATCAAGCCTGAGAAGCTTTATCTTTCTGATTTGGTGATAGCCCCTGTGATGCTGGAATCACTCTCTTGGAGATATTCTTTTACTCACTTTGTAAACAAAGAGTTACAAATGAGGGTAAAAAGAGTAACCTTAAACAATTACAATATAAGAATTACTGGTATTCTGCCTAAGCTCATATACAATCTACTGCTCTAAAAAAATTTTGACACTGTCATTTTTCTTGGTTTGAAAATCAGTATTTATATTTTTAAGTGCCGAGGACAATTCCAGAATCTATAATAAACTTTAGAATTAGGAAAAACTCTTTGCTTACAGTCCATTACTTAATCTGTTTTCCCTTGTGTCTTGTGATAACTGCAACTTAGGTTTGCTTTCCACAAATCACCACACTTTACAGCTTAGATTTGCCCTGGGATGCGAGTTTAATAAATGGTATGGTGGAACAGAAAACCCCTGTGGTGAGGGAGGTGTGAAACAAGATTCCAGACTTGTCAAGGGATTTTTTCCTCTTTGCAGGTCCTGTCTGAGTGGTCATTTTTCTCACTTCTTACAATATAACACAGGTGGACAGTCGTATCCTTATAGCAGATGGCTGTTGAAATGGCACATTTTGTGATTTGTCTGCATATTACTCTTTGTTTTCTTTTCCAAAACTTTTCATAATAGAAAACCAATGTGTAATTCAGTCATCCATTTTCTATCCAAGGTTTTGACAGCCTCATATTTATTTTTTTTTTCCTGATTTGATTCTCTGATCTTTATCTCCTGAGGAGCTGCCGATGTCACTTGGTCTGTTCAGCTGGGAGAAGAGGAGACTGAGGGGAAGACCACTTTGTTGTGGTCTTCAACATCCTCACGAGGGGAAGTGGAGGGGCAGGTACCAATCTCATCACTCCAGTGACCAGTGACAGGCCTTGAGGAAACGGCATGAAGCTGAGTCAGGGGAGGTTTAGGTTGGATGTCAAGAAAAAGCTTTTCACACAGCATGTGGTTGAGCACTGGAACAGGCTGCCCAGAGAAATGGTCACAAAACCAATCCTGACAGAGTTCCAGAAGTGTTTATGCAATGCTCTCAGGTACACAGTGTGATTGTCATGTGCAAGGGCCACATGTTCTTGTCGTGCAAGGTCAGGAGTTGGACTCAGCGATCCTGATGGGTCCCCTTCCATTTTTTTAAGGAAGCTTATTACCCCAGAAAGCCAAATCGCATTTTAAATGTTTCTAACATTTACTCATTTTAACATTCTTTTTAGGAAATTTAGCTTAGTGCATTTTTACGTCTACACCTATTGCTTAATACATTTGTTGATCTCAGGCAAAACAGACTGTGGGAAGTTGATAAATTGTGCTATGTGTTAATCAACTCTGTCTGTAAAACTCTCTCTAGCCATTGGCTGATAGCATCCAGAAAAAATACTAATGTCCTAGTGTAAAGTGCTCACCTATGTGCTACTTCTTCACTATCAACTTCATTTAAGCTCGTATTTCTAGGTGCTTATATTGTAGATTCTAAAAGTTGAAATGAGAAAAACTTTTCCTCCATCAATCCTGCCAGTATCCCTAAAAGAAAAGCCTGATTGCATTTGAAGGTCAGTGTCAAAACTGACTTTTGAATACGTCACCCTGACTCTTCACTGCAGTTGTTTAGTTAAAGCAGATCTCCCTCCCTAAATCCTCAGGCTGCTGGAGCATCCTTGAGACATCCTCAGGTCTGGATTGGAGATATTTTAATGCAGATTCTGTTGCAAAAGGTGGTGGATGACAAAGCAAAGCAATAGGACAAAATCTTAAAAGAGAGTCCAAGTACTGTGTTAGTAACTCTTCTAAGGAGTTACTGATTTTTCCGTTCTTCGCCTTAGTGACCTCGCCTTTGAAAGATAGAAAAGGAGGCCTTAGAGGAACACATTTAGTTCCCTTCCTCTTTCCCCAAATGATAAATTTAGAAGGCCAAAGTATCACCTGGATGTATCATCACTTTAGAAGGATTGAATCAGTAATGCAGAACAAAGTGTCATTACCTGGTTTTGAGCAGGGGGAGGGTATTTTAATTCCAGCTTACTTCTGGATAAGTAATAATGTGTTTCTACATTTGTAGTAACTTTGCAAGCTGTTGATGTTTCGAAACAGTTATACATGAGAGAAATGGATTGGAATAGATTCAAACCTTTTAATTTTTTTTTGAAAGAAAGTATTTATTCACATCAAAGTGTTAAACCACACCTGAAATCACACCCTTATCCTTTTCCCCACATTTTAAACAGACGAGTCTAGACTGCCAAAGGGACCCTGATGGTTCAGCAAGGCCCAATTTAATGCTGCAGTTTCCTTCAGATTCTGCCCATTCCAGTTTTTTATCACAATAAACATTTGAACCATTTTGATAAACCACAAAATGTACACTGGAAATTTTTTGTTCTCTTCGTGTAGTCTTGCCATGTATTGATGTCTTTCTGATTGTTCAGTCTCCCACATCACTAGGAATAATGTTGGTATTTGATATTAAATGCTATAGATATGTGTCACAGGTTCACTGCCATAACTTCTCGGACCTTTGAAAGACGGTAAGTCTAGCAAATCAATTCAGTTATAAAACAGGAGAGCATTTGGCGTTTGATCTTTTTGATTTGGGTTGGAGTTTGGGGTGGTTTTGCTTTTTTCAAGATGGCAGGTGCATTTTTGATGAAATAATAATTAGTGACAGGTATCTCAAAGTAATTCCTATTTTTTTTCCTATAGTGCTCCTGAATTACACTCTGATTAATAGATGTCTGCCAAGATCAATTTAAAGCCACATATGCTCGTGGCAAGTTTAAAATTTTACATATATAAAATGCATTTAAAAGTGGCATGATCAAATCCACAGTCTTTTATCCCATTGTTAGTCAAAATTAGAGTTCACAGCTATATCCCTGTGGGACCCATTTCTTTTCAATTAATTTTTAAACTGAGCATGACATGAAATATAATTTCAAATAACTGATGGGCTGGGGGCTGTGTGGAATATGGGAATTTCATTAAGAAGAAAAACAGACTTTGTATTCTAATATCCGTAACAAACAAACTTTGAAAGAGTGAATACCAATATTCTAAAGAATTATTCTGCAACAGCTATTCAGAAAGAAAACATGTAATAAACTTGCACAGAAATAAAGAGACATAATCTCTCTTGCTATGAGAAGACTAGGTAAGGCACATTAATGTGCAAATAGAGCTTTTCCCTTTATCTTATTCAGGAAGAATCATGTGCCAAGGAAAGAATTGCCACCTCAAAACAAGATACACATGAACTTTTCATTTGCCTTTTCTAGATTTAAAAATTTCACATTTATCATGAATTTAGAAACAGGAAAACTAGGGCTGTACGACTGATTTATCTGGCAGATTCCTATTTCTGACTAACAAATGAAGCCTCAGGCTTGTGAGGGCTCTGGATGACACCACTGCCAGCAGCCTGCAGAGAGAGGATGTACTCTTTGGCTGTAGAGGAGATGATTCGTGGGAAGGAAGCTCATTTCCAAACAGGAGTCATATGTGAAAGACTCTTTTCCTCTGAGAAAGAAAAGTGGTCAACCAAGTTGGAGCATCTAAGCATGCAAGGTTTTAATTTGGACACTCAGAGCTGCTTCTTTCTCTTTCACTGTGCTGTTATCTTCCCCTCCCTCTAAGAGGGTAACATTCATGATTTGAGGGAGCAAAAGTTAATTGTAGCAACTGAATGTGAATGATTATCTGAATGTATTATGTTAATATGTTTATTGTTTTTATGCTCATCTGCCTTTCTTTTTTACAGCTCAGGAAATGAAATAAAAATTTCACTTTCAGGTTTTTCAGCTTCAGTGTTTCATCCATTTTTCTACAGTTTCCAGTGAGAGTCCATTAAAAAAAAAAAAAACCACACAAAAAAAAAGAAACACAAAAAACTAGACTGGCTGGGGATACCAAGAACGAGACACTGCAACACTGAAAGTTAAAAAAAATACATTCTTTTAAAATTTACTAGGAAAATGTTCTTTAAGACCTCTTCTTTAATTACATACGATACATCAAGGCCAGGTTCAGCGTCTGTCTTCATTTATTGGATCGCTCAGTGTGCCAAAGCAGTAGGATATGACTTTGGAGCTACTCCTTCACAAATAACAGTTATTTGGCAAATAGCATATCCAGACATTTTCCCACTGCACTGGTGCCATGGACACTTAACAGCATGTTCTGCTCTCCAGAACATTAAGTTTTGCTATCTCTCCTGAATATCAGTTTTCATTTGAGGAATGCAGGTCCCTGGTATGTGCCTTTTAATCCAAAGTAAAATTATTTCCCTGCTATGTTCCTTTTAGTTGAGAATACAGACATTGATGGTTATTCTTTGTCCCATTACATATAATCCTTATACTGAAATAATATAGAAAATCTAGGAAAAGTATGGAAAAGACCATGCTTTATTTCTGTATCTTTATATTTCTCCTGAAAGATGTCCTAGTTTTGTAGCTTTTGATAGAAATCCATGTTTGTAAAGAAATAACTTGAAGATGCTTCCTGCTCATAAGCCAAAAATCATTCCAAAGAGTAACAAAGTAACATGCCAAATGAGTCTAATAAATGGTTTTCTCTTCATAATAGCCAATTCTGTTATTATCCTAAGATATGATGTTTTACAGAGAAATGGACTAAAAATAGTATCTTCTTTTGTAAACTGCTAGGTAAGGTTGGATATCCTGAAATAAATAATGAATTGAAATAGCAGAGCCATGATAGCAGTTTAGAAAAAATCTTATTTCTCTCTAAAATGCAGAAAGGTCTGTCTATCTTGCAGTGCTACTGGAGTTCTGTTTCTAGCTGTGGGATAAATGGTGCTTTCCAAAGTCCCAGCTCCCAGATGCTCACCCTGGCACCAAGTAACTTCACATCAAGCCCAGGCCTGCGTCCTGCCTATCAATATAGATGCTCCTTCAGGTGAAGACCTTCATACACATGGAGGGACTAACAGCTTCCTGGATGGGATGTATTTGGGGAATAAGAGTCCAAAACATGAAATACACTGGAGCAGAAGTCTGAGGTGGTCCTTGCACAGCACTCCCATGCTCACCTTCATAAAATTACAGCATAAGGGCCAAAAGGTTATTCTTTCTCTAAAACAAAGCCAAGTAGGACAACTTTATTTTTGTTTTCTTGTGGTTTTCTCCTTCTTTGTTTGTTGGTCTTGCTAAGAGTGCAGTTACTGCAAATGATAGTCCCGTTTTAACTTCTGGTATTTAACTCACAGATCACAAATAGACCAATACTTCATCTGAGACAGAAAAAATTGCTGGATGTTATGATGGAAAGAGCAGATTCAAATTAATGTTACAATAATCTATACAAATAAAGGACAACCAGTATATGACTAGGGTCACGGATGTGAGGAACTAGAAACCTGCAGTCTGGCCTCAGTAGTGATATAATTTTTGCAAATTAATTTATTTAGGGGGAGGCATGTCTATAATTTTTCATGCTTCATTATACTGGCAAGTACATGACCTACCACTGTAATTTGCAAGTGAGCATGATGTCATTTTAATGAAACATCAAGCAGGGCAATTCAGAAGGAAATGCCTACTATAAAAGAGCTATTAAATAATACTTAGCAATTATGGAGTGATTTTCTACTTCAAAGCCCCTCACAAACAGTCACTAATGAATTTGCATAACCTCTCAGTGAAGAGGAAGAGGAGGAGGAGGAGGAGGAGGAGGAGGTGGGGGGAGAGGTGGAAGAGGAGGAGGAATATCATTGTTTCTTTCTGCAAGCATGGAGCACAGAAACACCTTGCCCAAGACTGCAGAGGCCATGAGCATCAAAGCCCAGATCAGAACCTGGAACCTGATGACCTCCAGACACATGGCTACATCATTACATCAGGCTCCCAGCTTAGCAGCCTTTAAAAAGTCCTTGATTCCTTTAAATAAAGGTTGGTATTGATAACTCAGCCTCAAATGCGCAAAGTCAGTTCCTAGGCATGGTTATTTTGTTGTCTTGGCACAAGGCTGTTCAGACCAGGGTCTAACACAGTGCCACCCCATGACCCATAAGCCTTCACGCTCAGGTCTTCTGATATTTTACAAAAAACATTTGAGTGCAGGTGTTGCATTAAACAAACAGCAAAGACTTTCTGATGAAGCTTCTGAAGTTCTTTGGATTAGCCAAAAAACAAGATACTCAGTCTTTCTTAGCCCATCTTTCCATTTCTTTCTAAAAACCTTGAGATTTGATTCTACACGAAAAAAAAAGCCCTCTTTATTTGGACAGTTCCCTGTGGAAAAGAAACAACCCCAAAATTATTAACTGCAGTTCAGTCCAAACATTTTAAAGGACCCATAAGTTCACATCTCACTGAAAACCTGCAGATATTTCTATACATTGGTCATCTCTTTGCTTTTGTGAATATTCCTTGCACAGTGATGAAAGGGAGCATGTTCAGGACATAATTTCCAGTAACAGCAACCATTGTTTCACATGGCCACCCAAAACAGCAACTGGGATAGATGTTGTAGAAATATTTAATACAAACTGTTTCTGAGATATATATATAAACAAATATATAAACATATCAATTAAAAACAACATATTAAATTTGAGATCCTTTCCTTTCTCTTCCTTACTAAGAGTTTAGATACACTTGAAAACCTTGCTTTGTTACAAGTTTGTGAACTGAGTAGAATTTTAGACAGAATGTATTTGCGCTGGAAAGAATTAAATCTTACTTAAATATGATCATCATAAAGGAATTGCAGGGGGACTGCCTGAAGTAAGGTGCGCTTATTTATCTGAAGGATATGCTGCACTGGTTTAATGACTAGTCCTCACTGGGAAAGATCTGTCATTCTTTGGATCAGATGTGATAAAGGTACAGTTGGAATGTATTTTAACACACATTTTTGGGTTATTGTGTGGGTTATTTGGACTATATATGTACCAGAGAAATAAGTATTTAGTAACTTACCCATTAGCCGTCTCCTTACAAGAATAATGTAATTTAAATGGATGGGAGTAATGTTTTTTAAATACTTTTGGAAATATATTGAGTGTGAATATATCCTTAAGTATTATTAGCTTTCCCTAAAACTCATATTCTTTTCAGTGAAATCTAAACTGGAAAGTCCTGGAGCAGCTCAGTGTCTCATCTGCCTCTCCAGTTGTACCCTTCCAGGCTGCTGGAATTCATCTTTCCTCCTGGAGCCTCGAATAAACAAGGCAGAGAGGACTCACAGCATGACTCCACAATGAAATATTTGACTAAGGTTAGGACATCTGGGAAGAGTTTGGGGACAACTTCAGGTCTGGAACTATGTATTTGAAACAGAATAATTTTGTTTGGCGTTTTTGGTCTTTATTTGAACTTTAGCTTTCTGCCAGCTGGGTAAATTCATCCATGGCTGGGTTGTACTGTGGCGTCTGTGGTTTGCAGATGTATGTTCTTCCCCATCACTCTTCGTTGACACACCCTGTATTGTCTTCTCTTGGAAGATGTGTGCATAGCTAAGGGTTTTTTTAGGCTTGAAAGCATTCTGAAATATAGCTGTTATTTTCATAATGTAACATTTACATGCAGTAGCTAGTATTAATTGTCATTTATTCTAAACTATTTCAGATTCTGAACCATCCATGCAACTGCCAAATTTTACCAGTTTCCTAATATTATTAGATTTTTCTAAAATTTCTTAAAACCAAGACAATTTTTATTATTCTCTTGATTGGACTGTTTCTATTTTCTCAAAATCTTGTTTCCTAAAAGTGAATTATAAATAGAGAGGTTTTGGTTTATACTCCATTTTAACGGTATTTTTAATGTGGTTGTAACCATCACATCAGAGGCAAAAATTTGGGAGGAATGTAGAAAAGGAAACAACCTGATTCTCATTTTCCTTTTCCTTAATTGGGTTTTACAACACCAGAATGCATTTCCCTTTGTTTTTTAGAGTTGCATACCTGTATAAACAAAATAGGCACATGGTGGTTTATCTATTAATTGGCTAGTGAGTTTGATGGTTGAGGGAAATTATGGTCAAAATTAAATATATCCACCAAATTCTAGACCCTCCAAGGCATTGAGACCAACAGGAATTAGATTCTAAATCCTTTGAAGACCTAGGGGAAAATGGTATAAATAATGTAACTTTAAATTAAAATAATATATGATTAACAAAAATTCAAAATTCCCATATATAGTAAATGTATACAGTTGTAGTAATAGTTTGCCAAAAGCAGACTATTTGAGAAATCATAGATTCTTGACACCATAGATTTAGTGTCAGCTGTTTCCCTCTATTGACCTTTGCAAGATGACTTCCATTTTACACTAGCAAGAACAAGAAAAAAGGGAATTTTCCCCTACGAGAAGGTTATCATTCTGATGAGACCATTCCATTCTGTTAGGTCATAGCTTATAGGACACTCACACCGAAGGAACTTCTATTACACATGATATTTTCCATTGTTTTGCAGGAAATAAACACGAGGACATTTGTAGCAGACATTTGTCTTTGATGAAATTAAACTGAACTCAGTAGCAATGAAAAGTAAACATTCATCACTGAACCAATTTATGTTAGACAGCCTTTATAGTCAACAGAATGAAAGAAGCATTTGCAGGGTGGGATTTACCTCATCCCAATGACTCATATGAATCTCATTGCAGGCATCTGGAATTAGACCAGATGTATCCCGACCTCAGAGTCACAGGCTATGGTCTTCTTTGGATCAGGTCCATCTGCAGAAGCGGGAAACTCTCTCTTATGACTGTAGAACTGTGAGACTTCACAACTGTGAACATTTAAGAACAGCTGCAGGGAATGAGAGCAGAGTGTTGCAGATAACTCATGTATACCACTGGCAATTTTTTTTATTCAACATCTATATTAGTTATGAGTACACAGTGCAGCCTTGCTCATTGAAACACCTCAGGTGATAAGCTAAAATCCAGTGAGGCAAACACTAACCATGCCCAACTTGTGATGTAAAGCCATAATTTGACTATATCTCACTGAAAGCACTTTCCTTGCTCTCATAATTCCAAGTTACAGGAAGACTTCCATAATTTATCAAACATATATTTTTGCACACTGTTCAGCTGAACTGTCTTTATTCAAAATATTAGACAAAACTTTCTGTTTCCCAGAACTCAGTTCTGGAAAATTTCAGATCTAAATAGTTTCAGACATATAAAATGTTGCTGTGGTAGGAATTGTTATTGTGTCTCAGGTGTAGAGGACATGGGAAATGGCAGCCAGCACTCTGAGAGCCTACCTGAGAGAGGATTTAGAAGCTGGAAAGCATCCTGAAATTTAGACAATGGTCCATCAGTTTTCCCACACTAACCATATAAATAAGTCTTCACATAATTTTTAAAATCTGATAAACACTGTGTTGTGACTCTGTTCAGAGAAGGCTGAAAAGTAAGATATGGCATGTTTTTCCATTAAGTGGTTTTCCAGTAAGAGTCCAATGACCAAAATAGTCCTCAGGAGGTGGGAGAGGCATAGCTCTAGATGCTGTCCCACTCAGGAGGGTTATATATCTGTCTCTTCAAAGGACCACCATAACTGCAAAACCGCATGGTCTCCCAACCAAGAACATTTTTTTTCCATCTTTTCCTTCCCATGGAGAGCACTCAACCAGTGCTAGAGTGGGTGCCAGACAGAAAGCAAACAGAACTAAACTTATTTGGGTATAGTGGATGGGATTAGGAACAGAAGTAGGAGCTCCAGAAACATCCTTCCAAATTCTTCCCTGTGCCAAGTGCCCTCCAAATGCAATATCCTTATTTTCCTTTATTCCGCTTAGTGATTTTGTGTAGCTTCCCACACATACATCCATTCCGGACAACAGAAACAGCCCATAACAAAAGGTGTATAGATACCGAAGGCTTCTCCAACATTTATTTACCATCATTATTGTCCCAAAATTAAATAATTTCAAAAACTTTGAGATAACTTCAGTTTAGTACATAGGGATTTATTGCTAATGAAGCAATGATATCAGAAGTTGAAAACTTGGGGGTTTTCCTCTTCTAAGGGAACAAAAGCATCAGGAACAAAAGAATTCATGTTTTAAACTCAGCTCCTTTTATCGAAGGCTGCATGGTCCTTTTCAAATAAAAATACACCAAAAATTTTTTGTTCTACTCTTGGAAAAAAGGTATGAATACTATAATTTAATATTAATTAAAAATACAATTGAAGATTTTTTTAATCCATTTTATAGTTTTATCCTTAGACATTTCCCCACAGATCAGTATATCCCCATGTAACAACCAGTCACTCAAGTGTGCATGTTTTTCCCAGATTAATTATACTGGCATTTGATACATACATGGATCTTCTTCTCTTTAGGGATTCTAAGTAATTTCTAAGTAATTTCTAAGGATACTGCTAAGTATATCTACAAGGAACTCCAAGCCTAACTACCCAGAACATTTCTGACCCTTGGGAATAGGAAAAAAGTAGCTTTACTTAAATGAATGTTATTTTATGCCTGAAGAAAGGTAAGAGGTTTTTTCATATATTAATTTTCAGGTTTACAACGGATGTCCTAATCATCCCCAGTTAGCAATGGACTTAATAGGAGCAAACTCAGTCCAAAATTGCTGACTGACACAGCCACAAATTAGAGGAAAGTACAGAATTCATTTCAGAAATTTCTGATATATTCAGAAGCATTAGTGTTTGGATTATGTTAATGTGATTATGTTAGATGTTTCTTTGGCAGTTTTAAGTTTCTGCCCTTTTTGAGAGAGATCAGATGGAACATGGTGATTTCTTGAATTCTCTATTCACGCAGTAGTTTGGATTTATAGCTGCAGTTCTGGGTGGTGTTGAGTGAAATACCCCTCATAACTTTAAAAGGAGCTTGTTGCAAGATAATATGCTGACCATCATGGATTCTCTGCAAGATTTGAAAATCTGCCCATTATTTTGATTGCTTATGTGGCCTAGAAAATGTGGTCAAAGTGAAGTAGTTAAAGTACTACGTCCACAAGCTTACAAACCAGAACTGTCCTTTTACTTTCAGTAAGTGCCATGGCCATACCCATAAATGCAGGGACTCGTGGTAACCCACAGAGGCAGCCGATCCAAAGCCTCACAATACAATTATGAAAAAGAAGCTTTGGTTAATTTGGTTGTTACATAAACTTTAACCTCCTCCTGCATATACTAACCTGCTGTGGTGATCAACATATGTCATCGGTTGATTGCATTTCTCAAGCCTGAATTCCTGAAAAAAACATTTCAAGCGAGCATGTACAAGAGCTAGGTAGTAAACTAAAACACCATATGAAATCAAAAGACAGCTGATGCATTAATGATTCCTTCACCTTTAACGAGGAATAAATATATCCCGGGTTCAAATTCAGTTTTCAAAATGTGTAATGATTTTCTGTGAATCCTTGGTGAGTTCAACACAAAAATGAAAGATAAAATTAAACATAAAATGGCTGAAAGAAATTATGTCATAGTGTAATATATAAGCAGAAATAATTTACTTAGACATAAAACTTTTCCAACAAACTATCAGTTTGGCTTGATGCTCCCATTGCCTTTTTTTAATAACAAAATCTATTTTAAAATATATTAGTATATTCAAATATTTACTCTTTGCATTACGACACCCTTTCTGTTTTACAAGCCAACTTAGCATTTAGTCTTCAAGCTAATAGAAAATGGGTGAATTCATTATGCTATTTTTTAAACTTGTTTTATTTTCCTAGAAATATATTCTTTCCCTATGGGCAAGATGACAGTTATAAGACTTACCAATTTTTTTTACTGTTTTTTGACCTTTCCTGAAATATTTTTTTTTTAACTTTATTACCTCAGTAGGAAAATCTTAAATTATTTTAGGTACTTAAGTATAATATATATTTTTAATTTATAGAATATCCTTATCAGAAAAACATCCTTAGTGAAGTCAGAAGGAATGTATTATAAATGGTGCTTGGAATTCTCAAGGGAACAAGTTTTATTTTAAGAAAATACGGTACTACTGAAACTTTCCTTTTTTTTTTTTTCACCAGCAGAAAAGGAGCAGGGGAGCATATTTTTCATTTTAAGCTTCAACCAGACTTCTAAGAACTGCTGTCTTTGAAGCACTCACCCCACATCCTCCCCCATATTGGTCTCCAATCCAGAATGAAAAAACGTTCCTTACCTGGTGTTGGACCACTTTCTTCTTGGACTTTCATAATGTTCCTGTCAGCAAATTACATAAAGTATCAGACAAATCCCTTGTAGATGGTTTCCATGAACCCATGACACTAATTTTCACTGCATCTTAAAACTTATCTACAAAGTTCTGATCTCAGCTACTACTCCACAAATAACAACGAACAACAGGAGACTCTTTCAAGAGGGGGAGAAAATCTTTTTTCTAGCTACTTTTTGAGATGGATGACATTTTTTCCCCGTTTACTGACACTAAATGAGTTAAAGCTAATCGAGATTCCTCTGATTTAGTCAAAAATTTTTGCTTCTAGAATTTTGGTAAATAGCCATGAATCTGGTTTCAATTGAGTGTCCCAAAGTGGCAGCAGTTGGGAAGTCAGTCATTTTCGTGATGTGTCTGTGCCCCATGAGGGAATTCTGACCTCACTGTGTCTATTTGCAAGGACCTCTTTCGTACTTTATGGCAGCTCGGATCACTCAGATGTCCTGAGTTGTATGCCCAACCCCCACGCACAAAGTAGGAAGATGAAAAGATTGCACAGTACTTCCAGTTTGGTTTTTCATCAGAGATGGTTTATGAGTAAAAGAGACCATCCTCTACACCAAACAAAATTGCGTTGATTTTGTGATTTATCTTTTTGTTTAACATATTCTGTCTCTTTTTAACTATTACAACAAACACTTTTGTTTAAGGAGACCATGATTGCCTTCTAGAAAACCAAGATTTCCATCAGTTTTTATATAATAAAATCAGTTTTCCATAATTTTTCAAAATATATTTTGAAAGAAAATGTGCCAACTTTTTGAATTTTTAGGAGCACCAAAGAACAGATTTTCCTGAAAGCATTTGCTTACTTTCTTCCCATTCACCTCCAAAGCATTTTAAAAGTATGACAAATCTATTTTGAAATCTGTACAAAATCAACCAGTGACCTTATTGAAGGTGTTGCCACTGTGCATGCTGACAAAAAGCTTCACTGATATCTCAAATATTGTGAAAAACAAACCAGTTTTGGGGAAAAAGTATTTCCATGTCTAATCGTACAGATCTTAGTTTTTGGGAGGCACTATTTATCCACAGAGAATTAATGTGATCTACTGATGAGATACCATCACATAAGGAAGTTCCTCCAAACATTTGGAATTACAGACAGAATCACAGAATTATCGTTACAACATTGGAGAAGCCATATGCACAGGTATTTTGCATTTTGAACAATTAAATCCTTTCTAGGGATGTTCAGCATAGTGGTTGGAAGCCACATCATCAGCCAGAGGGAAAATAACTTCTAGCTAACGGCTAACGCAGTTTTTACTATTTCTAAATGAGCAACAGTCACTTTAACCAAAAAATAAAAATCTTGAGTTGATAACAGTAGAACCTAACAAATAAAATTTTGTGGAAAACTGATTTGGAAAAATCCTGTCTCAGACTAGCAGAACACAGCCATGATATTTAACAGATGTATTGTCATATTAGCTTAAATTCGAGTAGTGAGTTTTATTATCCTTACTACATACACAAGTATTTATTTTCATTTTTATTATGAATTTTCAAAATTTAATACAATTTATTAGAAAAATCTTGGTTTATTAAAGCAAATTGACTTTTGGGGCTTGTTTCAGAACTATTGCATTACCACTAGATGTTTATTTATATCTAGAGTTGTCTTCACTAAATCAGTTGTGTCAGTGGAACTACACCCACTAAATCTGGCTTTGCAGTTTATCTCAGCAACCTCCCCATGATCTCAGAAGCCACTTAAAGCCTTAATCTGCTATTTTTCCAAATTCAGATGTGCAAAATCCCCAGGTGTCTGAATGGTTTACTTTGTACATGCACACCAGCTCCCTTGCCCACTTCAGACAAAAAACTTTGTAAGCCCTGCCCAAATCCTGTTGACATCTTTCTCTGCCAGCATTTTAGCTCTGCCTAAATGTCTGTGACATTTGTCCAAGCCTCGCAGGTAGACAGTGCAAACAAACAGACAAGAGAGATGGAGATAAGGCAAGTCTGGAGTTTTTTTAATTAAAATTTAATAAATTAAATCAAAGCATTCATGAAACTAGACAGAGAGAAAGAGGCTAAACAGGGAACAAACAAGATTGGTTGCTAAAAACAAGGTAGACATCCTGATTCAGTAAGGCCAGGTTGTTAGCAAAGTGGAACTGGAGGGCTGAGGAAGCATGTGGGGAAAGTCAGGAGAGAGGTTTAGCTATTGAGATTTCATGCATAGACCAACAAGTTCTTGGCAAGCATGAGGCTAAAAGGCCACAAGGTATGAAATATTTCAACCTATGAGTCAGTTTTCTTGCACTTACCACGGAGATTAGCAATCTTCTTTGGAAGAACTTGATCCCAAAAGATATTCCCAGTGTAAATAGCTTTCCTGGGGCATCTGTGAATGTCCTCACCAAAATGGCCTGAAGCTTCACTAGATTCCTCTGACTGCATTCCTCATCACATTTAGCTATTTAATAAGCTTTGAATTCCAAAGAAATGCACAAATGCTTTTGGAGAATATGGAAAATTGTTCACAAACTTCCTTATGATCTGGAAAATCTGGATGATTTTTCCTTTGCAAGCAGGACTTCAAGCTGCATGTGGTTGATAGTACCTAAAGGTAAACGTACATCTGGCATTCACCACAGGCTACTAGGAATTTCTAATTGTTATCTGCCCTCAGTGTTTCCCAGAACAATGTCTTGTGGGCATCATGCTACGTAGAAGTTGTTGGAAGCAGAAAGCAGCTGTACACTCAGAGCACTTCTGCAAGACTGAGTTTTGAGAATTTCAATACAAACACAATATTTTGTTCAGGAGCAAGAGAAAAAGGTGTTCATGGGTGAACACGGGGGAGACCTGCAGCGAGCAAGTATTAATGAGCATCTTGCATGCCTAAGGCTGCCCAGCTGTCCATGGCAAGCCAAACAGATATTGTGCGTGACTGTCTGCCCTGGGAATATTGTTCTCTAGATAAGAGGAACGGGATGAAAACAAAGTGTTGATTAAATGAACTTTAGATGCCTAATTTAAAAACTCACAATGAAGACATTTTTGATTTCTCACATATTCCAATTTTAACTTTTCTCTGGTAATCTAATATACAAGACAAATGCTAGGTGTGTTAGTCTCTCTGCTTTACTTTTTTTTTTCTATGAAGAAATCTACAGATGCTTCTAATTCCCCCAGCCCCCCAAGCAGGCAATATCTTTCATTTACCACAGGGGCCCCTTCTCTTCTAGGGGTTATGCATATGAATCTACAGACAGCAAAAGAGTTAAATGTAGCCAGTGCACCAAAAGCACCAAAGCAAGGCACCATATTGGTTTCCACCGTCATTACAAGAGCTTGAGAACTTCCTCTCCCTGCCTTTTCAGCTTCTCAATAAACTTCATAGCCCCTTTTGCCCTACACTAGGTAAGAGAAACAGAGCTTGACAGTGAGAATGTGCATCCCATCCACACTCATGTGACAATCAGAAACAAGCCACCATGTAGAAAGCAGCTGATAAGCCACCCCAACTTTGTCATAGGTGGCATGAGCCACGGCAGTCAAATCAACCCTGACTGCCCTTAAAGCAGAGTTCTATGACAACTCCATCTCTGTTTCTGCTGCTCTAGATGATGTGCTCCTTATTGTGTCCCATTTCTTGCATTTTGTGTATTTAAGGCATCACACTACATGCATTAGAAAGTCTCCAGAGCTGCACAGTATTCAAATGTCAGGAGTGAGGAAAGATTTCAATCACTGCCCTTAAGTCTTCTTGCCCAATGGTTGGGGATTTGTCACTGCTTCTGAAGAGCCAACACATGCTTTACATCCAGCATCAGTTGTATTCTTTTTGCTTGGAATTCTTTTCAGCTGGCATGAAATACTACTTTACATGACTCTGCTGTTGTGCTTGTCACATTTCAAGACTACTTTTAAGATATTCAGAAGAAAAACTCTGTACAACGGACTAGAGGCTGAAAAGATATAGATCTAAATCTGACAAATCAGATTTAATCAACATCCAGATTTTTCTTCAAAATAATTAATAAATTATTGCCATAAGGCAACTAGTGAATATTTCTGTTGAAAAAGGTACATTAAACAAAATGTTCATCCTGAAATTTGGAAGCAAAATTTCCGGTCCTTTCATTTCAAGATGACTCTGGAGTAATGAATCTAATTAAAATTAAACTGGCTATACAATAATCCTTTTTTAGTCCATCTTCATAGCCTTTTGTAGCCATGGGCAGATTTCTCACAAATTTAACATGAAGTTTATATCTCAAGCATAATGACATTCCTAAAGACTAAGGAAATGAACAGCTTGATAGGGGTGTGAAAGGTAATGTGATCAATTGTGTTGAGATTGAAGGAGAAGTGAGGGAGAAGTGGTCTGAATTCAGCCACCTTCAGATGATCAATCAGGACTGATTAGCCTGCCAATTAACTCTGCATATGCTGAGCTGTTCACCGATCAGATGCACCACCACTGCTGATTCTTGCACAGTGAACGTGTTATGGAGACTTGAGAAGGGACAAGGTGTATTGCAAAGCAGAAGAGACTGTAAGCCCAACCCCACTGCAAATTCAGTTTTCTTAGTATATTGCTCATAAGTATATTGCTCATAAGACTGCTTTGAAAGAGAAAGGCAAAGAGAACAAAAATTAAAACAATAGCAGAAAAGAAAATTAAAATTATTGGATGCTAATTTGATATAAACTAAAATATTTGCACTGTTTTAGTTCAGATGAAATAAGGAGGCTCATTTGCTTTAGTATGACCCAAACCAAATATTTCTTCCAAATTTTCCATCTGTCTACAGAATCAGTTATGCAAACAGAACTAAGTGCATTATGTAGCTGTCAACTATGCATAAATAGCCATGTCAGACACTCTGCCATGAAGTCCCAGGCTGCAGTTACAAACAGAATGCTTGCAAGGGGCACTGCACACAGCAGTGGGACAGCAGCTTAGCCACACAGAACCTGTTCCTGTGCCACTGTACCAAACACTGCTGAAATGCAATTTTATATCAAAGAGATGTGGTATCAATAGCAACAGTAAGTATGAAGCAATTCAGGAATCCAGATATTATCTTTATAGAACAAAAAGTTTTAGTTTTCTTCCTGGGATTTTGTCTTTCTTCCCATTTGCAGGTTTGGGAAACAGCTTACAGAATGACAAGCTTACAGAAAGTGACCGTAAGGATGCAGTGACCATAAGGAAGACAAGATGACAGAAGTATAAATAAGAATAATGTGGTTTTTTTCACCCAAATTATCTTATATTGATATTTTTATTTACTGTGGATATAAAATCAGCTCTACATTTGTGCTACTTAAGGCACAATGCTGGATAAAGTCCAGAAATGGCATTGAGTTATTCTGTCTTCAAAGAGATTTTGCAATGTGTTGATAATTTCATAATCACACCAAAACAATATGGCAATTGGATGTAAAAATTGTACAGGCCACCTGGAATTAGAGATTGAAATGACAATTAGGTTGTGTTAGATATTTTTGCAAATGTGAATGGGTGATATTCAAATTTTTAACTTTAGGTTGAGTATTATGAGGCTGAAAATGGAAATGCTATTTGGTTTTTGAACTTTTGATACGACACATATGTCAAGTGATTTTTAAAATACAAATTTTTGCATTTTCCTAACAGATATGCTTTATATAGCTTTCGAAGAAGGAATGCATTCATTCAGTTGCACTTTAAACACATTGCAGCAGGGAAAATTTCATCTTACATACAATAAAATAAAATCTCCTGATATATACTTGTTATACGTACTGTACAACTTTATATTGAAACACTGTCAGCTTCCTTTGCAGCAGTGTTAATAACCATCAGTACAATCCTATTTCGACTTTTGTCTTGTAGCCACTGAAGCCTTTGCCCCAGATTGTATCCTATATAAAGATGTTAATTTCAGAGCTGTTATCATTAATTGTAGTTTAAAAATCAGTGACTTAACCTACCAAGTTTTGTTGCATTTTGTTATCTTCTCTTTGGCTATGTACAATAAATGACTCTAAAACTGAGATGTTAAAACAATGCCAGACTTAACTAAGTTGATTTCTTAAGAAATCTGTATGTCTCTGTTTGCCTATCTAGCGAGCTTTGTCATTTTATGCATGTGTTGAGAGAAGTCAAAAGGGTTTTAAAAAGCCTTTAAAGATTGAAGCACTATTTTTGAACATCTGTAATCTCCTAGCAATTCTTTCTAAATGGAAGTTTTTTGCACAAGAAATAGCTGCTGTAAAGTCCTCTGACATGGCAGAAGCAGATTAACTAGCTGTTTAAAATTCCGGACTCTATTTAATGAAAAACATTCATGTCAAAATATTCAGCTAAGCCAAAAGCCTCAAACCAGAAATATACATTCTCTTTTTGAAGTATAAAACTTGAGTATGCAATCAATGTGATCTTGGCTAACAATACAGCTTTAGATTCATTCAGACAATAAAATCAACTTTACCCTGTAGAAGATCATTAAAATAATTCTGAAAAAGAGTTCTAGGTGACACTTATTGGGTTGAAAGTATCAAAAGCTACATGCCAGTGAAAGTATCATGTTCCTACTTAAATGCATGTAAAATAATATTCTTAGAAAAAATATTGTTTCCTTCAATATAATTTTAATTTTAAAATTTAATAAAAATAGTCTTCCCTCACCAGTCAGCAATTGATGCTACACTGAAATTATTAATCTTAATTCATAATTTTATAGTGTTGCCACACACCTGACAATAATATATTATGATTTTATGGTAAAAAACCCACGCAGAATGTCAAGATAATCCTGTCTCGTTAGAATAAATATAATGAAATAGGAACGAAATACATGTTGGAATGGTTAATTGCTGTTATTTGTATATTTATCCTTAGTTCTAGTTGCCCAACTGTTTTCTCTAGATCAATTGGCTGTATTAATCTAGGGAGAATGATTTAGCTTAAACACCTTTATTTTTACACTGCTCTTCTTCACACTTATTCTAAGAAAAAGCACGTGTAAGACTTTATATCAATTTCTGTATTATCACACTTCTCAGAACTGCATTTGGACAGAGTTATGCTGTTTGGCACCAGCTCAAACATAGGAATATCCTTCTTTCTATGTAAACAGTGATAACCTTGGAAGGCTTTATTGATGACAACATATTACTTTTCTACATTTTTCCTGTAGGAAAAAATTATGCATCATGCCAATGCCAAAGGAACTGTAAAAGTTCCCATATGGTTTTAATGATACAGAGTTCTTAAAATACAATGATATATTTTTTTGAATATAAGCCATTTAAATGGGTTTTTTTTATAATGTCTTATTAATTTTTCATTCTGGTCATAGTCTCACTGGTCTTGTTTTAAGAACTTTTCTCCAAAATAATAAAAATCCCAGCCTACTCTTAATTTGCTGCTTGTGGTTTTTTTCTCTTTTACCTCACACAGGACAAAGCTTCAAACTTCCATTAAATGTTGATTTGACAGGGAAATGAATAATGGTTTTATCTCCATCTTTAGAAATACAGTGATAAATTTATGGTGAATGTCAGTCTGTTCTGAAATGCAACCATAGTGCACCAAGATAAAAAATCTGCTCGCTGGGGAAAAATTATTAACAGACCATGACAGAACAGCATATAACAAAAAAAAAAAAAGAAGATTAAAAATAGAGTCGGGATCTCATTTCACATCTTCTCATCACAATTCAATTTTAAACATATTGTATAAGTTCTGGTACATAACTATGAAAACCCTCAAACTTTCTAATTATTAACTCTTAACAGACAGTAATTATGGCAAAAACTTCATGTCTTGTATGCTACATATAACGTATGCATATAACCGGGATAAAACTGTATCTTGTATGTGTAGGCATGCATAAATTTTTCTTTACTTATATATGTATAATTAAATAAGTTCATTTATTATTTCACATTAAAATCATGTTCTTTACGTATCTATCACAAATTTTCTTATGTCTCATAACAGCTCAACAGCAAGAGCTCAATAGTTAAAGCAAATAGCTGGGCATTCATCAGTCTATTTTGAAACAAAATCCTCTAAAAATTTAGGTAGTTTTTTTAACAACATCAAATTTTGATTTATCAGAAAGTACTTATTAAAATATGATACAATAAAAACATTTTTTCTAAAATTATTTCATTGAAATTTGGGAAGCACGATAAAATTCAACACGGTATATTCATAGAAACATAGAATCATAGAATACCAGGTTGAAAGACACCCAAGCATCATCTAATCTAATCTTTTCTGTCAAAATCATGGTCTAGACAAGATGGTTTAGCATCCTGAACAGCCATATCTTAGAAGAGTCCACTGTTGGATAATCCGCCACTTCCCCAGGGGAGATTATTCCAGTTGCTGATTGTGAAAAATTCTCCTCTTGTGTTCAGTCAGAATCTCCCCAGGAGTAACTGATAATTAATCAAATGGGGGTTTAAGGGATTTTGTTACAACCCGTCTCTTGAAAGGGTTACCTTTGGCTGTAGACATTTTGCCAACTCTAGTGTTGTTAAAGCAGGCTGGCATGGAGGAGAGGTTGATATTTCTAGCCTGAAAATAGTGCTGTAGTTTCCACAACCTTGACAGAAGGATCTTTCTCTCCCAAAAATATCAGTGTCCGGAGTCAATGGTGACATTTCCTGAATCTTGTGTAGAAATTAGAGAATTCTGCATGCCCAAATTGAGCTGGGACTGTCTTAAGCATGTGTTGAAAACAAATAAAATGTTTCCAGGTTTATGAATCTATACCAGCAGCCTCTGCAACATCCGCCGGAGGAAGCAAAAAGCTCTTTTAACACTAGCTAAGGAATAATATGAAGTTGTAGCTTCAAGGATGGTATGAAGCTCTCAGCTTGGAGTCCTGTCCTAAGGACATACTCCATGATTTATAGGACACATTCCTATTCCTCTGTACTGGGTTGTGATTCACAGAAGACAATTTTATCCTTTAAGAGCATTTTTTCATATTATATGTAAGTAATAAAGTGCAAGGAATTACTTGTTCTGTTATTTCCAAAGTAAAGGATTGCTGGATGGCTTTAATCCATGCTACAAGTGACCTGATTGCAGCCAGTGGAGAGGAGAAGATACATCTTGGTTGGGCCTCATTTTATCTATTTCAGAAGTTTATCCTAGAATAAGAAGAAAAGCAGCCTCACAGCTGCTATAGTAAAGACTTCTGTGATCATCCAGGGAAAAACTCCAGGCAGGCATGAAATAAGTCAGAGGCCTCTTGGTCTGTTGTTGAAGTGACAGGGTGAATCCCACATTTTACAGAGCAAATAATACAGCATTCACCATGTCCTATTCAGGATGAAAATGCAAGTCAACAGCTTGTTTTTGCTGCCTCTGCCTGATCTACTGACATACTGTCACTAGTTTTTCTTTTCTGCTATTGAGTTAAATATGTAATGTCTATGTTCAAAGCAATCAACATCTATAGAAAAGGAAGGTTTGTTCCTTTTCGTGTATGTGTGTGTGTGTGTGTGTGTGTGAGTGGAGATCTGCCTTCTAACATCTATTCATAATTCTTATGAGTGCTTTCTTCATCAGTTATCAATCAATCTGACAATCAGTAAATTCATCTCTTGTTCCTCCTTGCACTCCCAGAATTACAGAATTAATATATTCATAGGAGGAAGAGAAAATTTGTGAAATTCATTTTACTCGACTACTTTATGAGTGAAATAAATAAAGGAAATAAATATATTCAAAATAATTTATTTATTTGCTACTGTGTTTGCCATGTAATCACCTCATTGTTACCTGTCGCAATAATGGACACGGCCCGGGAAGGAAAGAGAGAACCAAACTCAGGAGTAACTAGATAGAAATGCCTTTATTTATTTATATACAGAAGGGTTTTATACCCTAGGTCGTAGAAAGTCATTGGATCTTAGCTGACCACCCCTCAGGGTTATTGGCTAGATCCTAAAAACACACATTTCCTAAACAATCCTTCAGACTAACAATAACAAAGTGCAAAAACACCTCACAGGTGCAAGATAGAAGAATTATTTACAAAAGCTCACTAGCTGTTTTGCAGCTAGCTCCGTGAGAAAGTGAGGATGCTCACGGACACAGGCAGACGCTGAAAAATCTCTCTGCCACCAAGCTTTCAGCGTCCACAGTTACCTATGTCTGGGTTGATCAGCAACAGAATATTTCCCTAAATTAAATAAGACTACTCTGAGGTTATATACTCTCCTTCCTGTCCCTTTGAACATATCTGCACACCAGATTACCTTTCCTACTTTAGCGATTCTCGCCTAGTCAAACTGATTGGACAATGTGACTGCTAATCTTTGGAGGCACCAGATGCCAATAATTCTTTCAACAGTGTAGTGGTAAGTACTACAATTGGAAATTTGCTGTTGACAATGCATACAACTCTCTCAGAATGACAGGGTTATATTAAACTCATAAAATCCCATCTTCTGCCATTTCATAGTACAGCTGAGGAGCGAAAATATTTCAGCCAGATAAATCAAGCTTGTCTCTGAAGTATTAAATCCACAAGTTAGCAAAAATCTGCTGAGTACACAAAGCTCATAATGACTTCCACAATATTCTGGATTCCTGGCATTTCTTAAGATTTATTACCAATTCAAAACTTAATTTCAGGCAACTATATATTTTTTAAAACTCTGTTTTCATAGAGCAGAGTCTACCAGACTGGCTTATGACTAAGGTATTTCCCAAAAGGCTGCTTAGTATTTGTGCACTAGAAAAAGCTACAAAGCACTTAGGAAAACATGAATCACTATATTTTCACTCTCTGTTTTATTAAATCCCATTTCAAAGTTACTCTAAGTCAAACATTTCCCCCCTCATTCTTGACATCTTCCCCTTTCCACCCAATAAAATATTTCCTCTTAACATTCATGGGTTTTTTTCCCCTCTGTCCATATACACTTTTGATTTTTGAGGTTCTACTTTTCATTCAGTTTTCAGTTCTCTATGCAGAACTTTCTGTTGCAAGTGAAAAATAGTATTTAATATTTCTTGAGTGATTCAGGTGGTCAACAGGTTTTTGTTCAGTTGCTCGCAGTTGTCACAATCACTATTACTTTATTAGAATTTTATATAAGATTCTCCAAATTACTTCAGTTTTGTTTCAAAATAGTTTCCACTTACTGTGTTGCTGGCTCGATGAATTGTCACTCCTATTTTTATAAAATTCCTTAAGTAACTAGATCATGCACTAGATCATGCATAGATCATATTTATAATACGTTAAGATTGAAAACTGGACCCTGACTCTTTGTGACACCCCAGTACATCTACTCATTTATATTACCAAAAAATTAATGCAGGCTTGATATACTTTCATAACATAAGAAGAAAAGAGATGTTGACGTCATTTTGTCTTCACCTTATACAGCTGAAAGTGGCTATAAAGAAAAAAATCATCATATATTGGATAAATATCTAGTAAATAATTTTATTCCGACTATATTAATAATAATCTAATAGATAAGCAGCTCCAGAATTTCCATCCAAATTCAAGTGATCAAGTTGTGCTCTTATTTAAAGTTCTCTCATTATCATTTTACTTAGTTGTTATCCCACAGTTTGGTTTACATTACTATAAATTAAATTAAAGTAAAATTAATATTTCATACAAACCTTTTAATAGAAATTTGAAATTAAAATGAGGCATGGTATGTTCAGCAGCACAACAGTAACAATGGCATTTGCTTTTACCACATAATGCACTGTGCATGGATAATAAATGGTATTACTAGTGAGAAAAAAATCAAGTCACACTCTATTTTATACAATTCTTCTCCTAGTGTTGATATGTGTATGATTGCAGTGGAGAAATAGGACATCTAAGAATAACCATATTAGAATAACCAACAATATAAGCTGAACCACCTGGGATTGCTGGTCTTCAAAAAAATCTGTTCTCACGTGGAGTTCTGTGGACAGCATTAGAAATGTGAAATAGCTAAAACTTCACTTTCTAAATTTTTAATTAAAACTTCTTCTGATCAACCATGAAAAGTAGAAATCTGATGTAAACAGCACCTACAAACAGTCTTTCAAATTCTGTAATATTCTAATTTTTCTAAAATAATTCAATTTTTTTTTCTTTTTCGACCAGCATATAATTTTTAGTCAGTATCAAGTACTTTCTGTCATTTTAGATTAATTAACTCACTAATCTGACTGATGTGTCTCAGGATATTCAAAGCTTCTTAGAATCAAGTTGTGGTTTATCCTGAGATTCCATTTTAAGTCTCCAGTGTGCTTTTTCTGTAAGACCTTTGACTGCAGAGATAAAAGCACAGAAGGATTATAGGTGACAGTTAATCTGATAAGTATTTTGGGTTTAATATGATTGTATATTTAATACCCATGCATTTCATTCTGAGTTATATTAATATATAACTTTACTTTCCATAGTAATGTTATACAGTAAAAAAATAGTTACTAAATGACATTATCTAGGTAATTTTTCCTTTTTCATATCCCCTGGGCTTATGTAAAAATCCAGTAGTAGAGGACTAATTTTATTTCATAGTTTCTGATTTAAAATTGATACTTCACTAAATGGTGAATTTATAGATATCCCAATTGTATCATTTTCAGCCTTAGATTGCTTATTTTGATTACCTCCCAGTTTCCTAAATGAAGCCATGCTGAACCTGTTTTAAAGCTGATTGAAATCAATGTGAAATATTTCATTTATTTTGATGAATTAATTTTTCTTAACACTTAGAAAGAAAAATACACTGAGCAAAATTTTACAATTATACAAACTATTCTATGGTTCTATATTTAGGGTTGTATTTTGGGTTTTTTTCTTAAAGAAAGAATTCAAATTATCCAGTTTTTCTAATTATCTGAGAGTCACTAGACTGAATTACTTTAAAGGTTATTTAAATGTTATGACTATAAAGCAAAATCTTTGAAGTAGGGATACAGTGCAAATGCATCATCCTAGTGAATTAAAAAAAATATTCTAAGCTCTATTTTACCTATATATGTTCTTTTTCTACACTGCATATGAGTATTAAAATTTGTTTTAGGGAATCGTGTTAACATATCAGCCCAACTCAACTGTATACCACAATACCAAATAAAAGCCCACTTTATCATCGAACAACACATTATCTGTAGTGCATTAATGTGATATGTATTTATGTCTTCAAGGTGAAATAATGTCCATTTAATACATTTTGCTTTCTATTTCTTCCTGCAGTTCGAACTTGCCAGATGGTTTATGCTGGGATAACATCTACTCTAGAATCCCAAACCAAACTTTTATTTCGAATTCCATCTTTTCAAATATGAAATACAATGGACAATTTAATAATTTTCTTCTTTATGTCTGCTAGACTGAAGTTGTTTCTTTGTCTTTCAGATCTTCTTTATATTAATAGGTGAAATTTAGACCTTGTCACTACATGGACATGGATAATGATAAAGAAATGTCATGCACTAGAAAAAACTAATTTAAAAAAATTCTAGCACATGAATGGAGTAACTAAACATCCACAGAAACGGAGCAGTGATTTTTCAGATGAGGTGTGTAAGCATAGCTTATACATGTTTGCATCAAATACTGGACAAACTCTGATTTTTATAGTTATATCCAATGAATTTGATTATATCAAACACTTTACAGATTGAGTGATAATGAATAACCTCTGTGTCTTTGCCATGCCTCCTCCCAGCTACTGCAAAAATTAACCCTGTTCTGGCTGGAAGCAGAATACCTGCATTTTATCTTTTTAGTAATTTTCTTAACAGAAGTAAGAGAGAGGTTTGGAGACAGCAGGGCTAAGAACCAGTCCACCAGAATATTCTATCACAAATAAGAGAGAATAATTTACCTTTGCCATAAAGAATATTTAGTTTTTATTAATGTAGCAGGACTATAATTATAGGTCAGTTGAGTATAGATTGGAATATGTTAACTTAGAAACTAGAAGATACTTAATGGAAGATACATGTCTTAAATATAGATAAACTATTAAATAAATGTAATTTGGTGCATCAGTTTACTCTAGGGTCATGCATAACATATATAGTTAATGCATTAAATAGTAGATTTTCTAATTTGAAAATGAAATTTTATTGAAGAGTACCTTTTTAGAGCTGTCCAAGGTGACAGTGAAATATTTGTTTCACACTGCAGGACACTATTTCTTTTCTGTTGAATTAACTGATTAATCAGCTTGTACTTTGTCATTTTGGCTCTGTTCAAACATAGCTCACTGCTAGAACTTAGCGAGTGTTTTTAAGGCGAAAGTTCGATTTCTGAGATGCTTGCAATTTGACAGGTAAATTAGAAGCTTAGCAAGCCATAACTCAAGGCTACATTGTCATGGGCTGGATCTTGAATATGTGATCCAGCTATGTCAGTAACAGGATAAACGAACCACGTTTTCAGTGAATAGGTAAGTTCCTACACTTTGAAAAAGATCTTTCAGGATGATCCCAGTTGTCACTGATAACAGCTCTACTGCACAGTGTAGATATTTTCAAACAACCTGGAAATTTAAATTCCCTTCTTAAATGTTTGTTTTATTGGAGATCTGACTCTACATTACCGCACGTTACGTTTTAATCCATGTTGCCTATTTACTTTTCCATTGTCTTCTAAGGCTGGAGCTACTTTGGCTGCAGCTGGGACTGGAGTCTTACTGCTGCTGGTGGAAGAGGCTTTGAGTTCTCTTCTAGGCTTCAAAGGCTCAGGCATGGCAGAGAATTTAGAATTAGTTCTCCTCATTGCAATTACACAGCATTTTTTTAATTCTATATTCTATATTCCATATTAAATAATAAGAAATGCACAACAATTATTTCCTTGAACAAGAATAACATTTCATACTTTAGTAAGGTTTTTTTTATTTTCATTTAGATTTTTGATCATTCTTTGTACTGGTACTTTTCTTCTCTCATTTTCCACCACAGTTCTTTTCTTAATTGATTTTGAAGACTATATGGTACTTTTATTCTTACTATATTATAGACAGATGTCTCAATATGTCAATAAATATCTAATGTAGCAGTATCAACACATAGTATGAATCAATACCTGAATCTAAATGTCACAGCTGTACAATCTAACACTTCCATTTTACTATAGTAAAAAAAAAGTATGCAAATGACCAAGTCGACATTAGTAGTAGCTTTAGCAATAAGGGAATAAAGAGGGGAAATCTGACAGTCTGAGACAGCTGTACAAAGAAAGATTAGTACAGGAGAAAAAGAAAAAATATCCTAAAAGTGAGAACAATTGTTACTGAGCAAAACAAAACATCATCAAATAAGAACTTTTCCTATAAAGGCTCTTGGTCTTTCTAAAACATGATGTTAATAACATTAGTAATCAAATATAATATGTCAGCCTAGATCTATTTTCTCTTAGATTTATTTTCCAGTTTACACAATAAAGTTAAAAATATGTTTTCAAACTTCTACAGCAAGGTTAATAATATAATGGATTGGAGATGGACTGGAGCATTGTAATAATCCTTATTTGATCTCCTATGACACAGGTCAAAGGGCTTCCATTTTAATGTTCTGATATTTAAACCAAGTTTCCATTGACTTATCTCAATCAGAGAATGGAAATAGATATATGGTATAATTTCTGTACCTACATCCTAGTCTGCCATTTGTCCCCAGTTTAGAAGCCCTTGACTTTTGCTCATTTGTCTTATCCTTATTTTATTAGTCAATCCAAAGATGAATGGATGGGTTTGAGCACAGGTGAATAGCTCCATGAGCATGCACACACTTCTACCTCACTAACACAGGCTAACTCAGTGGTACTAGAATGTGTAACAGTTGATATATTTGTTCACCTCCGCAAGTAAACAGCCTGCCACTGGAGTTTATAAATTAAGTTGTTATTCTTTTTTCTTGTAGTTGTAAAAAGCTGTAAAATACTGTTCGAACCTCCTATCTGGTGAAGATCTTCCACTTGCAGATGCAATGTGATCTTCTAGCAAGAATTAGCAACATTGCTGATCTTGCTTTAATATGTTAGATATTTTCTTATCATGGTATAACCAGTGTACAGCTACAGATATCTCACAGTCTTTGTCTGATACCATTTCTCACAATGCTCCATCTGTGAAATCTCGTCCCACATCTTTGGCGAACGGGTCACTTATCTCATATGATAAGAGACTACTGCTAGGAACAGTACTCTTGGAAAGCTTTGAATCAGTGATGAGTGTAACTCTAATATAAATACCAGTGGCCATAAACAGTTTATCTTGCCATGATAAAATATATCCCAGCAAAATTACAGAATATCACAAGTCAGAACATGATTAAATTTCCATTTATGTTACCATCTGCAAGTACTACAGAGTTTTTAAGTGGGGAATAAAGCAAATTTATTTCCTTCCTAAAAGTGACTGATTTTTCAAATGCTACAAAACCTGCATGTTACAGGATCGTATAGTTTCGGTTTCTGCTGTGTTTTTTAGATATTTCATCTTCCAAGGCCTTCCTTACCTCTTTGGCCTTTGATTCAGAGAATCCTTGTGACTTACAACAGCTGGAATTAAGCACATACCATTGTTTTGTCTGCGATAAAACTCATTTATATTTGTCTGGTTTACTTCCAGAAATGAACACCTTAATACAGTGAAAAATGCGAGCATTGTAAAATGAGGTATTAGTGCTGCATGAATTAAGCTGAAATATGTGTGTTTCTAGTGCATAATTAAAAGACAGCGTCTTGCCCAGACATATCCAAATACTGGAGCTTTTTCACACAAGATCAGACATGGTTGTTAAATCAGTTTATTTTTCTATGAACCTATCTCATCCCTTGGGCTATTCATGCTACAGTCAGTTTATTTTCACCTTTAAAGACTAAACCTTATGTTTCTAGGATGTAATAAAAAAGGTTAAGGAAACTGATAATATTCTGCTGTTTTGCTGGAAAGAGGGTATTGAACTTTAAAATGTTTCTCAGTAATAAATACACAACAACTCATCATGTTGCTGTCTACCCAGAATATTAGACATTGTATTTATCTTATGTTGGAATTAGAAACTGGAATCGGAAGCCAAGAATTCTTGAATTTTATGTATTGATCAGATATGATTTACTCCACCTTCACCCCTGAGAAAGTCACTTAACTGTTGAACATTTTTTAAATTTACTTCTGCTAAAGTATGGGCAATGGTAATGATTTTCTTCACAAAGTACTATGATAGTGAAAGTGTGTGCTCATTACTTTGTTCGCTAACCTCTTTGTTTTTGCAAGAGGCCTGTCTATAAATCTACAAAATTTTTTTGTGAATATGATGTCAGTGAGCTAAAATTACTTAAGTTATGCCTCACTGATAGAATTGATAGCACGGATGGGGTTTTCTAGCAGAAAAGATGCTGTGGGAAAAAGTCCCAAAGGAATCAACATAACAAACCTATTCGATTCATGTTTGGATGAACACAAGGCGAGCTGTGAACTTTAGGTTTCCTATCTCAACAATTTGGAAATTGCTCTTTCTTTTGCTGTTTCTGTATAATCCTTCCATCTTCTGCATCTTGGTTATTTGAACTCACAGTCTCTTGACTGTTATCCACTTGCAACAAGCTCAAAGTATTTTGAGTCAATACTCCCTCTCTGCCACAGGGAGGACAGTTTAAATACCAGAATTAATTACAGATCTTTTGTGCAGCATGGATCATGGAAATCATTGCACCACTAAGAAGATTTTTTCACATCCCTTCTTCATCTTTTAATATGTGTATATCTTCAGTTCACACACCTGGATGCTTTCCTAGTAGGCAAGAATGCCTCATTTTCCTCGGCACAAATATTCAATACAACTTCTCTGGGTTTTATTGTTATTTTCTGCTTACTTTCACCATTTTCCCCATCATTTTTATTACATTTTTTTGTTATCTCCCTTTACTCTTACTTTCTTTTAAATACTCTTCTTTTTATATGCTTTCTTCCTTCACACTCACAGCTGTACCTACAGAAGTGATGAACCGAAACAGTGAATATTACACTCATTTTGAGGCTGCAGAGTCTGAAAATATCCAGTTATTTTTCCTCTTGTAATGCTTCCCAGTCCAGGATTTTGTTTTTCGCGTAGCCCTGTCCCACAAAGCTACGATTTCACCTCCAAAGCATATGACTTTATGAAGTCATACTGATTTCACTTGGCTCCTGTGGAACATAATTTTGAGAAATGCCGCTTGCATTGCAAAACTCAGCAAATCTTCTCCATGAGCAGAGCCACTCTGTGGAACGTCCAAAGATGAATGGAAGGATTTGAGAATAGGTACATCATTACATGAAAAACAAGGTAATGTAATGATAGGACAAGATGGAATGACTTCCAACTGAAATGGGGCAGATTTAGGTTAGATATTATGAAGAAAATCATTACTGTGAGGGTGGTGAGGCACTGGAACACATTGCCAAGAGAAGTCATGTGTGTCCCATCCGTGGAAGTGTTCAGGGCCAGGTTGGATGGAGTTCTGAGCAACGTGGTACAGTGAAAGGTGTCCCTGCCCATGGCAGGGGGGTTGGAACGAGATGATCTTTAAGGTCCCTTCCAATCCAAACCATGCTATGATTCTATAATTCTATGAAAACAACACTACTACTGGTTTCTGTACTTAGTGAAATATTTGCAAGGATTGTGAGCTCAGACACAAGCTATAAGGAATTACAGAAGTCCAGACAGGAATTTGAATGACTGGATCACCACAGCCAAAAACCCATCTGGCTTATGTGGTTTGGCTCTTTAATTAATCTCATTCTCTAGATGAGAAATTCTGGGGGAGTCTGAAAAAGTTCAAAGGATCACTCAGACTATGAACAGACCTGACCATATAGGTACATATTTGTTTTTTAAGGTGATATAACGTTATTTGTTAAGTTCTTTTCGCAATCTTTACCTGTTCTCTAAGAATACACTGAAAGGGCTAGGGTTTTTTTTTAAATCAATTTCTGCCTAATATCTACATTTTAAAGAGAAGAGTTGGAAAAGAAAATATACATGGTATGAAATATTGTCTTTTCTTTGGTCAGGAGAAAGTTGGTTTTTTTCAGCATCTCCATTGCTTTTCATAGTTTGGATTATGAGCAATCTTGACATTTGACATCCAGTGGATCTGGAGATTGTTAGCATTAGGAGGTAATTTGAAAGTAGTTTCTTGTAAACTAGCCAGATTCTCATTTGTTTTAAGACAGACTAAAGATTTTCTGCAACAATTCAGTAGGAATTATTCCCGCTTTAAACCATAAGCACATTAATTCAACAAATTTTATTGAGTAATCTATAAAGATCATAAATATACACATACTTCAATGAAGGATATAAATGACCGATCTTTTGACAGACAGATTGCTGCAGGATCCTTTCTGTTCCCGTCAGGAAATATTTGTTGCTTCAGGAATTGATACAGAGCAAGAAAACAGACAGTTTTATACACCCCAATCATAATTTGCAGGCTTAAATTATATAGCTGCAGAAATATCTAAACCCCATTTGTTTTTGTCTGCTTGCAAACAAGCAGACAAAAAACCCCACAGCTACAGATAAAACAGTCAGTTCATCTACTGTGTCTGAGATTCTTCAAAGCTGAATTATTGAGTCTCCTGTCCCACCACAAAACCTAAATGTCTGTTACATGAATAAGAACCAGTTATTAAAAAAAATAAATAAACCAAAAAGTGCCAAAACCCCCAAACTGAACCAAACACAAACTGGAGCAATATTTCATTTCCCTAAACTCAACATAAGAGCTCAACGTGAGCCCTATAAAAGTGAGGTTCACAGTCCATCAAAATGTGAACAAGGCCACCCTAAATTAAAATATGGGCTTGTATAGATAACAAAGCCTATAGAGTTAGTTAATATAAAGCTACCTAAAAGATACAAAACTGTCAAAAAGTTTAGAGGTGTCTGTTAGAGGATGCAGTGGACAGAGAGTGCTTAGTCCTGAATAGCAGAATATTTAAACAACTTGATTGAGCATACATTTCAATTCAATTCTTGCACAGATCGTGTGTGCTCATGGATATCTAGTGGGTCAGGGAAAGTGCACTCAGAAGCACCTCCACACAGACCATCTGCTGCAGGAACCTCTCTTTCCAAAGTGCTTTTCCTCCCGGAGCACTTGTGTGCAAGAGGGAAGGCGTTACCAGACGCTCACAGAAGGCTTCCAGCTGGACCCATGAGCACACCTGAGAGCGATTCCATCTTCTGCACTGCAAGCAAAAGGGAATCAGTGTCCTGGGAGGTGGCACTGCAGCCTCTTGCAGGTGGGGCTACAGTCACATGCCACAGTAAGGAAAAGGCCGTGGTCTGTAAATTCAAAGGATGTCCATGCAAAGCAGTTCAGTTAGCTGGCATTTTTGACTGATTTTATCTTCTTAGAATAAATAATGCTGTAAAATCAACCAATCACTCATTTGAATAAATAAAATATTTCTAATGCATATAAAATTACGTATATATTATGACACTACAGTTAATTTAAATTGTATTAATAACTGTAGTGATTTTAAGTAGTTTGCTGATGAAACATCTCTGAAACTAATCAAAAATGCCAGAACACTCTTTTCTTTCCTTTTTTCTTTTTTTTTTTTTTTTTTGTGGTTTAATATGTACTGTGTAAGACTGTATTAACAGTATAACTTCCAAGATTCTATACAGTACAATAATATTTAGCTAACATTGCATTAATTAACAGTGAACAAAAAATTGACAAATTCTGGACACATAATACTACTGTGAATGACAATTAGGGATCTGCCAAAAATTACAAGCAGAGGCAGCAGAAAATGCTCAGGATTTTTTTTTAGTTTCTCTCTTAAATCCACTGTGTGGGAGGAGAAAAGCATAGAGGGACTTTCCAAGCTGTGGAATTTGTATGGGGGAGTTTGTTTTGATTACACATTCTATTTAATCTCGAATTTTTACAGGAGATACTTCTGAAAGACATTGAGAAACACATATTTTTAATGAGCTATATTCTGTGTTAATGAACATGGTTTAATGCAAAAAAAAATATTTAAGAATCCAAATCCCTCAAGCTGTGCAATGAGCATCCAGTATTTTACGGCTCAGGAGAAGGCAAATGGCATTCTTACCACAATTTAAAATATAATCATAAATACCTGAAATGTCCCAAGGCTTGAAAAGTACTGTGTCGAATTTCTTTACCTGCATTTAAATAATCAGCAGGATTATTTCATTAATTACAATTCAAGGATCTGTTTGCAATATGCATGCTGAAAAACTAGAAAACTAAATGATGATCAATTTTGCTTTTAAATATGCTGATAAGGAAATTATAAAAATTCATATTTGAAGGTAGTTCACAGAAAAGACCAAACAATTTACATCTGTGAAGTGAATCATATCATGAAGAATAAATGTCCGTGGGATCAGAATAATACAAAACTTACTGGTAGCCGCAATGTAACAGTAAAAGATAGGACTTCTGGATCATAACATAATGGTCAGAGATAAAAGATTAAGTTCTGAAACAGCCTGGCCTGCCTCTTTGTGAGTACATTATTACAAATACTGTAATTTTCAAACTTTTGTCCCAGAGATTATGCTTACGTTTAAAATAATTTTTATATCTGTGAAATGTCTTTGTTTTTTTTAAAATCTTGCCTAATTTGCCTCATGGTGAAACACATCCTCTGCTTAGGATGCAGGGAGACCCGAGCCACTGACAAGTCCATGGGCTGATGATCAGTTTGTGGTCTGAGGTGGTCCATTGTAAACAGAAATTAACTTTTAATATTCCTCTGGAAATTTTTTTTTTTTTTTTTAGTGTGCTACCTGAAGTACTCATGAGCTAGGATATAACAGGACAAAAATAATCTGCTGCTACAGATTGAAATCTTCTGATACATTTCTCTGACGTACTAGGATTCCTCTAACCTTGTTTTAGGCATCTGCAATGTAGTTGCCTAGGCCCAAGCTTTAAATCTAGCTGATTTGAAAGACACCTGAGAGAAATCTTTATTCGTAAGGCACGATTTATCTGACTTATTTTAGCTCTGTGTGTTCAGCTGATTTAAATTATATACTCCAAGAGGTTTTCCTCCATTTATTTTAATTCCATTCTATTATTCTGTGATTTTTCTAACAAGTTTGTAACAAAGCAACAAATATCGTATTTCCCATTTGATATAAAATCAAAATGTTACAATATTATTTTTCTTTGGCTGCTTCAGATTGCATGCATATGAACTAACAAATTCGGTTTTCATTGCTAAGAAAACCACTCCTTGTTTAATCATATGCTCAAGAACCTGGTTTTGTTTTCTGTCTGGCTCTCCAGGAGTGCTGTGGTTTGGTGTGATGAAAGAAAAGTGTGGAAAGAAAGTCGTAAAGACTTCTTTTGATGGAACAACAACATTTAACCTACATGCCATGAAACCAAGTTCTATTTTATTCAGAGCTGGAATATGTTTGAATACTTGATCAGCTTCATCTCACTTGGTCTAGTTTTCTGCACACTAGAAACACACATATTTAAATTTCTTTTTTTTTATCTTTTAAGAAAAGCGGAAACAACAATGCAGCACAAAATAAAATTAAGGTCCTGCGTCAACAGATAAGACGTTATGAACTAAAGTTACATTATTAGTGGAAAAAAAGACACAGAAGGCAGGAATACACCATGAAAGAATCCCCATAACTAACTAATTGTTTTAAGCTCTTAAGTACAACTTTCTCAGACTTTAGGGCATGTATGTATGTTCCCCAAATCTGTCCTCTCCAAACGGTTAAATAAACTCATATGAAATGAACAACCTTAAACAACTGCAGATGTCAGCTTGCTTTATTTTTCAGATTGAGTTGTGACACCAGTGTCTATTTTCTTAGTGATTTTGATCTTCATATGTTAAAATTAACAATTGTTGGGGTAGAGATATTGTCATAGATTGACAGATATTTAACTGTAAATTATCATATTTCCATTTAAGCCAGTAGAGCTAGGACAATTTATCTGAGGATTCCCAAAAGTTCATAAGGAGCTATTACAGCAAATCTGGGGACTGAATTAAGTCCCTGAAGCATGTAATGAGTAGATATAATCAACTCAAAATATAAATCTCCAGGCAAATTTGTTATAAACATTTTCACATTTATAAAAGGAGAAATGAATAGTCAAATACTGCAGAAACAAAATTAACACAATGAACTCTAATAACGAGTAGAATAAAATGTAGAATTACTCACTCATTTCCTGTCAAACATCCAATCGTTAATGGCACCAGAGGGGACAGAATTTTTTCATTTGGTTTTCAGTACCAAATGTCATCTACTTTACTCTAAACTTTCCTATTTTGCTCTGCAAAAGTGTAAAACTTCTGCTGTCAAAATTAACATAAAAGTCACAGCAATGAAGCAGTTAAAGGATCACTGGGAACATATCAATCAGATGGAGCATTTAGAAAAACATTAAAATTTCATTTTTTATATTCTCTCCAGGATATATTTTACAAGAAATTCTGTTTGTTGATAAAACCACTCCTTCCAAAGGACAAATTGAAGCCATATTTCTCTCAGAGTGTAGTTTTTGATCTCTGGAAATGGAGTTTTGTAAATTAAGAATAATTGAGAACTTGTCATTCTTAAACAGCAGAAGTTAAACAGTTGAATTTTCCCTGACAGTGAAACCAAATATTAAAGCTGAGTCTAGCACAGCACCTTTGAGTATGTACTCATAAAAACAACGTATTTCCTATTTTCTAATAATGCCACCTGGAAAAGTTGTTAGTTTGGCGCTAAGACCAGAAGCATTACTGCCCTCTTCAAAGTCATGTTGCAGAAGCCCAGAGATTTCATTTATCCATCAATGAAAACTGATTATGCTCTGGATTAAAAAATACGAAATGTGCATCGGGTTATCCTGCAACACAAATCACCTACCACACCTTCCCATGAGCAATGGCAATTACTCGCCATTCTATGGAAAAATCTTCCTCTAGTATAGAGAAAGAAGGTGAGTGAAAGCTAAGTAGGGGGTGATGCTGACAGAAACGAAGCTCCAGAAAACATGGTTGCGTACCTTTATTCTCAGACACAAAGTTCCCTGGTGAAGTGACTTGAGGATTCAGGTAGTTTTTTGTACTTTTCTTTTTAAGTACAATGCTGCTTCTCTGGAATTCAATCAACAGGCAAGACAGAGATATTTGTACAACTTTCAGAACTACTAATCTCTTATGAAGTTGGGTACTTCATACCAAACCCAATGAATTACAAATCAAAGTATGTGCCTCAATTTAAGCAGATATTTCAGCTTTAAACCTTCAGAATTCATATGTGCATGCTTAAACTCACACTAACAGTTAAAATCAATAGTATGATCCAGAATTTAGAATTTTGGGCATGAGTTCTTCCTTTTCACTAAAGAATTTTTTTCAAGTGGGCATCAATAGTTGTACCACTGAAAAGAAAACTAGACAATCTAAGTGAAAAAAACACTTTGTTTTTACAAAGCTCTCTTTTCTGTCTAGATATTTTTTCCTCAGAAGAAAAGTTAAGCAATACTAAAAAACCCAAACCTAGGAGGCAAATATTTTCCATTTATTCTTTCAAAGTGCCAGGAAAACAAAATTCCTTAATGTATTGGGTTTGTGTGGCAAGGTTTTTGCAGTGAGGGGCTGGAAGAGTGAGTTCTGTGAGAAGGTGCCAGAAGCTTCCCCCATGTCCAACAGAGCCAATGCCAGCCAGCTGCAAGATTTAGAAGCCTATCAGTGGTGGTGCATCTCGGGGATAGCGCACTCGAGAGGGAAAAGAGGCTGCTGCAGAGAAACAACCGGAGACAGAGAAGACAGAAGTGAGAACACATGAGAGAGAGAGCACTGCAGACACCAAGGTGAAGGAGGCAGAGGAGGTGCTCCAGTGTTGCAACAGATTCCTCTGCAGCCTGTGGTTCAGACAGCCCACGGTGAGGCAGCTGTGCCACTGCAGCCCATGGAGGCCCAACCTGATCCACCTGCAGCCTGTGGAGAACCCCACACCCCAACCATGTTAGGTTAATGGTAGGACTCAAAGATCTTGTCTTATACAACCTACATAATTCTATGATTCTATCGTACAGACCCAGTTGTGTGGTAGGTGTGATTTAGAAATCCTAGCAATCAGGAGCATTCGAGTAATAGTAATGCATTTATCAGATTAAATGCTATGTATAAAACTATGCAGTCCGAATGATACTGTGATATGTGACTTGAGATATCCGAATATGTAGTAGGGAGGATATACTTTCATTTCAACAAGAACCACTTCCAAGTTCCAGTCAGCAAGAAAAACACAGGGAATTTACCTTTCCCACCTCACATTGCAGTACTCCACTTCTTAAGGCAAATGAGCTAAAGGCAGATTATCTAGTTGGAGTAACTAAATCCCAGTTTAGAGAAACTAAAGAAAGTACGATTCTTTTGCAAAATAATAGACCATGTACACACATTGACATTTTTGGTACCCAAAAATGTCAATCTCTTGTTTCCCTTGAATGCTAAAAATGCATGGAGAAGAGGAATTGGTGCGGATTTAATGGACTTTTCAGCCATAAAACCTAAGTCTGGCCACATTACAAACTAAAATATTTATCCACAGTTGTCAGTCACAAATCCAGTGCAATTGTTCAGACAGTATAAAGGGGATTTATACGTCAGTAGCCCTGAAGTCTCTATTGCACTATAGTGTGACAATTCATAAAAGAATCATTTTGTATACCCACCTATCTGTCATTTGTTTCAGGTTATTACAATAAGAAGATGTTAACCCAAATGAAATAAAGCTCATGTAAGGAGATTTTTCTTATTTGTAGAGTTCAGTAACCCGATGAATTTCTCTTTTAGAAAGGTGCTCCCCAAGGACATTAGGAGAAGGAATACAAAAACATTTGCATCGATTCATCTTGCGAAAGAGACCTAATGCATCCCCACCTTTGCAGCCATAAGGTCACTTCTGGGTTTGGTAAAAAATTTTGTCAAATTTAGCATGATAATTCTGTAGGAATCTGGCTCCTGTTGTACTATTCTGGAAAGGGTCACTAGTCAAACTGCCTTAAAATAGCCAAGTACTGCCTTCTATTTTACACTACGTCCCCAGCAATGTCATTGATTCCTCATAGTTCCAACATTAAAGCAAACAATGAAGTTTGTATTTTCTTTATGACATGTAAGGTCATGAAAATTTATTAATAAGATTCTGAGGAATTCTTTCCCAACATCACATTTTAGTGTTTTTGAAAGTGTCTCTTTATACAAAACAATGTTCTTTTTTTCTTATTACGAGAAATCAAAAGCTGTAACTACTAAGCTGTGGTCCAATAACAACATCTACTATTTTCAGAAAAGTATGCTACAGTACAAGTAACAAATAAAAAAATTTGAAAAACTTTAGGTGTTCTGAGCTTTGAAAGGATTCAGTGAGTTATTCTCTGGCAATGGTACAAGATACTTGTTTTTTCTTGGAGCCTTTGAAGTATTCAGACTCTAAACAGGTTAATGTGAAGTCAGAATACGACCTGAATCCTGTCTAAAACACTTTTATGTTTTGCCCACATTCTACCAGCCAGAATAACATCAGTTTAAAACAATCTTTAGTCACAGTTAGCAAAGAAAAGCAAGACTATTTCACTTACCAAAGCCAGTGTGATTTTTTGTAGATTTATTTTTTCTCTTGTCCTAGCTCTTTAATAAATCAAGTGAAAATTTTTTTATACTCCTAAAAATGCATGCACAAAAATCACTTGAATACCTGTTGCGGTGGCCACCGCAACAAAATACCTCCTTCTTTGCCAGCAGAGAGTCAAGTTTTTAGGGGGAGATGTTAAATCTGCTTTGAGATTTTGAGGGTGTCATCATTAATTTCAGATGTATGTGATCTGCAGAGCATATTAAAATTGTTTCATCAGCAGTCCGCTCTTACAGAAATTTTTCAGGTGAGTAGAAAAGGGGAAAATAAAACGTAAGTGACAGACCCTGTAAATCAGATAGATTTAATTTGTAAAATGAGTCTGGGGTAAGAAACTGAGAAGCAGGAAAGCATGATACATTTCACTGGTAGAATCAATTTATGTGACCTAAAGTTTCAGCAGAATGGAAAAGGAGCAAGGAAGAAAAAGGGTCAGAAAGCCACCCGAAAAAATCATAGTCAGTGCTCAAAGGGATAAGGAGTTAAGAAGAAGTTTTCACAAGAGTATAGTAGCAACTCCCTGGTAAAGAAGTTCAAGGATGTCTTCCAGCCTTCCTCCTGACCTTCCTCCCATGACAGTTAATTGAGTGGGCTGCAGCAGGAAAATAAAATGTTCCATGAGTATGGGTGTTATCACATATTTTCCCTGGCAACAGGAGCAAGCACAGTGTTTGACTTAAATTATCACTGTCATCTTAAACTGGTTCCTGGCTAAATGATGCAGTGCACTGAACTTTGCTGAGAAGTATTGCAGAAGGCAAGAAATGACTGGAGAAAAGAAGTGGGGAGAGAAAATGGAGGAAAAGAATGAAAACAGGTGTAGAAAGGTGAAAAATATAGTCCTGGTGCCTAGAGAGATGAAACTAGAAAAAGACATTAAGAGAGAAGACTTTCCTAAAATGTGCAGTGTACATCTTCATATCACAGAGAAAGGTTTTTTTCTTACTTGTTTAGGACACCACAACTTTCTAGTGAAAAGTGTTCCAAAAAACATAAATTCTTGTTTTTCAGGTGTTTGCTGCCTCACAAAAGGTTCCATTGAGCAATAATCATAAAGATGGTGTAAAACCAGAAATTACACCTTTTTCCACAGAAGGATCATAGATAAAAGAGAATGAGAAGCCTAAATGATGTTTCACTGCAGGAAGTATCTGGAGAGAAAAATAATCTGCAAGAAAGATATGGCAAAAAAAGAAATAAAAGTTGTTGTCATGGTGACAAATAAAGAGGTAAACACAAGTCCGTGTTTTTCAATATGGACTCTGAATGATGGCAATAAAAATTTGACTGAGCCCACAACACTTTGGCACATCCCTATCATATATCTCAAATATTTTTATTCTTCTCCTTTAATTTTTCAGCAGCACTTGTAGTATATCTCTTTGGACACAAAAGTGTAAAATTATTAGTAATAGGCAGAATTTTCTTTGTAGGGAAATTCCTTATATATAACCTATATAATATTTTCTGATTCCTCATTTTCCTCCATTATATTTACCTAGTCCTTCTTTGTGCCCTTTTGCTCCCTCATTCCTATTAAAACCATTATTTAAGTATCTTCATACATAAATCCTTTTTGCCCTTCATCCTTCAGGTGCACTCATCAAATGACTCCTAGAAAAGTCATATTTTCTCACGTTGTGTTAAGTTCAAGGTGATGTCATCAGCTGGGAAAAAGAGACGGTTTCTACCTGTTTTGAAAAGCACGTATTCTGATTATGCCAGGATAAATGTAACACATTATCATTAGATAAACAGAGAAGGGAAATCTTAAATTTTCATTGCCATGTTTTTAAGATGGTCCAGCACAATCCAAAGAAGTGCAAATTCACACCTAAGATCAACAGTCGTATTTTTCTACCACTGCTATGCTCGAGATCGCTCCTCTTACAGGTTAAAGAACACCAAAACACCTTTTGTGAAATGTATAAATACATCTCCTTACTCTACAGGAAGAGGATAGGACAGGTTGCACTGTAGCAACCTTTTGAATGTATTAATAGTGTGAGAAGAGAGGAAACTAATGTTAAGAAGTGGTTTGGGGCAAGATTTTTTTTTTTTTTTTTTGAAGAGGTGAACATATCAGCCCAGCTGCCTTTTTCTTTTTTAATTGACATATTTAGGTTATGTTCAAGTTATAACCTTGATTCCTAAGTTACTGGTTGCAAAGGAAATCAGTGCAAGAAAAGATATCACTAGATGTCTGGTAGGAACTCATCTCTTAGATGATTATTCTGAGCAGGTCTGGGCACCTAGTGTTGCAGCTAAAAGAAGGAAGCTCAGATTTCATTTTGCTGTGGGCTGTAGAAACAGAGATTGGTTGTCCCAGTCTGGACAAGTGGACGTGTCATGGGAAAAGTCTTCGGGACACTGCATTTTTTTCTAGGGTTTTCTTGCAGAGCAGTGGGTTTTCTCTGTGTCTGCCTCACAATCTGTGTCCCTAGCACTTGATTTTCCCAGCCTTGGGTAAGAAGAAAGACACCCAGTTTTGGGGTATGTATTTTCAGGCTTGTATCCTGTATGTACTGCACCCAAAAAAAAATCACCATCTTATTCAAAATGTCTCTTTGTTGCTCTTCTATTTTCAACATCAGGCAGCTGACAAGCTGTCATTACCTAGCACAATTCACTCTAACTCTAAAATAAGAGTGATGGCTGCTGCAAGTAATACATAGCTCACTGTACAGCCAAACCCGGCTGAAAAACTAGGTAAGAGCTCTGGCAGCTGAACTGAGCTTCAAGCCATCCCAGCAAGTTCTGGTGACTATGACATGGCTCTACTTTATCTATCACAGCCTCAGGGCTGTGCAATAGTTTCCAACCCTGCTCAAAATCTCAACTGTCCTCTGTGTTGTCAGCTGCTGCTGCCTCACTGAATTCCTGCCTCACCTGAGTGCTTCTCTTGCTCCAGACAGGCACATGACATTTAGAGATTGTGAGAATTCACGTCCCAGAGTGGAAAATTTAAGTGGCTCTCAAGCATACTCAGATATCAAGAGCAGACATTTGAGTCCATGAGCAGAGCAATGAGTAAAATTGCACCGAGCCATGGAAACTTACAATTACATTTAATGCCTGGGGTTTTTAATGTTGTGACAGCATATAAGCTATGTTGGCATCCTTTTTTTCTTTTCCTAAGCTAGATGTTAGAAAGAGACAAAGCACAAAGAAACAAAGGCTAGTGCAGAGACAAAAAAAATGTTCTGCAAATCTAAAATACAGCCAGTTTTGTGTCCAATGTCTGTTTTCATGTTCTTTGTATTCATCAGTTTTTCTTGCCTTTACAGTGTCCTTCTGAAAGCATAATTTCCTGAAGAATTTGTTCCTCTTTAAAGGTCAGACAGCTGGGTTGCTATCACACAAAGAACATTTGCAGAATAAGCTCTCACATGAATACATTCAAATGCCTTGTGCCCGTGTAGGCAGTTCTTTCTCACAAGAGAGGTCAAAGTAAAGCAAGGTTTCATGAAGAGATAGAAACATGTTATGGAAATATCATTTATATTAGATTCTATATCATTTATATAACACTCCCACCTGTAATACTGCTTCCCACCTGGAGCACTGCATCCAGCTGTGGGGTCCCCCACCACAGGAAGGACTTGGACCTTTTGGAGTGGGTAGCCCAGAGGAAGGCCACCAAGTTGATTAGAGAGATGGAGCACCTCTCCCATGAGAAAATGCTTTGGGAATTAGGATTGTTCAGCCGAGAGAAGAGAAGGCTCTGTGGAGACCTTATAGAAGCCTTCCCATACCTAAAGGCAGCCTACAAAAGAGGCTGGAGAGGAACTTTTTACAAAAGCATTTAAGGACAAGAGATAAGGGCTTTAAACTGAAAGACACTGGGTTTAGGTTAGATATTAGGAAGAAATTCTTTACTGTGAGGGTGGTGAGGCACTGGAACAGGTTGTCCAGAGAAGTTGTGGATGCCCCATCTCTGGCAGTGTTCATTACCAGGTTGGATGGGGCTCTGAGCACCCTGATCTAGTGGATGGTGTCCCTTCCCATGGCAGGAGGCTTGGAATTAGATGATTTTTAAGGTCCCATCCAACCCATGCCATTCTATGATTCTATGATAATTATATATAAACACTGTCGTTAAAAGTAGAAACCAGAAACAAGATACAGTTTTACAGCTGATAGTAAATTTAGAAAATATTGGGAAGAGGGACAGGAGACTACATATCCCACTATTGATTTCACACAAGAGTAGCAGTGATGAGCATTAGTGGGGACAGAGCTAGCAACAAACTGATCTGCAGGAGGAGGAGAAGTAATTATTAAGAAGTAGAGCGACCAAATTATAAAGCAGAAATTAGCTGGCCAACTAGGGGTGTGCTGCTGGAAGCCTCGAGAGAAAGCTGACTAAAGAGAGAGAAAGGTGATACTTGTCAGAAAGGTGTAAAAGTTCATACCTGAACACGTGAGATGTTCATGCACACTCCTATTTAGTAGCTTTCTGTCTTAATCAAAACAGTCTCCAAAACTGGATCAATTATTTTAGGAGTATATCTGTCCACTTGAAAACAAAAGTAGCAACAAGAATAATAAAACTTCCACTGTTTCTTGGAAACACATAGCTAGGAATTTCTCTTGCACCCATCCAATAAAGTAGTCTAGAAAAACAAGAAAGTTTATCACAAGGCAGTTAATATTAGCTTTGAAACAATGAGAAATAAAGCTGATAGCAAACTAATATGCATTCTTAGGAAGATGCATAATAAAAAGGGGAAAGACATGAAAAAAGCATGAAAAAGTATGGATTTATTCTCTGCTTCAGGGAAAAGTTCTCCTACTAAACAATAGAAACTTCATTCACAGAGAAAATGCTGCTTCCAATATGCTTTATTTGAGCATATTCCCATTTCACAGTAAATGAATAATGCAAAATACAAATAGGAATATTCCTATTGGTCGTCGAAGCTGATTAATTTTTTTTATCTTTTGCAGACATTGAGACGATTAGTCTGCAAAACTGCATCTCCTCTAAAAATCCGGGGGGGTCGGGGTGGGGTCCCATATCTGTAGTGCTGAGTTCCGGGTAAATTAGACCCTTTCTGGCACTATCAAAAAAACATTTTATGCTTTGTGCATTTCCAATCCTGCTGAAAAACTGTTGTTCCTGACTTAAAGCCAAATCTGAACTTTTTTTTTTAACAGCTGGATACCCTTGTGACTAACCACTCAGGAGTGCTATTATTGTGTTCAGTGCCAAACTCCTACAACATGCAGATAGAAGTGTTTTTTATTTCCTTCAGTTTCTGCTAAACTGACATGCATTCCACTCTCCTGACTGAGGCCTTTTCAAGTGGTAATTTCTTCAACAGCAAAGAAAAATCAATTCAAATTAAGATAGGAGTGTGAGATCAAACTTTCTCATCATGTATTGCTAGCAATAAATCATTAAAAGGTTAATAACCCTAAATGGCATGGTATTTGGTGATCACCACAGTGGCATTATATTTAAAAATGTGGTAGCATAATCTGTACTCATAGTGCAGGCTTTCATGTTCTGTCTTTTACTGCTTAGCCTAACCTTGAAACACCTGAGATGTCTCCAGCACCTGCCTGACTGCCTACCTGTCTTCCTGGGCTTTGGGCAGACCTCTCTGTTGGAGCAGGCTTAATCCACTGTTCTAGAAAATCCTCAAATCTCCTTCACATGCAGATCACAGCTGGCATAGATGCAGGATGTGAAGTCTGTCATATAAGTTAAGCGACTTATTTTACTGCTACTTCATGGCCACTTCAACTATGCTATGACAGATACAGTGAGGAAAGAAATGGATAACAATCAGCAACATGAAATTATTCGTAGACCTGAATATAAGTTTTGAATGAATCAACACAGAAACTAAATTTAAAGGACGTGAATTCCACAGATTTTAAATAACCATTCTGTGATATCCAAATAAACGTGGGATTCACTGGAACATAGGTCAGGAAAGGTCTCCAAGTGCAGCTATCAAGCATAAACACGAAGTTCTTCCCAACTAGCACACACAAAGGTCAAAGTGAGAGGTGAGAAAGGACAGGTCTCTTATCTTTTTGAGAAAAAGTTCCTGTGTCTTTTTGAAGTGGGAGAATTTGCATCAGCCAAAGTGAAAAAGACAAGCTGTACAGCATATAGACAGTTTCAACACTATTATGCCTCTGTTATAAGGTCCTATGTGACCTGGAGATTTCTCTGAAATTAACCAAGCAGTATGTTTATGTATACAATTTTTCCATGTGGTCAAAAAAGGTGTCTTTAGATTTCGAAGTGAAAGATTTCTGGAGATAGAATTAGCATACAGTTGTGTTCAGTAAATAAAGACCTCTTTGCTTATCAAAGGCATGAATATGACTAAAAAGAACAAGGTTAGCTGTTGTGGGTTGACCCTGGCTGGACTCCAGGTGTCCACCAAAGCTGCTCTGTCACTCCCCATCTCAGCTGGACAGGGAAGAGACAATATAGCAAAAGGCTCATGGTTATGATAAGGTCAGGGTGTTACCCTCACTCACCAATTACCCTCATGGGCGAAACAGACTCAGCTTGGGAAAGTTGGTTTAATTTATTACAGCCCAATCAGAGCAGGGTGATGATAAATAAAACCAAACCTTAAAACAGCTTCCAACCACCCCTCCCTTCTTTCCAGGTTCAACTTTATGTCCTATTGCTCTACCTCCTCTCCAACATCTGCACGGGGGAGCGGGAGCTGTGGTCAGTTCATCACACATTGTTTCTGCTGCTCCTATCTCCTCAGCAGGAGGACTCCTCACACTCTTCCCCTACTCCAGCATGGGGTCTCTTCCACTGGAAACGGTCCCCCATGAATTTCTCCAATGTAAGCCATTCTCACAAGCTGCAGTTCTTCACCCGCTGCTCCAGCCTTGGTCCCTTACAGAGGGTGCAGTCCTTCAGGAACCAGCTGCTCCAGCTTGGGTCCTCACAGGGTCACAAATTCTGCCAGCAAACTTGGTCCAGCATGGGCTTCTCTCTCCACAGATCCACAGGTCCTGCCAGAAGTCTGCTCCAGCACGTGCTTTCCATGGGGTCACAGACTCCTGTGGGCATCCATCTGCTCTGGCATGGGGCTGTCCATGGGCTGTTCTAATGTCAACTTCCATGGGCTGCAGGGGAACAGCTGCCTCACCATGGACTGCACCATGGGCTGCAGGGGAATCTCTGTTCCAACATCTGGAGCAACCCCTTNCTGGGCGGCAGGGGAACAGCTGCCTCCCCATGGACTGCACCATGGGCTGCAGGGGAATCTCTGTTCCAACATCTGGAGCAACCCCTTCCCCCATCTCCTCTCCTCTCCTCTCCTCTCCACAGATAGCCACATTATATACTTCAAAGTAAATATTTCTGATCAGCCTCTTGTACAGTATAACTCCACAGTGTAGACCTCATAGACGTTTCACATGAGTTTGAACATAATGTTCAAAGTCATCAATATTTTAAAAATAATATTTTTGATTTTACTTTGTTTAAAAACCCTGCAGATAAATGGAATGAGGCATGTACCTTTTTTTAGTAAAATGTTCAAAGGTTTTGTTTTGAGAAATTCAGACTTGCTATTAACCTGTATTGCTACCAAGAATGATTGGTACATGATCAAAATTACTGACATGCTGTTTCATATGTNGTGGGGTCACAGACTCCTGTGGGCATCCATCTGCTCTGGCATGGGGCTGTCCATGGGCTGTTCTAATGTCAACTTCCATGGGCTGCAGGGGAACAGCNTTTAAAGGGAAAAAATGAGGATTTTCCTAGAATTTCAGTAGGGACATGAATTCTTTAAGTACCTCATAAAAGGCAATACTCAAGCATGCGAATTTGATGGGACTTAGGCTCTGTTCATTGGTGGTTCCGAAGGAAAATTATTCATGAAATAGAGCTTTCTAGGTAATTTGGAAGCTGTCAAGGCCATATTTATCACTGCGTTTGAATTTAAAATCTCTCAAGTCTTAAGACCACATTTATTCTGCTGAGAAATTAATAGACTTCTAATGTGAAGAAAGATTATATATTTCGTAGTCTTTTCAAAGTTACTGTAGCTATTTGGAGTCACTTAGAATTTTGTACATTAGAATAATCTCCTTGGAGAAAGATTAGTAAATGGCAAGCCAGAGATATACTCAAGGGCTCCACTCCAGATCAAGTGATTGTAATGACTATCACCCAGATT